>CM045733.1:56427500-56470000 GCA_024760905.1 Plotosus lineatus | reverse complement strand
CTTCGCCTCATTTAATTAATGCTGAATATTCCTTGGTGTGCTCAAATGAGTAATTTATATGAGGCTTGGAATCAACAAGCTTTTTAACCCCTTAATTCATCCCTCAAGCCTGGCATACCTCTTTGAATTCAGCTTTTAATACACAATGTCCTAATGTCGACTGCCATTGTAGTTTTCTTCCACTGTGTTTCCCAAGATAAAAGGTCTTGAATATTTCTTGGAGCCTCACCATCTTGTAGGACAAAAACCAGAACACTAAAAATGATCTTAATTATATTTGTCAATTAATTGTAATGCCAATTTAAGAAAATCACGACAGACATTTTGTGAATTTGCCAAACAAACCTCTGGAGGCAGATGAACTTCCATCGGTATGTATGTTGGCCAGTAACCCATAGTGAGAATGTTGACAGTCAGCTCAATGTTCCCGGGAATATTTTGGCATTGCATGTACTGAGGTGAGAGTTTAAAAGAAAAAAAAAAAAAAAAAGACATTAAAATATGTCATGTGAGTCCTCAATCAATCTCCTGGACTTCAGGTAACATTAAACCATTACCTGCTTGAATTGCACCATGATATCTTTTGAAAGCTCCATGTCCTTGAACATTCCTTCCAATTTGCTGGTAAAAGCTGCTCCACATTCTAAATCAACAATAAAATGGCAATCCGTCATCACTCTAAGGTTATTCAGTGACACAAACTCCTACATCAAACAATTACATCTGATTGATAGCCAGGCAACAATCTACAGCCATCAGCAACAATTACCATGCTTCAGTTTTGAGAGCATCGACTTCTCAGCATCAACAGAGGCACTTTTTCCCACCAGCAACCTCTTTGCTAGGTCTTTTTTGTAGAAGGCCTCAAACACATCTTTGCCTATTAAACACAATAAGCTCAGTTGTAACAACAGCACGTTCTTATTCAGTTTTAAAGGAAAGAAATGAGATACAAAAAACAAAAACATCTCACCATAAATAAACCTGAATATGATCATAATCTTATCAAGCATCTTCTCAAGTTCTTCATCTGTGGCTTCCTTATTTCCTGCCCGCAATTTGGAATCCACATATTTTGCTAAAATAAAATGGTGGTAATTATTACCATAGGAATGTTTCATCGAGATTTTCTGTTGTGTTCAAATCTTGCAATAAAGTAACAGGAACTAAAATATCTAAGGAATTTCAAGTGGTACTAACCGATAAGTTCCGCAGGTTTGTTCGGTCGCTTGTTGATGAAGGTCTCAAATGCTTCCTTCATAGCATTTACAAATTTTTCATTTTTCATGAAGCATATATCAATGATGGAATCAACTTTATCCTTAAAGTCCAGCAGTTCCTGCACCATTGTCTTGTCTTTCTCAGGATTGATGACTATCGTGCTACCAAATGCCTGCAGCATAGGGAGAAAAAAAAAAATTGAGTCCAAGCTAGATTTTTTTTTTTAAGTTGGTAGCTTTTCTTTAACCGAAGCTCAAAGATCATTCACAGAGTTCTGTTTTACCTTAATATATTCAATCCAATACTGCAGAAGGGCCTGCACACCACCTCGAACTCTACTGAACAGTTGATACAGCAGGGACAGATCCTGGATACGGTTCTCATCCAGCAGATTATTTAACCCTATCCAGTGACAAAATATACATTTGTATGACGCTCCTATAAAACTGGAGTTTAAAAAAAAAAAAGGATTTTGTTGAATGGATCCGAACACTGAAGAAAAAGTGGTTCTTTAGACTAGTACCTTTCTGCAGTGTCGTGGTCAAATGTTCACCAAGCAGTTGCCTCTCCACAGTGGCAATGAGGGGTTTTCTAAGACAGATCAGACAGGAAGTCATTCACATCTTTAACAGTCATAATAAAATCCCTTTTCTCAGGGCTGATGATGAGTGTAAGCATTACTGTGTGCTCTGGTCCAAATATGTGATGACCCTGTCTGCTTCCTCCTCTAATCGTTTGTTTACGTGATGGAGATACTCTGGCACCTTCAAGAGAAACATGTTCTTTATTTATTCATTGCCATTTCTACTCAAGATGAAATTGTTTATTTATATCCCATTTATTGTGTTTAGCATCAAGGCATAAAAAGATTCAACTGGTGATGAAAGACTTGGCACTCGCTAACTATTACGCCATTTCAGGGAATTTGTTGCATAAAAATTTACAGAAACATAAAATAGTAAATAGACACCATCATACTTAAAAATTATACATAGATATACGTACTGTATATCTGCACATAATAACCATGCTGGAGGCACAGCAGTTACTGCGACTAACTTGGAATTTCTCTGAAACATTTGATCCTTACACTCAGGATTAGTTTTCACTGATTGACAAGTCGAGTCACTGCCTTTGCTGGTGAACTGCATGATCACTCTGAAAAGAATCCAAAGGTTTTGTACAATCTATCGCTGGCTAATTCCACCCTTGAATGCACAATACACCAAGTTTGAAAATCCAAAAATCTAGCTAATCAGCAGGTCCAACACACTGTGACACACTGCTATATTGTTAAAAACTATGTTTACAGACAAAATGGAACACTTCGATGATACCAGAATTTCAAATACAGTCGGCCCCCAACTTACGAAGACCCCGGAGTAAGAAATCCCTGGGTTATGAAAAACATTTTCCTGAGTTTCCATCCCCGAGATACGAAACAACCCCCTCTTACGTAAAGAAATTCAAAAGCGCCAATCAAAATTTCACACAACGCGCGCCTCCCAGATAGAGACAGAAGGAAGCTTCACGCTTTATAGTTTTAAGTTTAGTTTTTTAAGTTGTTTTAATTCAGTAAATGTTTAATAAATGTGGGAGCATTTGAACTCATCTGGAATTCCGATCCCTCAAGGAATCAAAGTAAAGTTGAGTTTGTCAAGCAGGGAATGCGCTTTGAATTCCATGTCCTGTGGACGTGGCCCGCAGTGCGCGCACGAGAGTGTGTGTGTGTGTGTGTGTGTGTGTGTGAACAAAAAAAATGTTTAAGAAATAATTTTCTTTTAACACACATTTCATACAAAATTGGTGTACTTTTATCATTTCTAAAGGGTGTATGGCGTTTATCCAGTCCAAAGACTGGAGCCTTGGAACGAATTAGGCGTTTAACATCCCCATTATACGAGGGGGGCTCTGGAACAGATTCATTTCGTAAATTGGGGGCCGACTGTATTGAAGTTTACATATTTACCATATTTATTCAACACCAACAATTAATAAGCAAAAAACTGGAAAAAGAATCTCTCCTCTTTAAATACTGTCTGGTTAAAAAGTAATTAAAAAACCCTCTCTACAGTTATAATCTGTGGTTTTATCAACCTTTGCAAGCACTTGACAGAGAATGAGACAATAAATACAATTTAAAATGTTCTGACCTTTCATTCATTCATTTTCTGAACCACTTAATCCTAATTCGGGTTGCGGGGAGCTGGCACACATCTCAGCCGACTCTAAGCGAGGGTGGGATACACCCTAAATAGCTCGTTAGGCCTTTGTAGGGTCAACACTCACACCTAGGGGCGATTTGGAACTGCCACTAACCTACTGTGCATGGTTTTAGACTGTGGGAAGAAACCCAGAGGAAACCCACACAAGCATGGGAAGAACATGCAAACTCCACACAAACACCCAAGCTGGGAATCGAACCCAGGACCTTCCTGGTGTGAGTTAGACCTGCTAACCACTACACCAGCAATTATGATAGTTTTTTGTTCCCAGTAATTTTTTTCAGACAAATTTAAAATGGTCTCACACCAAGTCTTAAAACCTAACCTAGATCTGAAATCACTGACATCCTATAAAATTTAATATTTGTAGAAATATATTATTAAATATTTTATTGTCATAGAATGAAATCAAAATAATTTGCATTCGTCTTTCAGCCTTTTCCCTCATCGTTCGAGTGTTTCTCCTATGGACAGATCACAAAGCAGGCAGCGACATGGTTCTTATTCTCCACATATTCAGCCCTTCACTTAAGTCATGATTAATGCACCATCAAGGCAGTTTAACACATTTGGTTTGATAACCCAAACCATGAGGCTTCTGTTTTTGACCTTCAGGTTTTTCAGCTTTTCAGCTCCACAGTTCTCACGGATGGAATGCAGTCATGAGGGGGGGCAAAAGCCAGTGTTTATCCTTACGTCAGTCCCAAGCCCGGATAAATGCAGAGAGTTGCGTCAGGAAGGGCATCCGGCATAAAACTTGAGCCAAAACTTAGAAATGCGAATCAAAGAATTTCATACCGGATGGGTCGAGGCCCATGTTAACAATTGCCATCAGTGCTAACCAACAGGGTGCTGTTGGAAATTGGACTACTGTTGGTCGAAGAAAGAGAGGCGGGAGGCATGTCCATATGCAGAGAGAAAAAGAAAGGCACGAGTCTAGGACTGAGAGTAGGGACTTTGAATGTTGGAACTATGACAGGAAAAGGTAGAGAACAGGCTGACATGATGCAGAGGAGGAAGGTGGATATACTGTGATTTATAAAAGCGGAGGTAGGAGCACACAGGTAAACTACATCTTGTGTAGGCGATGTGATTTGAAGGAAGTCAGTGACTGCAAAGTAGTAGTGGGTGAGTGTTACCAAACAGCATAGGATGGTGATGTGCAGGATGACGTTGATGGGTGAGGAAGGTGAAGAAGCAAAGGCAGAGCAGAAGACAAAGTGGTGGAAGCTGAAAAGGGAAGAGTGTCGGGTTGTCTTCAAGGAGGAGTTGAAACAGGCTTTGGTTTGTCAGGAAGTGCTTCCTGATGACTGGACAACTACAGCTAATGTGATCAGGGAGACAGGTTGGAGAGTTCTTGGCCAGAGGACGTATGATGACTTGTATGCTCGGTTGGACAGTAAGGAAGAAGAAAATGATTTATACAGGTTGGCACAGCAGAGGAATAGAGATGGGAAGGACGTGCAGCAAGTTAGAGTGATTAAGGACAGAGCGGGAAATGTATTGACTGATGACAGAAACGTGCTGGGAAGATGCAAAAAGTACTGTGAAGAGTTGATGAATGAGGAAAATATGAGAGGGAAGAAAAAAAAAAAAAAAGTCAAAGAGATGACCGTTGAGGAGCAGGAAATAGCAAAGATTAGTAAGGGTGACGTGAGGAAGGCATTGAAGAGGATGAAGAGTGGAAAGGCGGTTGGTCCTGATGACATACCAGTGGAGATATGGAAGTGTCTAGGAGAAGTAGCAGAAGATTTTCTGACATTCAACAAAGTCTTCAAGAGTGAGAGGATGCAGGAGGAATGGAGAAGTATGATGGTGCCCATTTTTAACAACAATGGAGACGTGCAGAGTCGTGGCAACTACAGAGGGATAAAGTTGATGAGCCATACGATGAGCTATGGGTAAGAATAGTGCAAGCTAGACTAAGGGCAGAGGTCAGCTTTTGTGGACAATAGTTTGGTTTCATGCCAAGAAAGAGCACCACAGATGCAGTATTTGCTTTGAAGATGTTAATAGAGAAGTACAGAGAAGGTCAGTGGGAGCTGCATTGTGCCTTTGTGGATCTGGAGAAAGCATATGACAGGGTGCCAAGAGAGGAACTGTGGTATTGCATGAAGAAGTCTGGAGTGGTAAAGAAGTATTTTAGAGTAACACAGGACATGCATGAGAGATGTAAGACAGTGGTGAGGTGTGCTGTCGGTGTGACAGAAGAGTTCAAGGTGGAGGTGGGGCGCATCAAGGGTCAGCTCTGAGCCCCTTCTTGTTTGCTATGGTGATGGACAGGCTGACAGACGAGGTTAGACAAGAATCTCCATGGACTATGATGTTTGCAGATGACATTGTGATCTGTAGTGAGAGCAGAGAACAAGTGCAGGAAAATTTAGAGAGGTGGAGGTATGCCCTGGAAAGGAGATGAATGAAGGTTCGCCTTAGTAAGACAGAATACATGTGTGTGAACGACAAGGACCCAAGAGGAATGGTGAGGTTACAGGGAGCAGAGACAAAGAAGATGGAAGATTTTAAGTACTTAGGCTCAACAACCCAGAGCAATGGAGAGTGTGGAAAAGAGGTGAAGAAGCGTGTGCAGTCAGGCTGGAATGGTTGGAGAAAAGTGTCCGATGTGATAAGAGGGTATCGGCAATAATGAAAGGAAAAGTGTACAAAATGGTGTTGTGGCCAGCGATGTATGGTTTAGAAACAGTGGCCCTGGGGAAAAGACAGGAGGCAGAGCTGGAGGTAGCAGAGATGAAAATGTTGAGGTTCTCTTTGGGAGTAACGAGGATGGATAGGATCAGGAATGAGTACATCAGAGGGACAGCACATGTAAGACGTTTTGGAGAGAAAGTCATAGAGGCTAGATTGAGATGGTTTGGACATGTACAGAGGGATAGCGAGTATATTGGTAGTAGGATGCTGGGGTTGGAACTACCAGGCAGAAGGCCTAGTGAAAGGCCAAAGAGAAGATTTATGGATGTAGTGAAGGAAGACATGATGGTAGTTGGTGTAAGAGAAGATACAGAGGATAAGGTGAGATGGAGGCAGATGATTCGCTGTGGCGACCCATGAAGAAAAAGAAGAAGTTCTCATGGATGGAGATAATCATTACTTCATGGAAAAACACCATATTTCCTTTGTAGATTTGCACCTCGCCACTAAAGTAGGAGTTTGGAACATTTGTGCCAAATAACATTGTTTTGCAGCAACCCAACCTTCAGCACTTCCGTATCATACATGGCACTTTGTCACCAACCGAACTAGAACATTCCGCTCCTCGTCACCATCATTGCCTTTTGTTCATAAATTTTTTTTTTACACTCATCTGAAAAGAAGCACCTCTCAAGGAAATTGCTGACTCATCCTCTAACACATGGATGAGATCCGCCCTGAATATCTCAGGGCTCTGGATAATGTAGGACTGTCTTGGTTGACACGTCTCTGCAACATCACGTGGTCACTGGAGGCTGTACTTCTGGATTGGCAAACCGAGGTGGTAGTCCCCCTTTATAAAAAGGGGGACCAAAGGGTGTGTTCCAATTATCGGGGAATCACACTCCTCAGCCTACCCGGGAAAGTCTATGCAAGCGTGCTTGAGAGGAGAATCCGACCGATAGTCGAACCTCAGATTCAGGAGGAACAATTTGATTTTCGTCCTGGCCGTAGCACTCTTGACCAACTCCATATGGACCACAGGATCTTGGAGGGGGCATGGGAGTTTGCCCAATTTGTCCACATGTGTTTTGAAGATTTGGAGAAGGCTTTCAACCGTGTCCCTCGGACTATCTTGTGGGGCGTGCTCCGGGAGTATGGCGTTCCTGACCCATTGCTACGGGCCATTCGATCGCTGTATCACCGGAGCCAGAGTTTGGTCTGTATTGGTAACAACAGGTCGAATTCGTTTCCAGTGAGGGTTGGAGTCTGCCAAGGCTGTCCTTTGTCACCGATTCTGCTCATAATTTTTATGGACAGAATTTCTAGGCACAGCCGAGGCATTGAGGGGTTCTTGCTTGGGGGCCATCAGATCTCATCTCTGCTTTTTGTGGATGACATCGTCCTTTCGGCTTCATCAAGCCGGGACCTCTAGCTCTCATTGGAGCAATTCGCAGTTGAGCGTGAAGCAGCCGGGATGAAAATCACCACCTCCAAATCCGAGGCCATGGTTCTCAATCGGACAAGGATGGAATGCACCCTCTGGTTTGGTAATGAGGTCCTGCCCCAAGTGGAGGAGTTTAAGTATCTTGGGGTTTTGTTCAGGAGGGAGGGAAGGATGGAGCGGGAGCTTGACAGACGGATCGTTGCAGCCTCTGCTGTTAAACAGAGCCTGCACCATTGTGGTGAAGAACGAGCCGAGCCAAAAGGCAAAGCTCTCAATTTACCAGTTACAACCCTCACTTATGGTCACGAGCTTTGGGTAGTGACCAAAAGAACAATATCGCGGATACAAGTGGCTGAAATGAGCTTCCTTCGCCGAGTGACGGGGCTCTCCCTTCGAGATAAGGTGAGAAGCTCTACCATCTGGGGAGAGCTCGAAGCAGAATCGCTGCTCCTCCGCATTGAGAGGGGCCAGTTGAGGTGGCTCGGGCATCTAGTCAGAATGCCAACCGAACGCCTCCCTGGTGTGGTGTTTCGGGCATGTCCAACCGGGAAGAGAGCCCGGGGCCAACCTAGAACACACTGGAGGAACTATGTTGCTCAGCTTGTCTGGGAACGCCTCGGTGTCCCTCAGAAAAGCTGAAGGAAGTGGCTGGGGAGAGGGATGTCTGGACCTCTTTGCTTAGGTTTCTGCCCCCGCGACCCGATTTTGGATTAAGTGGAAGATGATCCTCTAACATAATGCCTGCTGATTAAAGGTGATCAATAAAAACACAGGGAAAACTTATTTCTTCTGAATAACTTATTTGAAAACCATGTGGGGCAATGGCGGTAAAAAGGTACTGGATCACTGATCTTCGGATCCACAAGGTTGTCACTGTCCTCCCCAGTGCAGCTAACTGGATTATCAAAGGCCGGCCATGTTGCTCATTGTCTATGGTGAGAGGTTCACGTAAAAGAACCATTGCTGACTTTCAAGAGTAACTGCATAGCCGGCAGCGTGTTTCTCCCTCTTGCTAAAGAGTTGTGTCAGGAATGGCATCCGACATAAAAACCTATGCCAAATCAAACATGCAAATCAGATGATTCGCTGTGGCGACCCCTGAAAAAGCGAAAAGGAGGCGTGTGCGGCGCATAAACACGTTATCAAAGACGTCTTTTAAAACTCAAAGTTTTAATATACACACACTCGAGGAAAACATGGGAAAAAAAGCAAACTAAATGATTTCTAAGGCTCCATCACAAAGCTCAAACACACTTCATGAAGGAATTTTTAAAAAACAAAGTTTGAATAAAGCCATACGTATAGCCACATGAACCGTGCATTGCAAGGGCCTTACTGTGTAAATTTATTCATATTTTTCAGGAGGGATAACAGTTTACTTAATTTTTAAGATGTCAGAATTCATGACCGTGACAAAACCATGACTTTTTGCCCATTGTTCCATATCAAGCCGTATCTTGTCAAGGTCAAGTCTAAAACAGTCCAACTAGCCAACCAACCAGATCACGCCATTCCCATGGAGTATAATTAAACTTGTGCCCTACATCAAACAATGGCAGAGAATTAATCAAATCATTACCTACTCATTAATCACTTCAACTAAAAGAGGGAACTTTGGAGGGATCGAAAGACTGATTTCATGTTTACATTCTAATAGGAAGTAATTCAGCACAAGTTCACACCTAGACATTGGAACATGTATTTTTTTTTTGCACTTTTTCTTCAATAGCGTGTTTACATAAGGACAAGTGCCACTTGTGCATTTCAATACACAGACACTATAGACGTATACATCACCTCTCTTTCCTGCATCAGCCTCTGACCTTCTGCGGCATACAGTCGATTTGTCTCCAACAGAAAGCGTTGCTCAAATGAATCTTGATAAATCTGTCCATAGTATGGAGACATTTACAGAAATGTAACTTCCTGAATTCCAACCACAAATAACAGGAAACATGACAGCATGAATTATATGGAATTGTATAATGACGTATTGGATTATAAGATTTTAGATGATGTTAGAGAGAATTAAATAAAATTCTGAAAGCAGAAGTGGATAGGATGTTGAATAAGAGGATATTACCAAAAAAGTAATACCCCCAATTTCACTGGAGTGCAGAATGCAAGGATCATGGCGGAAAGGCACGGAACGTACTCTACGGAAGAGGTTCGGCATTTTTACACAGAAAATGGGTCAAAAACCTACGGAAAATTGCACCTTCAGAATGATCACGGAGTGTTCGGAAAGGACATGGAAAGACTGCGGTACAATGTCAGAATACATGCGTAAAAAAAGCGCTTGGATCACCTTTGGAACCGGTGCGGCTTGCAAAGGAAGACCTTCAGATACGTCACGGAACGTTCACGGAAAGCACGGAACACTCGAGGAACTACTACATACTACTCCATTTTAGAAGGAAGAGCTACGGAATGATTGCGGAACGTTCACGTTCAACACGGAATGACTGAGGAATATCTGGCGTAACTACGTTTCAGCGAGGAAAAAAAATAAATAAATCCAGCAACGATCAAAGGATTTGCTCCTGATTCCGCCTATAAATACGCGGAATTGACCAAGGAAGCTCATTCATACTATATGTTTATAATGTATAGTATGATTACAATGTACAATAAATTTAACATATGTTAATATCAATACGTTCCTTTTATTTTCACCTCAATAAATCATTCCAGATTAAAAACCATGCACACAAGTACAAACCACAGGTGATTATAACTTTAAAAATTTACTACATGAATAGGAATAATTTAATATTCATAGTGGAAGTGACTTCCTTGAGTGTTCCGCAAGTCTTCCGGGTTATCCGCAACCATTCCGCAAACGTTCCGTGCACATGTATTCCGCTAACCTGTGAGTGTTCCATGGGGATACTGTGGCCGCATTTGACCACCTGAAAGAAGGAGGAACGTTCGCAGAATGTTCACGGAAGACTTGCGGAATAAAAGGAACGATCACAGAACGTTTGCGGAAGGACTGCGGAACGTGAGGGAACACTGTCGGAAATTTTTTCCGTGAACGTGCTTTTGAACATGTTCAAAAGCACGTTCGCGGAAAACTTAGGCCTGACAGAAGGGGAGGAATACCTTCGGAATCGTACAGAAGGACAGGAAAGATGATGGAATGACTGAGGAACGTTGTAGGATGACTACGGTTTTGCTTCCGCAAGTCTGCCACACTCCAGTGAAATTGTGGTATAAAGATTAGGATACAGAAATAACTAGATATGCAGAAAAAAAGGAATTATACAAGGCATAGATGTCAAACTCGGGCCTGTGGTCCAAATCCAACCCACCGCCTGATTGTATGTGGCCTGAAAGAGCTATGCCGGTCATTCATTCTTTACATTGGCCAGTACCATGATATATTTATCATAATTCCACTAGGTGGCAGCATCTTATTTCAAGTAAACAGCTAATAATTCATGACTCAAGAAACATTGCATGCCAGCTTATCCCTTTTTCTGTGATTATTCTGTCCTGGGACCCCTTCAAATTTAGTGATGTGGCCCTCAGTGAAAAGGAGTTCGACACCCCTGGTCTAAGGACAGGTGTTGGGTTCGCTAAGAAATGGGCAGGATTAGCAACAGTGATTAAGTATAAGGTTTGGAATACAGAAAGAACAAGTATACTGTACTCAATCCACATGCACCTCCCTATTCACTGTATTTCTTTTTGTTTACTCGCCAACTATCTTTTAGAAAACAATTCATAACTAAATGTTTTTAAATACTCTGAAATTATAAAATTTTATTTTGAAATACTGCATTAATCCCAGAAGGGAAATGATTATTTCCTCTGCATTTGATCTATTCAAAGTGAGCACACGCAAACACACATACACATGGAACTGTGGCTGCTACACACATTGGGGCACTGGTAGAGCATTTAGGGGTCAAGTGCTTCGCCACTAATGTGGAGGAAGGGAAGGTACAGCTCACTCCCCCACTGCCACACATTTCTCCTGCTGGTTCGGGAATCGAACAAGCAACCTTTCCATCCCAAAACCTTTAGGCTACAGCTGCCCAATTTACAAATATTATGGAATTTTATATAGCATGGTTTGAAAATCTGATTTAAAAATTTAGCTGGTTCAACATGTGTCTGTAGGGGCAGTTCGATATAAATAATATATTTACATGCTGCACTTTGGCTCTCAGACCTCTATAAGATCCAATACACTACAGTGGTACCTCAGTACTTGAATGCTTTAAAGGTCGAACAAATCGGATGCCTTCCCACCGTTTTGCATCGAGTGAACATCCATTCCGTTCTTTTTTAATAGCTTGAAAGCATCAATCATAGAATCAGCTGTGCTGTTTCAGATGTGAAAGGAACCAGGTCCTAAACCCAGTTTTCACAAAACCAATCCGTCTAGAACTCTTTTCAATCAAACTAGATGTGGGGCCCCGTCACATACTGACGATTATCCAGTATATTCTGACCTGTGAAAACTTGAATACGCTGGCGTATGTAGAATAAGTTATGGATAGGATTTGTATAAGCTAGCAGCACACTGGTACAATTCTTAGTACGGCAAAGTCGTTGAAAAATTTTGTGCATGACGTATACTTGAACATGGCTGATATGTTCCACATACACTGGCCACACAAGTGGTAGGTAAGTTTTGTGACGTTTGCAAGTTAGTTTTAAGTTGAGTATAATGTGTGCTTTACTTTAAACCTATGTCACTTACACCAATGAATACCTAGCAAGTTGGCAGCGTTCGCAACTTACAGCCAACGATGGTCTATGTTATGCAGCAGTGTATTCCCAACAATCGATTATGTGATGTAGCCTATAAAAGGCTACAGCTCACTGATTAATATCGAATCTACACTGGGTATTGCAGTACCAACATCATCATGACGAAGAAATTTATGAGGTCATGCTGATGGTGGAGGACAGCTAGAAGGTATTCTCGCCTCAGCCTTGCTGGATCTTTCATCTCTCACATGACATGGGCATCTTATTCCCCTGGAGTCTTGAGTAGTACTGACCGGTTCCTCGTTTGAACCATATTTAAATACACCAATTCCCCGTAAACACTGTCAATACGCCCATAATATACTCGCTGCAAGTTAGAAAGACGTTCAGTAAAAATTCTGTGGTGGTCACGTCAGATACACCTACATACGTCAATACATGTTCAAGAGGAGTTTGATTGAAGTTAGCTCTAAGTTCTCAGTAGATTCTGGATAAGTTACTAAAAAGTTATGCATACATTCAATACTGGAATAACAATGAGATTTTATTTTTAGATAACTAAATAAATGCAAAGTGCTATGGTATCAGAGGAATAAAAAAAAAAAAACAACACTCTTCAGGAGTTATATGTGAGGCACGCCACTGAAAGTCGGCACTTGTCGCACAGACCACTTTTGAAATAAAGGCCAGAAAAGTTAAAATGGTCCATTTTTCTCAAAATTTGGATTTTTGCATAAACTATTAAAACAAGTATTCAACTACTACTTGCTCACGTGAAATTGACTAAAACTCACTAAAAATGTCCTTTTTTTTTTCCTGGCGAGTACCCTCATGAAACTAGATAAAAACAGTAGCAAACTTACTGGTTTTCGTTGCAATTATTCACCGAGTTCAGTACAAGACACACTATACTATGCATGTTAAAGTCGACGCAAGAATTCGGCTTTGAAGATGCCAGAATGCTTGGCGTTCTTGATTATCTTACCGGTGAGTATTTTCCTCTGCATGCAAAAATCAATTATGGAATTTTTTTGGATTATTTGATTTGTGTGTAATCTTGTCTGGACGGGACATGCTGGATCGTGGGTTGTTTAGTTTTGTACGAAAATTGGTCAAGACCTGAAAAATACTTGAATGTTTCATTCCTTTTACATAGAAACACACTGATGATGACTATGCCAGCTGTGTTGATGAAGATTTAGATGAAAAAGAGGCATCTGTTCATAAAAGTGTGATGAGTGGTGTTTTTTGAAGAATGTGATCTTATCTGCTGAGCAGGATATAGATTATGATAATATTGAGGGCTTAGTTGATGAAGCTCTCTTGTATAAAGAGATCAGAGAGTTTTGTTATATAGTTTTCTAACACATAGTTTTCTTAATTTCAGTGTGATTGTTTGAATCTGACAGTGTTTTTTTCCCCCAATCAGTATCATTTGAACCTTTATATAATGGTCAAAAAGATACATACTGATCTTATTGGAATAAACCAATTTCATTAATTTTTTGGGGAGTTAACAAGGTGATTGATGGGTTTAAAAAGGGTGTGTCAGATTAAAATGAGGATGATTTCTCTCATCTCTTCCTAAAACTCTTCCTAGACATGATTTCTAAAAGTTTATATGGATGAGGTGCATAAAAATGTTTGGTTGCTAAGGACTAATGATCTTGGAAGAAGTGCTATCTTTGTGCTCATTTTTCTCTAAAACGTCTTTTGAAATTTTTAGTTGAATGCTGACATAAGAAATGGCATAGCTTGGTAAGTTTTCAAGGTATTGACAAACTTTTTTGCTGCATTTTGCAGCTTTGGACCTCCTCTATCTGTGTAAAAAGCTCATTTTTGGACCCAAGAGCCTACTTTTGATGGAGTGGCTCACATATAGGAAAATAAATTCCTGACATTATCTGGTCGTGGATCATCTTCCTGTGACAGTACACCTTGTCATGTTGTATTCCTTAACCAACACCCAGGGAATGTGGTTCTACCTGTAGGTCAGACAGCATGCTGAGCAGACTCCTCAGGAGGGAACGGTCTATAGCCTCCCCGTTACGTTCTTGCTCTATGAGAAGCAGAATCCCATCAATTGTCTTACTCTGTACTTTACAATCACTGATGATGTAGAAACGAAATAACTCCAGTCCCATGTCCCTGAAAATAGCAATGCAGATTTTACTACATCACAAACAAAAACATCTAGAATGAGTATTTAAATTTACAGTAAATAAAAGATACATACCAGATGGATGGCAGCATTGAATTTTGTAAAACATATGTGCGGTCCAAAAACAAAAATATACTCCTAATCATGATCTGGTAAAACAAATCAAAACAAACAAGAGAAACAGCTGCTTAGTTTAGGTGTTAAAACAAAGCAGAAAAAGAAAAGATGTGATTGTGTGTACGCCCAGTTCCTCCTGAAAAATATAACTACTAATGCTCCCTGAACCGCTCACACCGTCTGAGTCGCAGGGTTATACCTGTACCACCACATCGACATAATACCTGCTCATTCCGTACATTCGGGTCATCAGCGGACTTCATTTTATTGACAATGTTGCAGAGCCTCAACTGGATCAACTGAAGGAACATGGTAATTAAATTATATAATCTAGGTTTAAGGCATGCCAACTAAAAATACCGTCTGCCCTCTCCTTCCGAAATTAAATCGTTCCAGAGCCTTTTTCGTAGCCTGGAGTTTTCGTAAGTAGAGGTGCATTTTACATAGAAAATGAGTGATTCGTTCCAAGGCTCCCAAGACTACCCCATAAACCCTTTAAAAATTCTAAAAGTACACCAATTTTGTATGAAATGTGTGTTAAAAGTAAAAGAAAATTTATTAAACCATTTTATTAACATATTAAACCATTTTATTCGCATATTTATTGATTAAACCATTATTAAATATTTTTTATTAACGCACATATACACAACACTGTCTCTCTCACACACAAAAAACCTCTCTCCGAGTGGCGTGCTCTGCCGAACGCAGGGTGTTGTATTTAAAGCCGAATTAGGTGTTTGAAAGATCAGAGATCCAGATTCAATATTAACTTGCTTCCTTGCGAGATCGGAGGTCTTTTGTCTCATGTAGCATTCTGTGCATGGAACATTTGTGGCGCCGCCCACTTCCATGCACAAAAATGCTTCGTGGCCAAATGCGGAGCTTTTGAGATGGGGCGCGGCTCATCCGGACCTCCTCAAATAAGCTGCAATGAGTACTCAAAAAAAAACTCACGAAACTCATGAACCAACAGTACATCTCTCCTTTATGCGTGTGACAAACAAACTTATGGGTACAGTACTACGGAGATTCAGCTCCCTCCTGGCCAATGGGAGGCCAGCGGGACAGGATGCTGGAAGACAGCCAATGAGAGAGCAACTCGCGCATTGTTTGAATTTTTGAATGGCGCGTAAGAAGAGGTTTTCGCCCTTTTCGTAAGAAGAGGTTGTTTCGTATCCAGAAGGTGTAAAAGTTAGAAAAATGTTTTTCGGAACCTGGATTTTTCGTATTTAGAGGTTTTCGTAAGTAGAGGGTCGACTGTAAATCAATAAAATGAACGTCCACCTTTGTTTTTATCATCTACAAACATGACATTCTCTATCACTAGTTTTACACTAATACGGAAGTATTCATGTCAACTAAAGGTTTTCTCTGTATAATGGAACCATCATTACACGCGAGCTGGGGGAAATATCTGTTTTGTCAAGTGCCATAATTTCCAGACTATAAGCCGCTACTTTTTTCCACACGTTTGAACCCTGTGGCTTAAACAACGACGCGGCTTATCTACAGATTTTTTATGAGCTAATGATCTCCGGGCGGGGCTCTAGCAGGAAGCGTGAGACAGACACCTGTGTTTTATAAAGAGGTGTGGCCAAATATATATATATATATATATATATATATATATATACACACACACATATACACACACTGTTTCTTTTTAAATTTAGTTGGTGTGGCTTATATTCATGTGCGCTCAATAGTCTGGAAATTATAGAGGTTCTAATTTTAGTTTAAGATGATGAGAAACAGTCGTTCACTTTAGAACTGGAGCTTCAAAGTTCAAAATATTTAAGTATATAAGATTTTTATTTATTTATTTTAACATCAGTGGCTCCATAAATTTTGCACCAGGCAGACACCCTGTCCAGGATTCTCTAAAGACACCTTAATGTAAGAAATGCATCTGCAATGCTTCTCGGTTTTGATATTATTCAAATCAAACTTATTTAACAATGCCTTTACTCTAATATATTCAGAATTAGATACTGCTCCACTAAAATAATAATAGATTAAAAATAAATAAATTTAAATGATAGATTATTTTTGTAGGCTCCTTAACCTAGCATTACATTACACATCCATATTGTATATTTCCCATAGGAGATAATATGATAATCTTTCCAGCGTCAGTGAAGTTCAAAGCCATAAAATCCAAAGAGAGCTGCTGTGTCAAACTCAATTCTCATACCACACAGATCTCCCATGTTTCCATTTAAAATATTTACATAATCAATAAACACAATGGTTAAATTTCAAGGTAGTGCTCCTACCATCTGTCTGCAGTGGTCTTGCCAACATTTGTCAATTTTCTTCAAGAAAAGAACACTGTCCAGAGAGTCCGTAACAGCAGGGTTAAGAAAAAGAGGCGGGATGTCAGTTCAGTCAAAATTTCCCAAACTCTGGTTTCATATCACAGCTTGAGTGATGGACTTCAGAATGATTTTCAAAGATGAGGCTTTTAACACAGTAAAATGTGCAAGATCAACATACTGAAAAGGATATTCCCGAAACTCATCAATTTGTGCCTTGATGTGGTCTTCACATACCACCCTCAGCTGCTTATACAGCTTGGCAGATATCTTATGAGAGCATAAATTCTCAACAGCCTGGAAATATAAAGAATATGGATTTAGTGATATCACACATACATGCATTTTTCCACTCTAGCTGTCAATTTGTAGAGAAGAAAAAAAAAAAAGAACTTTCACCCCCAAGCTTCCTGTAGCACCTCCGACAACTCTAATTGACTTGATGGGCACTACTTCTGTGCCAAACAGTCAGGCTGCTTCCACAGCAGCTTAATGGAATTGAGGTCTGGTGACTGTGCTGCTCAGTTCATTATTGACAGAATACCCGTTTACTGCTGTTTCTCGAAATAGTCCTTGCCTAGTTTGGAGTGATTTTGGTCACTATAATGTTGAAGGAGGAAGTCAGGTCCAATCAAGCGCCTTCCACAGGGTATGGCACATTGATGCAAAATGGAGTGGCAGCCTTTCTTGCTCACGCTACCTTTTACCCTTCCACAGCACCCCAGACCATCACATTTCCCCCACCATGTTTGTCAGATGGGATCAAACACTCCTCTAGCATCTTTTCCTTGTTGAAGATAAAACAAGTGTTTTGCGGTTATTATTTAATGAACATGCCAATTAAGGACCCGTCAGGCATCCATTTCTGAGACTACAGACTCTGATGTACTTGTCCTCTCTCACAGTTGTGCATCAGGGCCCTAGGCTTCTCATTCTGTTCTGGTAAGAGCCAGTTTGCATGAAGTTCTATTTTACACTTTTGCAGAGATCTTTACTTTACTGACAGTAGATCATATGGAACAGCCTTCATTTCTCAGAACAAATACAGACTGAAGAATTACAGTAGAAAATATATTTTTCTGGATATTCTGAGTCTATCATCAAACACACAAATCCTGATTCGACAGATATTCAACAAGCATAAATAAAGGCACTTGAATTATCACCGGTTACGCTTTTAACATGATACACATGGATTAGCTAACAATGTGCCAGTAGAACATTGTATCGGTCAGGTGGCTGTTTTGAGCTGCTGTGACTGAGATGATGTCATCTCATACTCTTGACCAAGGTAATGTGATGGGTGGTCAGGTCCTTTCACGTGGAAACACGCTGATGGGTTTTGCAGCTACTCTTTACGAAAGTCAGCAATGGTTGGTTCTTTTACATGAACCTCACATCACAGACATTGAGAGACATGGCTGGCCTTTGATAACCCAGTTAGCTGGACAGGTGGGGACAGTGACAACCCTGTGGAGAGTGGGACTTGAACCCCCAACCTTTGGATCAGCGATCCAGCACCCTATACCACTAGGCCACTACTGCCCCCCAGTGGTACATAATGTTGATTAAAAGTAGGCCTCTATAGCGATGAAGAAAGTCCAATAAATAAAACAGAATCACAAATTTTGTGTGTGTGTGTGAGAGAGAGAGAGAGAGAGAACTTTCATTTGTTGAATTACTTAATGACCACGTGGAGGTTTAATGGAAACAACAACACGGGTACACAGACAGTAATGCCTACAACATCCAGCATCATTCAGCAGTTCAGTTCCCACCTGATAAAGCTCCTCCAGATTGTACTTTATTGACGTGCTAGTCTGTATGGCCTCCACTGCTTCCTTCAATTTCTGCCATGTCTCGCGTGTGTAGTTTTCTGGCAATTTTGGCTTTTCTGTCAAAATACACAATATAAGGCGGCAGTTTACATAGAGACACACATTATTTATATATACAAGTGTTGTTTTGATATAATTATCTCTGCAGTAATTCTGTTAACCCTTATAAGATTAAAAAACAAAACTTCTGACAATTCAGTAGTATCCAATAAAACAAACACAAGGAAATGCAGTTGTGGAAGTGGGAGTGAGGTTTTATGATGAAGTTGTAGAGTTTTTCAGTATCATCTCAACCATTCAAACCAGGCAATAACATCCCCTAATAACTCAGATTGGCAGCTACTGCTGCCACTTACCTGACACACAGGTCCCAGTGACATTATAAAGCACCCAGAGTAACAGTCTGTATACATTGTCACTGCTTTAGGAAAAATAAACAGTCGTTTTCTTATGTGACAACCATCTGTGTGTGGTCTCTCATTTAAAAAGTGTCTCTTATAACGAGTTTTCCATGATACGAGCTTCGAACTCGCCAAAAATCTGCTCCATCCAACGAGCAAAAATTCACTTTACGAGCTCTCCTTGAAATGGCTTTTCCGGGCGTGTGCATTCCCACCCCCTCTAGGAAGGAAAAATAAAAAATAAATTGCCCACAGCCCCCCAGCACAACTAGTGTTTACTGCACTTCATATTGTTTGCTTGGTGCTTTCCCCCCCCCTACATCATAGCATGACAATGAGAGCACCACTGCCAACTACTGCAGTGGATACGCAACTACACTTAATTCAAGTTGTTCGATTATGTATGATAAATGTTGATGTACATGTATTAGAAATATGAAATAGTTATTGTATGTTTATCTTTAATATATTGGGTCAACTATACGTGTTTGTGGCAGATTACATGAGTTTGGGAAGGGGGTTGAACAGATTCATTGGTTTTCTGTTGTTTCTTAAGGGAATCATTGCTTTATCTAACGAACTTTTCGGCTTACGAGCTCGCCCTCGGAACGGATTAAACTCGTTATCTGAGGTATCGCTGTATGTATATATATTACACATACACACACACACACACACAAAACTACAGGCTAGTGTCCCCAGCCAGCTGAAGTATGAATGGAAGTGCAAGTGTATTCCCAATGGAAAGGGAGAAACTGAGACATATGGATGTAGAGGAGCCGGTTTGGGCTTTTTTTACCCTTAAAGTTTTTGATCACAAGTTTCTTGGCAGCTCCGGGTTTGCTGCTGCTGAAGGTTGCCGAGCCGGCGGATTTGGTGAGTCCGTTGGCGTGTCCGGAGAAGAAGACGCTCTTCGCCTTGGAGCAGGATGCCGTGGGAGACTCCTCT
Source organism: Plotosus lineatus (assembly GCA_024760905.1). Lineage (NCBI taxonomy): Eukaryota > Metazoa > Chordata > Actinopteri > Siluriformes > Plotosidae > Plotosus > Plotosus lineatus. Next base: position 56,449,953 of record CM045733.1, on the reverse strand, counting down.
GCCATCTTCACATCCGGCCCTGTGCTCTCCGAGCGCTCCTCAAACCGCAACTTCTTCTGGATGTGCTGCGAGGAGGAAGACGAGGGAGAGCAGGACGCAGAGGAGTTGCACGCGGCTTTGGGGGGTTTGGGAGACGCAGAGACCGGATCCGAGTCCTCCTCCCTGGCGGAGCTGGGGGTCTTCCTCTTCCGACACGGCGTGAGGCTGCTGTCGCTGTTCACATCCGAAGCTGCCGCTCTGGCCTCTTGGCTTGGCGCTGGGGGATTAAGGGAAGGTAAACCTGTTGGAAACATGAAAAAAAGAAATACCAAAAAAAATCAAGGAGGTGATGGAGTAACCGCTGCGCTCCTGGAGGTGCCGGCCGGAGGTCTCTCTCTTCCTTTGGCCCTTAATGTGCGGCACGAATCCCAAACCCGAAGTCCAGTCTCTGTTTTGTGTCAGAAAGACAATAAATTGAGAAGTATAGCCCTAGTTAGAGCCTCTCTTCTCTTGTTATTGCTGGCAGAGGAAAGATGGTTGATTATTGCTTCCTCTTGGACACACACGCGCTCGTGAAAGAATCCTCACAGTGATTCAGATTCGTCTCCGTCCACAAACCACGACGATTACACCTTCTATCAGTTCTAATACTGTTTATATTTACTTTCATATCGGTATCACGGTGTACTAATTAAACTAACTCCAACATTAAATAGTTATGATCAACTTTACAGGCCGATCCGTTGACCTACCGGAAGTACTTCCTATGCTGTTGTGGTTAGCCTGTTAGCTCTGTCGGGTAGCTCAACTGCTGCTCTGTGCGCGTGGGTCGGTCCTTACATGGGATTGCCACCAGGGGGCGCAACAGACTAGGTTCAAATGCACAATGTGCGTCACAGATTTACAGCTAATCGTCATCAAAATTTACAATTCATTTAAGTGGAAGTAAATGTCGGGCAGTGGTGGTCTCGTGGTTAGTGCGCAGGATCGCTTATCCTAAGGTTGGGGGTTCGAGTCCCCACAAGGTTGTCACAGTAAAGACTTCTGAAGCACCTCTCTGCCTAGTTATGTTAGATTTTCTGAGGTAATACTGAAAACGGCATGAATTCTTTAATGAATATTATTCTTGACTGATTGCACTAAACTTCTCAGAATAATTGAACACTGCATATGAATGAAGGAAAACATCTTGTCTGTTGTCATGTGATGTTTATATTCATTCGCATCACTTTTGCAGTTATTTTTTTTTTCACCCTTATGTAAAATACTTTAATCACATTGTTGTCCTGTGTGCGACATCTGTAGTTTAGGTCACATGACCTAACACTTTGTGTTACCACTACAATAACCATTTGGTACATACTCTGTACTGTATTCTGAAATATATCGTATATACCAGTAAAATTAATCAGAGTTGACACATTCATGTCTGCTATTAATATATGCTACAAGGGGGTGTGGTGTGATCTGATTGGTCTGCTATCTTGGGGTTAAACATGGAAAAAATAAAATGGATAATGTCAACCATAAAAGTCTCATTTTACTGGTATGTTGACATGCTTCTGGCATCATTGGGCCTTGCATGTATCCGCTCTCTCTTAGCAAGGGCAGAATCCCTCCTGGACAGCTCACCAGCCATCTCAGGGCAGAATCACGCTGACGGCTATGCAGCTCCTCTTGACAAAAGTCAGTAGTGTTTTTTTTTTTTTTTTTTACATGAACCTCTCACCATAGACAGTGAGAGACATGGCCGGCCTTTGATAACCCAGTTAGTTGCTCTGGGAAGACAGTGACAACCCGTGGAGAGTGGGGCTTGAACCCCCAACCTTAGGATCAGCGATCCAGCAGCATTACCACCAGGCCGCCACTGCCAAAAGTCTGATTTTGTTTTGCTTTTCAGTCTAGTATAACCTAGTGGTACAGTGGTGGCTTAGTGATGGGTTACTCTTCTGAAGGTCAGCACTGTTGGGCCCTTAAGCAAGTTCCTTAACCCTCAATTGCTCAATTGTGTGTGTGTGTGGTGTATATATATATATATATATATATATATATATATGGTAGGCCTCCGTCAGTCCCGAAGGACTATGGCTGCGCTCTGGCTGGTATCCCAGCTGGTGATACCCCCCAGTGCACAGAGCCTGGGTAGGGAGTAATGAGGGACAGGCTGTTACCCAAGCAGCAAGTCCCCCCCTGTCTCGGCGCCACCGGAAGGATCCAATGGAAGGGCAAATGCCGATACGACTGGGTTCCAGTGCCGCTGTAGGAGAGAATCCACGGTCAATTTAGAACGGTCAATTAACCTACAGTGCACATCTTTGGACTGTGGGAGGAAACCGGAGCACCCGGAGGAAACCCGCACAAGCACGGGGAGAACATGCAAACTCCACACAGAAACGCCCAGGCCGGGAATCGAACCCAGGCCTTCTTGCTGTGAGGCGGACGTGCTAACCACTATGCCATATATATATATATATTCACATTCTTCTGTAATCACCTGAAGAGAGAGGATGGTTTCACGACCCCTCGAAACAGATCTGTAGTGATAAATGGAGTTTCAATAGAAAGTCTTTGTCCTGTCCTTTTATTTTTATTGTTATTTGCTCTACCAAAAAGTATTGAGCACTCTCCTACGGAACGATCTACTCAGAAAATTCTCTCTCTCTCTCTCTCTCTCTCTCTCTCTATATATATATATATATATATATATATATATATATATATATATATATATATATATATATATATATATATATATATATATATATATATATATATACACATACAGTATGTGTGTGAGTAAAGAAATGATTATTGTAAGTTGCTCCAGATAAGAGCATCTGCCAAATGCTGTGAATATAACAAAAAAATTAAACTCTTCATAGGTTTGAAATCGCAGTTACAGAGCTTTTTTCCATGTAGTTTATTCGATCTTAAATTGATGTAAAATTATGCCTTGAGCTACACAGTGCTTATACTCTGGAGCACAAAGCTCATCTGACCTGCCCATGTAATGGTGAAAATAAACTGTTAAGTTTTTATATTGATTTGAGGATTCAGTTTGCTATTTATGTCTCAATGTCATTTATAGTAAAACAATGTCTGGTGGGGCAAACACACATATTCACTGACCGTGCATGTGGCACCAACTGGCAGATATAATATCAACTCCTTGTTGTTGTATAATAGGGCCAAGCTTTAACCTACTTTACATAACCTGAATCACATGTTTACGCTAATACTATGATTAACATTACTGCTGTCAGGACATTGGTTACTTTATCATTTGTGGAAAATTTTGAATTAAAAATATTACCTCTTTTGAGTCTTCGGACACACACATGCTCTGTGTAACACTGTGTCGGATAGCGGTATTAGACCCTTTAGAAAATTCCTGTTGATGTAAATGTCATGACGATTATAATATTACTTTACTGTAGTACAATTTCCATAATCTCTCAGATGTCAAACAATAATAATATGAACAATATGTAGCACACACACACAAAAATTAAAACTTACTCACACTCATGGACTGAGGACAAACACACATACAATTTCCTCCGGAATGAAAACCAGTACCTTCAGATTCGATAATTAAACATGAGTTCGTTTACTGCATTATTACAATTACAAGCTTCTTCATGAAGAAAATAACTAAATAATTTTACCTGTTCTTTTTTTTTTTTTTTTTGCAATTTTATGCTCACGCAAGAGTGAAACAGCAGTATTTTTGAAAATGGTTAATGCCAACTATTTGATGGATTTTAGCAGGATGCAACTTCAAAAATGTTCATGTGTGCCAGCAGAGTTTAGAAGACTTGCCTTTTATTTCACTTTAATTCTTTTAGCGTTACGAGGAGGCTGGAACCTATCTCAACCAACTCTAGTTGAAGGTGGGGGCCAATGCACACACCATTCGCACTCACACCTAGTGGCAATTTTGTACAGCCAATTAGTCTCATGTGTACGGATCCCTTTAGTCAGTGGGAGAAAACCAGAGAACCCAGAGGTACCATGCAGACACAGATGTAAACCACATTGTCGAGCCCCGGAGCCCTGGACTCCCTTGTCATGGAGCAGATGCACCTATCACTATACTACTGTGTCACTCGTCAGCTAAACACGATTCATTCAATTAAAAAAAATCCCATTGTGGAGTATTTATTGTGGTACATGGCTGATATGTTTTATTCTGGCAGCTTCACCTGCTCATTCAGATTGAACGCTTGTTTATGTCACATTTTCTTTCTCTGTATGGTCTTTATATGGCGTAGTAAATACAAAACACAATTTTATATCACTTATCATCCAAGGATGTCGTTGGGGCGCCTTCATGGCAAGACTTGGCTGATTTGGCCTGGCGGAGCCCATCCCTCTCCAGGTCGTAGAAAGACACTGACGGCTTTGCAGCCTACTCTTTATGAAAGTCAGCAATGGTTCTTTTACTACATGCCTCTCACCATAGACAGTGAGAGACATGGCCTGCCTTTGATAACCCAGTAAGCTGCACTGGGGGGACAGTAACAACCTTGTGGGGACTCGAACCCCCAACCTTAGGATCAGCGATCCTGCACCCTAACCACTAGACCACCACTGCACTACAATTTTATATACATTTTTAAAAAACCCTACTGTTTTGCAATGACAGCTGTTGGCTGCAAACAAAATCATGGTAATATCCACAAAAAAAAAAAAAAACTGCAAGTAAATCATCAACATGCTGTATGTCTGTCATCAGTTTTGCAAAACCACACTTTTTTTTTTTCTTACAAATCCACAGCATCACTTCTCATTTTTTGATCACATGACCTTTGACGCTTATGCCACATGCATGAGTTGAAAATGCACATAAACTATTTTTCTCTCAAAATTGGTTTGGAAGTCAACAAGCTGTCTGAGAGCCTTAACTTCAGTGAAAACCTCAAGCACAACTGTACTCTGTATTTACTGTTTTATAATTGTTTGGTTTGTTGTTTCCAGTTTGATATACTGTACATATGCTGCTCTGGTTCTTTTTCTTTTAGGCTTGTCTTCTTTCCCCTTCACTATGTTCAGGGCATACACGCTGCACTATGTCAATGTGTAAACAAAGGTTTGAAAAATTTCTCTCAAATGACTTTGCACCAAAAATTATGACCATTAGTACCAGGTGGTTATAGGATCTTTAACTTACATAGGTCCAAATTATCATTGGGTTATAGTAAGTCATGTGACCACGCACGCACCCACGGTGCCAAAATAATCAATATTCTAGACTCAGTATTTTTAGATGGGAGTGTAAATGGTTGTGTATGTGTTGGCTTTGTGACGGGTGTACTCCGCCTTCGCCCAGAGTCGGCCGAGTCAGCACTAGCCTCCCAGAGTCCCTAGTATAGTTGGTATCGAATATGAATTAATAAATTCATGTGTTCTGAAAGCACGGTCTTTTTTATCATAATTGCGCAGGATGGCAGGTTAATTAATCAATTAATCAACCAATAATCAGACAACAATTAAGCTTTCCTTATTTGAAAATGTCAGTTTGACGTTAAAAATCCCCTTTTGTGGGGATTTATGCTACATGGCAACATGTTTATGACGCTCACCCATGTGACTTCCGATCAGCTGATGTGATTACAGGCTTTTATAGCGCCAGCTTCACCTGCTCTCTCTCAGGTTCAACACTTCTGTATTTCATACACGGAGAGGTCTTGGGTTTCTGGGAGCTCTGTGGCGAAGTAATCGAGGACATGTTTCGTTGTGTTAACCTGTTCATTTTGATTCATCTGTCTGGTAAGTGCATGTACGTTTTAAAGTGACTGCGCCATTATAGTAACTTTATTCGCACAAATGACAGGCCCGGATGCTAGCAACGTGTTCTCCGAGTAGCTTCCCGGTGTTTAGTGGAATTGTGACACTTGTCGTTAGTAGTAAGTGTATATATCGAAGTTTTTCATTTGATTGAAATATACTGAAGTCTTTCCACAAGTTTGCATTGTTCACTTGCCTAGCGGAGACTGCTAGCTGGAGCCTGACGCATTTGTTAGCTGTTGGTTGGTGAAGTAGTGGTTTTACCTCAGTTTATTGTAAACGGTTAAAGTTTTTAGTCATGTCTGACCCCCCCCCCCCCCCCATGAATTATTACTGTTCAAGTTAAATGTTAGCACAGCAAGGTGTTACTTTAAATTGGACATGTGACTGATTCTGCACCTGGTCTTATTATACACCACGTGACCCGGAGGGCTTGTGATGCAGGATGCCTGTAAAAGCCTTCAAGCTAATCATTATACCATGATTTTGAAGTGTTGGTTTTAATTTAAATCTCCCGAGTATTAACTTCAGGCTGTCTGCTTTTAAAGACAACCTGTTAAAAGCGGTTTGTTCCCAGGTAACTGATGAAGCGTTTTTAATGTCATCAGTTATTTCTATACTGGAAGGAAATCATTCTAATGGTTATGGTGCACTGGAATATATTTAAATGGCATCTCGGGTGCAGGCGGTTGGTGCTTTGATTAACATTAAAAGGCTGTTGCTTGAATAGGCTGGTTTACTCTTGGGAGACTGAAGGTCTGGATGAGTTGGACTATGTGATAACTCGCCTTATGATGGTCCCAACAAATGACAAATCCAGGTTATGAAATACATTTTCCAAAATTGTCTGTGTATACAAAAAGTTCTCCTTGCGAAAGGCCCCATTGACCATCTCCCAGTGTCCTGCCACACTGGCCTCCCATTGGCTAGGAGGGATGACACAGCTCCCTCCCCCCCCTTAGCTATTCCCCAGTGTCCCGCACCACTGGTCTCCCATTGGCTAGGAGGGATGACTTGGCTCCCTTGAGCAGCAGCTTGTTTCATGGAGTTTGAGTGTGCTCATTGCAACTTTATTTTTCGACTCAGGCTTTTCACCTTGCAAAAACATTGTAAGATGAGAACTCTGCCAAGAAGATATGGTCAACAGGAAGTACCTTAAAAGGTTTGCTTTTATAATTTTTAAAGGGTAGTATTGGGGCCTTGGAACAAATCATGCATTTTACATGTAAAATCCAGGTTCCGAAAGGCTCTGGAACAGACTAACCTCATAAGCTGCGGTACCACTGTACACTAAACTTAAGTAGGTAAGTGGAAGAAGTGACTGGCTCTTGAGTGTGCTTGCCGAATAGAACCGTAAAATCGGTGCTTTACTGGCTGATGTATACCCAGTAAACGCCTTCAAATTGAAATTTTCATGTCCAATGGTTTGCAGCTTTGATGGTAAAATTGACTCCGAGAACCCAGTAAAAATGACTGAAGTGGGCTTTTCAGGTCATTGACACCATCTTGCTACCAGGTGCTTTTTGTATGTAGTAAACTGGTGTTCAGAGACCAATGTCTTAATTTATGGTTAATGGAGTTGTTTGGCTTTGTGATACAAGATGCTGAATTTTGGAATGCAGTTTTACTGTTGTATTACAGGTTTTTACAAATTTCTGATAGTCGTAATTAAATATTTAGTCAGGCAGGATTGTTTTACCAGCTCCTGACATCAACTTGTTCACCTGAGGGTTTTTATTGGTCACCCAAAAATCCAGGGTTCTTGGCCTAGATTCTACAAGCCATAATGGATAAATTAGCTTAATTCCCAGCATGACTTGCAATATGAAGGCATAAATCTTATAAACTCTGGGCCTTTCTCTAGCGGTGCTGCTAAGGCAAGAGTTGATGATTTGGCTTTGCCCAATGGACTTTGTTCTGCACCAAAAAGGACCTCTGGGGGGGGGGGGCGCTCACAGCCTGATTTAGAGATCCCAAATCATGAGATTGGCACTGCTGCCAGCTAGCATTAATTTAAGATCTTAATCTAAACTGGTGGATTGTAATGAAGGTCTCAATGTTAAATTTATAATCAATGCAAGGTAGGATTTCTAATAGTGCTCAATGGTCATTTCACAAACTAGTAAACTACCCCTGTTGGTTGGGTCGTCATGCCTTCTGTGCAGTTTATGAACAAGTCAGGTGCAGCCTTGCATTGTTGGTAGTTTAATTAAATTGGCATTTATCTGAACCTTCCCGTTTTCAGTTTTTGTGCAGGCTGATGTGCATTTGTCAACACCTTCCACTTTGATGCGATCCACTGATCAGCCATTTTGGGAAGAATCTCATGCCTCTACAACCTTAACTCCTGGACAAGGCCCCACCAATTCTACAACGGCCCCGCCCACCACTTCTACTGCACCCACCAATTCTACAACGGCCCCGCCCACCACTTCTACTGCACCCACCAATTCTACAACGGCCCCGCCCACCACTTCTACTGCACCCACCAATTCTACAACGGCCCTGCCCACCACTTCTACTGCACCCACCAATTCTACAACGGCCCTGCCCACCACTTCTACTGCACCCACCAATTCTACAACGGCCCCGCCCACCACTTCTACTACACCCACCAATTCGACAACGGCCCTGCCCACCACTTCTACTACACCCACCAATTCGACAACGGCCCTGCCCACCACTTCGACTACACCCACCAATTTTACAACTGCCTCCCCTCCTCCTACACCACCAGCACTGCCTGATGTTGGTGACTATGTTGTCCGGGCTGAGGTGAACTCCTCTGCATGCCTATTGGCAAGGATGGGTTTGCAATTTAGCTTCAAACTGGTATGTTTATATGGAATTTTTTTAGTAGATTAGTCTGGTGTCTTGTCTACAGTATTGTGATTTGTTTTCTCAGGGTGACAGTTTTGAGACGGTAAATCTTGACCCTCATCCCAATGTCACTACAACCAGTGGTGCTTGTGGGAACAATGGCAGTGACTCTGCACTTACCCTGAAATCAGATAAAGTTACTGTTCAATTTGTCTTCACCAATGTAAGTAATGCTTTAAATGCCTTGATCAGTGTATGATTGGCTGTCATTTTAACATTACATAATGGACTAGATCTGGGACATGGACATAATGTGTTACTATCCCTTTGGACCTTAACCAGTCTCGGCTCATTTTTATACTATGAAGTCTCACACCTTGCCAATTTATTTTTTTAAGGATGCAAGCAAATTCTTCTTGAGGGCTTTGAACTTGACTGTGGTGGCAGAGAATGGTAAACAATCAAGGCAGTTCTTGGTGCTCTTCTCCACCCCCCCAAAGGCTCACTGACGGTTCTTTCTCTGGTCATAGGTTCCATCTTCACTGCTGTCAATAAGAACCTGTCTTTATGGGAGGCATCACTGGGGAGCTCCTACATGTGCAGGAAGGAGCAGAGTTTCAACATCACAGAGGCCCTCATCTTGAATACATTTGAGCTTCAAGTTCAGCCATTTGGCGTCACGAATGACCAATTCAGCACCGGTAAGATTAACCATTTATGGAACTGGATTAAATACCCAGTTGGTAGAACTCATGAATCAGTTTTCATGCTTTTGTGATGGTGCTTCTCATGTGACACAATTTCAGCCTTATCGTGTTCATCTCTTCTCTGCTTGCAGCCCATGAATGCTCAATGGATGACAGCAGCCTCTTAATCCCAATCATTGTTGGTGCTGCTCTGGCTGTCTTGATTCTCATTGTAGTGATTGCATACGTGATTGGCCGACGAAAGACTTATGTTGGATACCAGACCCTGTAGTGAACTTCCCTGAATCACAAATTATACTAATTCAGGTTCTCTAACATGATCCTGGTGCACAGCAACTCTTAACTTTCAATTGACATGTGTTTTCTGTTTTAAGGTAATGACTAATTTGGCAGCTCCTTGGATTGAGTGCTAAAATGTAAAGTGTGAGCTGAGCATCTGTTCCAGAATTATGGGTTCTGGTTATGCTGTATCTAGTCCCTGTTGTCTATTTGCTTCATTAGAAGCAAGTGAAGGGTCCTTTTTGTAGAAGCACCCAGTTTATCAATTGGTGGTTTGTTGACATTTTGCCTTGGGTGTATAGGGAGATTGGTCAATATAACCATGATTGGGCAATTCTGTGCTTCTATAGCTTTAGACCTGTTTCAGCTGTGCTGGTAAACTGGAGTTTTCCCAATTAAATCAGAGACACAAACTTGTGGCTGGAGGTACTTGGGGCTAATTTTCAGTGAAATTTGTCCCTTGTACTCCAGGCCTTCTTCTGTTTCTTGTTGTATGTAACCAATCTATGGCAGATACATGCAGCCTATTTATTGCACATTCTCACTGCCTTTGCTGCAGATTTCTCAAGGTGTTGCTTGATCTTTATTCTCAACCTAAAGCTTTGTAGCATTGCTGCATAATGCAAGATGCAGTTGGCTTTTATCAGTCATGCATGCAGCAAGACTTAAATTGTTCAGTTTGGGGTGACCAAGCATGATGCGATTTGTCATAGGGAAGAGTCAAGACCCTGCCCCTGTTTATGACCAGGATTTGTACCCACGTCCCTTTAGCTTGCCAAACTAATGAGTAACAGCTTTCACCCCCTAGCCCCACTGCTAAAATGCTCATGATGTGCAAGTAGAACTTTAGGTTGGGACTCTGCAAAGCATCACTTTGTAACACTATAGCATTAAGTTTTCATATACCTGAATAAGTTGAATAAGCCATTCTGAATGCGTGTTGTCTTTGCCAAGTTGCATGGCTGTTAAATGTGGTTGTCTTAATATGCCATTCATGTCCTTCTGCATTAGATTATGTTGCTGTGGACCCCCTCCCTGCTCTGACCTGTAAAATACTTTATGCTTTCACCCGTTTGGTTGCAGTGAGATTTATGCCTTGCTTTACGAAGGTGCTGATTTCAATAAAGCTGGATTATTTAATGTACAGCCGACTCATTTTATGCGTTGTCACTTAAAGGGAATTTTGACTGGCATATTTAAATTCTGGTAGTCTGCTGTTAAATTGGTGCTTTTTGTAATTTCCTTCTGTAGTAAATGCTTATTTTGAGGATGGAATAACACTTCACACATGCATGCTTTTTTCTCTTTCTCAGCTGAGGACTGCAAAGCTGATGAGGCAGAAAACTTCATCGTCCCTATTGTAATCGGCATCTCCCTCATTGTTCTTGTTGTACTTGTCTTGCTGGCCTATCTTATTGGTCGACAGAGAATCCAAGTTATTGGCTATGAGCAATTCAGCTAAATTATGCTCTTTTGGTAAAAGTGCCAACAATAATTTGCAGTCTATTTTGAAAACATGGGTTTAAATTAGATTTGTCCCACCTCCAATAAACCTATGCCACTTTGAATGCATACAAATGAGCACTTGCTTTTCCTCTGAGCCAGCTAGTGTTTAACTTGTGTGCAGTCTTTCTCCCTCAGATCCTAACCTTATCTCTTCTTTTCTTGGCAGTGGAGGAGTGCTTTCTGGATACTGATTTAAGCTTTGTTGTGCCGATTGCTGTCGGCGTGGCTCTTGGCTTCCTAATCATCCTTGTGCTCATCTCTTATCTGATTGGTCAGCGGAAGAGCCACACTGGCTACCAGTCTGTATAACTCGACTGCCAATCCCTTTGTTCAGTCCTCTTCCCATAATTCTAAGCTTGCCCCATGCACTGCCTGTTTCCCCTCTCTATCCTATCTGTAACTAGCACTCTTTCCTCCTACTTGAGTACTTACTGCTTCTGTGAAGTCCTCAATTGTTTGCCGACTGCATTGAATCACTTAAGTTTTGATCCACTTGCACTGCTGAGCTGGGTACTGTAAAATAATCCATGTTTCACTGAATGTTCAAAATGCATGGAGAAAATGACAACTCCTCCATTAATATTTATTAAGTCAGATTCTTTGCTGTATCCATGTGCTTAATTTATAGTGTAATTCCTGTCTCTCCTACATGGATCACATGGTAACGAATTATAGATTTGTGTAAATCTGGTACCTCTTGGACGGCTATGTGAAGGGGCGCAACTTGCAGGGCATATCAAATTTTGCTCGGTACACTGCTGTTCCATTTTGAACAATGATGTGTGATCGTGTAGGTCGGCTTGTCAGAAGTGCTTGTTCTAATTGACCAATGCGGGCTTTGTGCTGTTGGAGTCCTTGTCAATTTAAATGAACAAGTGTGGACACCCCTTCAACATTGTGTGCCTTTCACTTTGTTCCTTGGCTTCACTGGAAGTTTCAATAAAAATGCTTGACTTTTACTATCTTGTCTGTGGTGTCCTCAATCAAACTGGTAACTTATCTGCCTCACTTGATCTGTCAATGCTTGCAAATTGCTGCAGCCATTAAACTGACTGGAACTCAAACATGGCTGTGACATTCATTGCATTGTGAAGATTCAAGTGTAAATTGGGGGGTTCAAATAATCACACTTCAGTTGGTTAAATCTGGTCCATGTTTATTTTGTCTAAACATTAGGAGTGCTTTTTAAAAACATGAGGTGGAAACACTCGTGTGCAATGTTCAACTGATCAATTTACATGAGCCATCTAGCCATCACTGTTAATAACTAATTGTATCATGTCAATTATGTAAATACAATTAATAAATAATACTGTAGAGATCCTTCTCACAGAACCAAACAAGTGTAACTTTTCCCACCTGTATTGAGTTTAGCGTGAATGATCCTGGCTATGGAATCATGTGGCATTTCAGTGTGAATCCAAAGACTTGGCGTGTGTGGTGGCATGTCTGCCTCTCAGCACGAATGTTCTGAGTTCAGTTCCCAGCTTGGGTATTTCTGTGTCGAGTTTGCATGTTCGCCCCGTGCTTGTGTGGGTTTACTCGGAGTACTCTGGTTTTCTCCCACAGTTAAAAAAATATGAACAGTAGGTTAATTGGCTGCTCCAAGTCACCCCTAGGTGTGACCGGTTGAGTGTCAGCCTGGTAAGCTGTTCAGGGTGTACCCCACTCTTTCCCAGAGTTGGGTGCCAGTCTCCCTGTGACCCATGATTAGGATCAAGCAGGGGAAAGTTAATGAATTTAAGGTGTCCAAAGAAATCTGAAGTATAACTTAATGGCATTAATTTTTCAATAAGCGCATTCAAGTTTGAATAATTGTTCCCCCCCGGGTATGACAGAAAAATCAACTTTGCTATTATAAAACTAGATATTATACAAGAGATTTTTACAGTTAAAATCAAACTTAAATTTGCTCAATCCTGCAGTATAAATATGTTCAATACTTCTCCTTTAGGTCATGTTTGTGCACATCTGTCAGTGATTATACTGAATAGCCATATTGGATTTGTTTTTAATCAATATCCCACATCTGGGTAGAAATTACTTATTTTCTTTTGTCTCTGATATTTATTCATAAAGTGATAAACAATCACTTGTATGGCTTAACAACTAAACATCCCTTGATTTGTACAAACTAAGCAAACCTACAACTGGATTTGAGATGGAGCTGCTTTAGTAACCTGAACTCCAAACCCAGTGCTGCCCTTCTTCTGTACAGTGTATATCTACATTTGAAGTTTGGCTCAAAACCTACATTTGTGGGGGACCCCCCCCCCCCCCCACTTAAAATAGCAAATATTAATGTACGACAAAAAAAATTAACATTTATGCTATAGTATTCTAAATATTATATACTGCAATATTATATACTGTTTTCTCTTATTTGCCGACCGGGGCATTTTCTTTGTAAGCATGTACTTATTTGTGCTAACACAAGTGGAAGGAAAATGGGTAAACATTTGACTATTTTAACCATAATGTACACTGAATTATTATCTTTTTAAGCCCCGCTGCATTTCTCATTCCACACTATGCACCAACTTGTAGATTAAAGGACACACTACCAAGGAAACGGTCAGTCGGTGAATCGTTGACGATCCCCTTGCCGTTCAGCTTACATTGCACATGTAGATGAGTGTCGTACTGGACATTGGAAAAACGAACAGCCACCAGAGGGGAAGTGTAGTTAACCTGTACATAGCAATTCATAAGAGGTTCAAAATTACATACAAAAGTTATTCAATGTAATGTATACAGTAATCGTCATTTTATCTAAAATAATCAGCCAATAACCAGAGAAGACAGTATGTGTGAAAGTTAATTTCACTAAAATATCTAGATTAATTTCTTTCTGAGTCTTAATCTTAAATCTTAGGTCAATAGCTTCTGTTTAATGATTTTATTGGCATTTATTTCACAACCATCTCAGAATGATGCCATCAAAGTCCATGTTGCCAGCTACACTGTAGGATCTTGATGCCATTTAGTGACAGAATTGTGTTGGCAATATAAGTCTATCTATCAGAATTATGATATAATGTATAGTAAAAGATGCCCATGACTGGCTGGTGAGCACTTTGAGGGACAATGAGTTGAATGTATGCCGTCCGGCCCTTCTGTAAGAGCTCAGCCAATTGGCTACTATGGAATCCCAGTTGTGGTGTCAATGTGGATTCAAACTTGCAAGTTCCAGATGGCTTTCAATCAGGACAAAGTACCACTTGGGTCAGATATTATGTTTAAAGCCCCTGCCCATGTTAACTTGTTGGGTTTTGATGACACCATTCTGACAGTCAGTTTTCGAATAACCACCCCCAAAAAAGTATTAAAAGAGTAGCTGTTAGTATGAGATTTTACATCCAGACAGATTTTTGAATGAGATTCACTTTCAATCAGTGCTGTCTTCAGAGAATTCTTTTGTGTGTGTGTGTGTGTGTGTGTGTGCGTGTGTGTACTTACATGTCTGAGCTTCCCATAATATGGAAAGTACATCATGTCAAAAATATTTTTGGGGTAGAATTCTACTGTTCCGAGCTCCTCAGGCGTCCCTTTCTAGACAGACAGTAAGACATGACCAGAGACTCTTCGCATTTAAAAATAAGTACAGTGGTACCTTGTCTAACGAGTTTAATCCATTCCGAGGGCGAGCTCGTAAGCCGAAAAGCTCTTTAGATTAAACAATTATTCCCATAAGAAATAACAGAAAACCAATTAATCCATTCCAACCCCCTCGCAAACTCATATAACCTGACAAACAGGCATATTTGACCTAATATATTAAATATAAACATGTAAAAATTATTACTATTATTATTACACGATTAGTACTATTATTATGAAATATTTGTACATGTACATTACTATTAACAATAATTAATAATAATAAAACAATAAGTTAACTCGCCCTTCCGATCATCGACTGCGACAAAGATGTCACATGGGCAGGCAAGAGGTGGTGCGTAACAGGAGGAGGAGAATTTTGTGCATTTTGCATGCTACGAATGCCAGCAAGGAAAGGTTCGGGGTGAGCCCCGACAAGGCCAGTGCTCTTCTCAAATAGTGGGGGTGTGATGCTGGGAGGAAGGCGTATGACCCTGGGGAACATGCTTTTTTGCCATACTGTACTAGAATTAAGTGTAATTTCACCTCCACTATAGTAGTTGGCAGTGGCGCTCTCATTGTCGCGCTATGATGTAGGGAAAAAGCACTGAGCAAACGACATGAAGTGCAGTAACACTATAGTCACGTGTCAGGTGCTGGAGGGGAGGGGAGGGGAGGGGAGGGCGTGAAATGGTTTATTTTCTTCGGAGAGGGGGCGTCACAGAAATTAATTGAGAAGCACTGCACAGGGCATTCTCGGAGCGCGAAGGAATACACGCGGAAGAATACGAGGCTAATCGGCCCAGAAATGCTATTTCGTGGAGAGCTCGTAAAATGAATTTTTGCTCATTGGATGGAGCAGATTTTTGGTGGGAGCGAAGCTCTGTCACAGAAAACTCATAAGGGACACTTGTTAGACGAGGTACCACTGTTTATATGCACACAAATCAATGCATGCAGTCAGTGCATACTGACCTCTCCAGCACTGAGCTGCTTCTCACTATAATTTTAATAATACATGACTTACTTTAACAGCACATGTCACATTGACTGGAGTACCTTGACCTGGTAGATAGCCAAGAATCTGTTATATGAATAATAAAAAAAAAAAGCATTGGTATCCTGATCACTAAATACTGTATTGGTAAACACATGAAAATACCACATGGGGAGATATGAGAATCACTTTAGTGGTTTCACAGTTTCAGAGCAATATGTGGCTCGAGGTTTTTTTATTTGTCTTTTGAAATGTATTTCTTTTATTCTTTGTTATATACTCACACGATTCATTCGGAGGAGGACGCAAGGCTTTCCATCTGAGTAGCCAAAATCTTTCTGCTCTGTGCCTGAGCATGGCCCCAGTGAGGACCGCTTAAACTGGCATGCCTTTCTCTCAGCATTCTCTTCCAAGGTGTCTTGCATGAAGTATGTGCCCTGTTTGCATTCAATGTTTCGCCTCTTCTGAAGTGTGTCATCATAGGCTGGAGGGATGCAACACACACGCGCACACACACACACACACACACACACACACACACAGAGAGCGAGAAAGAGAGAGAGGCATTAAATAAACTGCACAATGAACAAACACCCTATCAGGCCTCTCGGTCTAAAGGATCAGTACAAAAGTGAGGCCCGACCAGCACAGTCTGACTGTGCTTCGCGTACAAAAGGGATTCCCTGTTTATTTCCCTGAAGCTGAGCAAAGCTGCCACAATGAAGAACAGCATACAGGAAAGGAAATTTGTAGATGCATATTTTAAAGAAGACGAGGCAAAAGAAAACACCGCCAGAAGCACGTTTGAGAGAACACTCACGTTTAAGTTGACCCTCCAGTGCTCTTGCGTATTTCTTCCATGAGCTACGATCAGAGGCGTTAAAGACGATTTCAAATCCATGGACGACATCTACATGTGGTGACATTGTCATACCTGTTGGTTTGGATGGAGGGGGGAAAAAAACAAATCATTAAATTATAAAATGTGCATATTTTATTTATTTGGTTACACATGAACATGTATAGGGGGGCAGTGGTGGTCTAGTGGTATCGGGCGCTGGATCGCTGATCCAAAGGTTGGGGGTTTGAGTCCCACTCTGCACAAGGTTGTCACTGTCCCCCCCAGTGGAGCTAACTGGGTTATCAAAGGCCGGCCATGTCTAATTGTCTATGGTGTGAGGCATGTAAAAGAACCATTGCTGACTTTCGACAAGAGTAGGCTGCAAAGCCGTTAGCGTGTTTCCGCCCTGCGATGGCCTGGCGAGCTGTCCAGGGTGTACTCTGCCCTCGCCCGAAGTTGGCTGGGATGGGCACCAGCCTCCCTGCGACCCAAATTAGGATTAAGCGGGTACAGAAAATGAACTGATGATGATGAACATGTATAATGAATTTGGTACAGTGGTGCAGTGGACAGCACAGCTGCCTCACAGCAAGAGGGCCTGGGTTTGATTCCCAGCTTGGGTGTTTCTGTGCAGTTTGCATGTTCTCCCCGTGTTTGCATGGGTTTCCTCCCACAGTCCAAAAACATGCATTAGTAGGCTTTAATGTGAATGGCTGTGTGTGTGTGTGTGTGTGTGTCGGTCCTGCAATAAATAGCCTGGTGAGCTAACCCCCGAGTTCACTGAGATGGGCGTGATCATAATTAGGATTAAGTGGCTTAGAAAATGAACGAATGAATGTAGAATGAAAACATAAAATCTTTAAGAAGTTGCTACGATTTTCTTTTCATGCAGAAGACAGTAAAGTGTTGATGTGCCTCAAAAGGCCTTTATTCATTTAAAGATATTACTACAAGATCAAATAAATCACACAGACTGGTGATAGCACCAGTTTGTCCCAGGCTCTGCAGTGATGCTTCTGTGTGGAATTCTCTCTATGTGGGTTTCCTCACTGTACTCTGGTTTCTTCCCACAGTCCAAAGACATGCACATTAGTTTACCTTTTTTTTTTTTTTACATTTTTTTTTTTTTACACCTGAGCCAAGTAGCTAATCAGACCAGTGCTTATTCCCAGTTTCCATAGCGTGAAGCTACCAGTTCAACTCCTCCTGGATGGGACACTTGTCCATCGCAGGTTACCTTCCCAGTATATTTTACTGGTACTGTACCCATTTATACTGCTGAGTGAACAGTAGCACACTTGTGGTTAAGACCTTGCCTGGGGGTCTCAGCACAGTCGGGGTCTAACTGGCATTCGAACACACAACCTCCCCATCATAAACCCAACACCCTAACCACGACACCACCAGCTCCGGTTAGTTTACCTGGCTGTTCAAAATTTCCCCGGGGTATGAGTGTGAATGGTTGTGTCCGTATGTTGCCCTGCAATGAACTGATAAGCTGCTCCGTGTGTACCACACCTTCAGCCAGAGTTGGCTGAGAGAGACTCCAGCCTCACCATGACCCATTACAACGATTCGACAAATGAATAAATGAATGAATGATGTATTTCTTTATAAGCACTTCCTGAAAGCAGAGCTCCCCATAAAATCTGAGTGAACCATCTTTTCTGTTCAAATCAGAAGTCGTGCTGGAAAACTTTGCCAGTGTCACTCAACGGTCAGAACTGGGTCAGAATCTGGAAATTCATTCATTCATTTTCTGAACTGTTTAATCCTAATTAGGGTCGTGGGAAGGCAGGTGCCCATCTCAGCTGACTCAGCTGTGAGGCGCACATGCGAACCACTACAGCACTGTCAGGAAAGTATGTCATGAATTTAACTGTCAACTAGTTGTATTTTAATAGTGCACACAAGAAGATTCTGCATTTATGTTCGTTTCTTTTAACAGATTACGATTTAAACACAATAGCTGAAACAACACCACAATGACAGTGGTACAGTCACATGATTAGTCAATTTATCAATCAACTAAAAGTCATTGGCATCAGCAAGACAGCATGCGCGGTTAAACATTGAGACTAAAAATGTCTTATTCGGAATGGTCCAATATCAAGAGCAAAGGTGGTTCATAATACGCCTTCATGGTCCACGAGGCAGTGAAGCACCAAAACAATATGATTTGTAATGAAAAAGTGGTCACTGCCCAGCACGGCAATAACTTAATGTGAGACTGTGCTTCAATCACCTGTCTCTGGACTCCCAACAGTAATGAAGTCAATTTCTAAGATGTAAGTTTTTCTATTGCGGCTCTTTGCGGCTGATTAACATTCTCTGATCAGTTTTTTAGCTCCGTGAAGGCAGTTGAATTCTGGGAGAAAAATATAGTCAATGTCATCACATCACCATCTTCTTCCGCTTCTTCTAAGGCCGGGTCGCAGGGGCAGCAACCTGAGCAAAGAGGTCCAGATGTCCCTCTTCCCAGCCACTTCCTCCAGCTCTTCCAGGGGGACACCGAGGCGTTTCCAGACAAGCCGAGAGTCATAGTCCCACCGGCATGTTCTAGTTCAGCCTCGGAGTTGGAACTCCGTACTCCTGGAGCACACCCCACAAGATAGCCCGAGAGACACGGTCGAAAACCTCCAAATTCACAAAACACATGTGGACAGATTGGGCAAACTCCCATCGCCCCCTCCAAGATCTTGTGGAGTGTATAAAGTTGGTCAAATTCTACGGCCAAGATGAAAACCACAATGTTCCTCCTGAATCTGAGGTTCGACTCTTGGTCGGATCCTCCTCTCCAGTACCCCTTCATAGACTTTCCCGGGTAGGCTGAGGAGTGTGATTCCCCCATTATTGAAACACACCCTCCGGCCCCCCCTTTTTAAAAAGGGGGCCTATCACCCGGGTTTGCCAATCCAGAGGTACAGCCCCCAGTGACCACGCGATGTTGCAGAGGCGTGTCAACCAAGACAGTCTTACAGCATCCAGAGTCCTGAGATATTCAGGACGGATATTCAGGACCCTGGAGCCCGACCACCGAGGAGCTTTTTGACTACCTCAGTGACCTCCACTCCAGTGATGGCAGACCCACGCCCAAACCCCAAGGGTCTTCCTCCTCCACGGAGGGCGTGTTGATGGGATTGAGGAGGTACTCAAAGTATTCCCTCCTCCTCCTGACGACATCCCCAGTCGAGGTGAGCAGCTCCCCACCTCCACTTTAAACAGTGTTTGTGGAAAACTGCTTCCCCCTCCTGAAGTGTAGAACAGTGGTCTAGAACCTTTTTGAGGCCAACCGATAATCACTCTCCTCCCACACCCAAGATTTTGCATCTGCGACAGCTTCGGCTGCAACACGTTTGGCCTCTCGGTATCTGTCTGCTGCCTCGGGAGTCCTACAGGCCAATTCCACCCGATAGGCCTCCTTTTTTCAGCTGGACAGCCCCCATCACCACAGGTGTCCACTAACAGGTTCGGGGGTTACCGCCACGACAAGCACCGACGACCTTCCGGCCATAGCTATGGGCTGCCACCTCAGCAATGGAGGCACGAAACATGGCCCGTTTGGATTCCATGTCACCCGCCTCCTTCGGGATGTGGTTGTAGCTCTGCCGGAGGTGGGAGTTAAAGGCCTCTTGGACAGGAGACTCTGCCAAACGTTCCCAGAAGACCCTAATTACACGCTTGGGCCTGCCAGGTCTGGAAGGCAGCCTCCCCTGCCATCGAAGCCAGCTCACCACCAAGTGGTGATCGGTTGACAGCTCAGCTCCCCTCTTCACTCGAGCATCCAGAACATGCGGCCACAAGTCTGCTGACACGACTACAAAGTCGATCACTGAGCTGCGACCGAGGGTGTCCTGGTGCCAAGTGCACTTATGGACACCTTTATGTTCGAACATGGTGCTCTTGATAGACAGACTGTGATAAGCACAGAAGTCCGACAACAAAGCACCATTTGGGTTCAGACTGGAGAGGCCGTACCTCCCGCTCACACCCTTCCAGGTCATACTATCATTGCCCATATTGGCGTTGAAGTCGCCAAAGACAACGAGTGAGTCTCCCGAGGTAGCGTTCTCCAACACCCCCCCTAAAGATTCCAAGAAGGGTGGGTACTCTGAACTGTCATTTGTTGCATAAGCACAAATAACAGTCAGGACCCGTCCCCACACCCAAAGGCGGAGGGTAGCTACCATTTCGTCGACCGGTTAGAACCCCAACGTTTGGGCACCAAGACAGGGGGCAACAAGGATGCCCACACCGGCTCGCTGTCTCTCCCCATGAACAACTCCAGAATGGATTAAGGTCCAGCCTCTCTTGAGATGGGTGGTCACAGAGCCCAAGCTATGCGTTGAGGTGAGCCGACTGTATCTAGTCAGTATCTCTGCACCTCACGCACCAGCTTAGGCACCTTCCATGCCAGGGAGGTGACATTCCATGTCCCAAGAGTCAGAGTCGTTACCGAGTATTTGTCTGACAGAACCCATGCCTTTGGCTGCCACCCAACTCACATTGCACCCGATCCCTATAGCCTCTCCCACAGGTGGTGGGTCCCTGGGAGGGCGGATCCATGTCTCCTTTTTGGGCTGGGCCCGGCCGGGCTCCATGGGCAGAAGAACCACCAGGTCCTCGCCTTCGGAAATCCCCCCCCCCCCCCCCCCCCAGGCCTGGCTCCAGAGGGGACCCCGGTGACTTGCATCCGGGCAAGGGAAACGGTGTCCTTTTTTTTTTAAATTATTTATGATAGAGGTCTTCTGAACCGCACTTCATCTGGACCTTCACCCAGGACCTGTTTGCCTTGGGCGCCTCTACTGTATGTTCTCCCCGTGCTTCTGTGGGTTTCCTCTGTGTGCTCCAATTTCCTCCCACAGTCCAAATACATGTGGATTAGAACACTGGCTGTTCCAAAATTACCCCTAGGTGTAAGTGCGTATTGGTGTGTGTGTTAGCCCTGTGATGGACTGCTGCACTGTTTAGAGTACCTTCTCCCAGAATCGGCTGAGATTATCTCCAGTCTCTGCATGACTCTCGTACAGTATTACGTACAGAAGTTAAAAAAACGAATAAAGGATTGAATGATACCCAACTTGAAAAGTCACTTAAATTGGCTATAAATTACGGCTGAAGTATTTCTTCCTTGATCCCAACCTTAAGTGTAATAACTTCCATGCAAGTACATAATGATGTCTGTTATAATGCATTTAATATATACGGCTTTAAAAAGTGGAAAATCTCCCTTTTAGTGAACCAAACAGCTTTAGATTCTTTTGGCAGACATTTTAAGAATAAAAAACATTAAATTGATCCAAAAATCAAGTATAATGGTACATATGTCCCTAATATTTCATTTTCTATACATTTTAAAATATTTACTTATAATTAAATAAACACACACACACACACACACACACACACACACACATATATATATATATATATATATCTATATATATATATATATATATATATATATATATATATATATACACATACACTATATATATATATATATGTGTGTGTGTGTGTGTGTGTGTGTGTGTGTATGTATGTATGTACATATAAAATGATTATTTTATGAACTATACTGGTTATTTCTGATGAATATCTTACAGTTTTGCATTCATCCCTTTTTTCACATTAAAATGGGTCCTTGCCTATACGTTTCAAAACGCCCAAGAAAGACTTTTAAAGTGCATAAGATTTATACCTGGAGGCATCACCCGGTCATTGTAGGTTGGTACATAAGGACTGATGGACCACATGAGACAGCACATACAACCAGCAAACATGGCTGCCAGGAAAATGTATAATGCGGAGTAGAAAAAAAGAATGAGGCCTAAGATTAAACAAAAAGAAGAGAAAACACTTGTTATCCTTTACATTTCAGAGGGAATGAGTTTTAACAGTACGCACGTTGATCATGCACACTGAAGACATGTG
>CM045733.1:56282500-56422500 GCA_024760905.1 Plotosus lineatus | reverse complement strand
GGGAAGCCAGAGTACACCTTGTACAGTTTGTCAGTCCATCGCAGGGACAATACACACAACACAAATACATTCACACACCTACTGTAAATTTGGAACAGCCAATTAACCTAATGTGCAAGTCTTTGGCCTGTGGGAGGAAACTGGAGTACACAGAGAAAAACCCACAAAACACAACAGAAAACATGAAAACTCCACACAAAACACAATTGCCAAGCAACCTAGGATTTTTTTATTGTGCCACCCTCGTGTCGTAGTGTGTGTGTGTGTGTGTGTGTGTGAGTGTGTGTGTGTGTGTGTGTGTGTGTGTGCGCGCTTTTTTTCTATTAAACATAGCTGGGAGTATTTTTACAATTTTAACTACAGCAGATGTTTAAGTATCACAATCACAATCAAGGTTTCTTTTCAAGCACATTTCTTCCTTTCACTGAGTCAATTTGCTTCTGTACATCCAGGATTTGATAGAACGTTGTATGTTTGGATTCTTTGCTTATACTCCCATTTCACTGGAGCGCGGAATGTAATGATCATGGCGGAAAGGCATGGAACGCACTCTACAGAGGAGCTTCAGCATTTTTACATGGAAAATGGATAAAAAACCTTACGGAAAATTGAACCTTCGGAACACCTTCGGAACATTCATGGAATGTGCGGAAAAGACACGGAAAGACCGCAGTACAATGTTGGAATACATGCGTAAAAGTGTTCGGATTACCTTCAGAACCAAGTGTGGATTGCAAAGGAAAACCTTCGGATAATTCATGGAACGTTCACAGAAAGCAAGGAACCCTCGAGGAACGACCGCGGCAGTACTCCTTTTTAGAAGGAAGACCCACGGAATGATAGCGGAACAGGCGGAATGAAGGCGGAACGTTCACGTTCAACACGGAATGACCGAGGAATGACTGAGGAATACCCGGCATAACCACGTTTCAATGAGGAAAAATCAGCAAAAATCAAAGGATTTGCTACTGATTCCGTATGTGGAATGACTAAGGAAGCTCATTCTCTTATTCATAGTATATGTTTATAATGCATAATATGTTTATAATGTACAATAAATTTAAGTAGTTCAAAAACATGTTCGCGGAAGATTCTGGCCTGACGGAAGAGGAGGAATACCTTCGTAATCGTACGGAAGGACACGGAAGATGACGGAATGACTGAGGAACGTTGGAGGATGACTACGGTTTTGCTTCCCCGAGTCTGCCGTGCTCCAGTGAAATGGGGGTATAAATCTGAGTGAATAATTCGTTGTTTATGAAATGCTGTAACTTATGAAGAGTTTGAGCTCAAAAACAGATAAATGCAATTGTTTAATTATGGAAAAAAAAATTCACTTTATAAAAAAAATTATAAATAAAATTAAATTAAATTAAGCATCTGAAAATGTTTATTTTTGAAATTAACAGTTTTTTTTTTCTTTAAAGTCCAACTCTGTATATTTTCCAAGACCATGGGATATGAGTTAACATGGTTTGGATTCCAGTCACTGCCTCAGTTAAGGTTTAAATAATTGTGATTTCTGGCCTGGCTGGGTGACCAGCTTACACTATGGAGAGAAGAGTAACTTCAAGAGGTACTGCAGATTGAAATATCTCTTTCAGCTTCAAACTAAATGATATGTCTATACTGTGATTGAATACGTCAATAAAACATCAATAAGGGTTTTTTTTTCCAAATTGCTTGCTCCAGTTGGCTAAGAAGTGAAATCCTACAGTCTGCTAATCCTCCTACCCTGATTCTGTATTACACTCTCTGCTGAAAACAACAGAATAACCTATATTTGGTTATAAATCTAACTTCATATGAAAAAACTATACAAAAACAGTTGTATGGCTTTTCTTAGTGGAGTCATCAGATGTGTCTTCTATTGAATATTTGTTCTATTTATAATAATATTAAATAATAATAATAATAATAGATAATAATAATAATTATTATTATCTAATTTTGATAAGGGAAAAATACATATGCAAGTCTCTCTCTCTCTCTCTATCTATATCTGTATATATATATATAGGGGGCAGTGGTGGTCTAGTGGTATAGGGCGCAGGATCGCTGATCCTGAGGTTGGGGGTTCGAGTCCCACTCTCCACAAGGTTGTCACTGTCCCCCCTTGCTAAAAAGGTTGTGACAGGAAGGGCATCCGACGTAAAAACCTCTGCCAAATCAAACGTGCGAATCAGATGATTCGCTGTGGCGACTCCCGAGTAAAAGGGAAAAAGACGAAAGGAAGACAGACAGACAGACAGACATATATATATATATATATATATATATATATGGTATAGGGTGCAGGATTGCTGATCCTAAGGTTGGGGGTTCAAGTCCCACTCTAGACACAAGGTTGTCACTGCCCCCCCAGTGCAGCTAACTGGGTTATCAAAGGCCGGTCATGTCTCTCACTGGCTATGGTGTGAGGCACGTAAAAGAACCATTGCTGACTTTTGACAAGAGGAGCTGCAAAGCCGTCAGCGTGTTTGTAATCGGGAGTCGGAGTCCCCTGAGGCAGTTTGTTCACAGTAACGTTCTGGCAACTACTGCAGCGGCACTGGAACCCAGTCGTATCGGCACTAGCCCTTCCATTGGATCCTCCATTACTCCCTACCAAGGCTCTGCGCACTGGAAAGTATCACCTGCTGGGATACCAGCCAGAGCGCAGCCATTGTCCTTCGAGACTAAACACGCTGATGGCTTTGCAGCTACACTTTACGAAAGTCAGCAATGGTTCTGTTACATGAACCTCTCAGCATAGACAGTGAGACACATGGGCGGCCTTTGATAACCCAGTTAGCTGCACTGGGGGGGGGGGGGGGGGGGGGGAGAGACAGTGACAACCTTGTGGAGAGTGGGAGTCGAACCCCCAACCTTACGATCAGCGATCCAGCGCCCTATACCACTAGACCACCACTGCCCCTATGTATATATAGTAAAACATGTAAAAAAAAAAAGAAAAAGTAACAAAAGATATGAAGAACAATGCATATTTCATTCATTCATTTTCTGATGTGCTTAGTCCTAATTAGGGTCGCGGGGAGGCTGGTGCCCATTTCAGCCGACTGGGCAAGGGCGGAGTACACCCTGGACGGCTCACCAGGCCATCTCAGGGCATAAACACGCTGACGGCTATGCAGCTCCTCTTTATAAATATCAACAATGGTTCTTTTAAAATCATCATGAACTGAACATGAGCCAATCATTTGGTTTGTCACACAATTATAATGTTGAAGGATGTCACAGCACTATCACCTGTCCAGGTCCTTGAGTGGAAGTCTGTGAAATCAGGCTAACAGTGAAGACACACTCAGAATTATTCTCATCCACTGACTGTATACAGTACAACCACATCTCCTAAAAAGTTGTGATACTTTGTAAAATGGAAATTAAAAACAGAACACAGGGATTTGCGGATCTCATAAACCCATATTTTATCCACAAATGAGCAAAGCTGAAAGAGAAGCATTTTACATAAAGTGGTACTGTAGTTCATTTTTAATTTGTGAAATGTTAGGATGGGGGGAAAGGAGGGCAATGTAAAGCTTACTAAAAGGGAACGGTTGGAGTAATGTTTTGCATCTGGGCAGAGGTTCACCGATCAGCAAAATACTGTCACTACAGATTATACAAATTTCAGAATAATGTTCCTCATAATAAAACCGAAGACTTTTAATTTCTCATCATCTACAGTATAATACCATGAAAACATTCCTAAAAAACTGCAGAAATATCTGTGCACAAGAGAAAAAGTTGAAAATCAGTATTGGATTCTTGTGGTCTTCAGGCCTTCAGTCAGTACCACATTTAAACCAGGTAGGATTCAATCATGGACATCACTGCTTGGACTCAGGAACATCTTTCATTGGCCATTCAATAATTTTTCCTTTATTTATTTATTTATTTTATTTTATTTTTTTGGGGGGTCGGTTCACATTCGAAATTTTCTACCAGAATGCATAATTGTGTATAAGATAAACAAAAACAATTATAAATGGAATTTTTGAAATTAATTTTGACTGGCAGTTTGTTAATGGATCAATACTAAATTATTCCAAGGCTGTGTACAATGACAATTACAATGACAATTATTCCAAGACTGTGTACACTTATTCACAAGAATTATACAATTATTCCAAGACATCAAGATTGTGTACTATGTGCTGTATGGGCGGGTCTTTTGTTAAATTATGTGGACATTTTTTTAATGTGTGCACATGAGAGAGATTTCCTTTTGGCTTTTTCCCTTTATCAGTGGCCGCCACAGCGAATGATTCGCACATTTCATTGGGTATAGGTTTTTACGTCGGATGCCCTTCCTGACACAAGCCTTTAGCAAGGGACAGAAACACGTTGACGGCTTTGCAGCTACTCTTTACAAAAGACAGCAATGGTTCTTTTACATGAACCTCTCACCACAGACAGTGAGAGACATGGTCGGCCTTTGATAACCCAGTTAGCCGCACTGGGGGGACAGTGACAACCTTGTGGAGAGTGGGACTCGAACTCCCAACCCTAGGATCAGCGATCCAGTGCCCACGACTGCCCCATATGTGCACATAATCACAGTTATTAAGGAACCATACTCAAAACGTATTACAAAAGTAGATTACCAGAGAGTTTATAATCATAGCAGCAGAATCTTTCCAAAGGATTCTGCACACAAGCTCTATATCTGTTTGTTTGTTTTGATTGATTGATTGATTGATTGATTGGTTGGTTGATTATTTAGGGACCGAGCATATAAATTGTCATTACCGTTTATACTCCAAAGTAAATGGGCTGGAGTTTCATCCGCAGTCTTTGGGTAGGTTAACACATCAATGTCTGAAGAGGGCTGTACAGTAGTTGAGATGGTAATACAGTATAAAATAATGAACTATAAAACAATAGAGTTGAGCACACTGTCACTCATTTTGCAAACTGTTAATCCTTTTGGTTTGCAAGGCAGCGGGTGCCTATCTCAGTCAACACTGGACAAAGGTGCTTCTTGAAAAGCTCACAAGATCATCATAGGAACCGACACACCCAAACATTCACACTCACGTCTAAGCATGACCTTCTTGATGTGAAATGGACATGCTGACCACTACGACACCATGAATGAATAATAATCCGTGAGCTTTGATTATGTGAGATAAAAATGTCTTAACGAGTTCTGATGTTGTTTCCTTTAGTTTTTGCAGGTTTTTTAAATCCATTCCTCATCAGCAAAAATTGACAGATATTTTCTGAGAATAAATCGTCTGGGCGAGGAATGAAGGTGAGCCTCAGTAAGACAGAATACATGTGTGTGAACGATAACCCAAGAGGAACGGTGAGGTTACAGGGAGCAGAGATAAAGAAGGTGGAGGATTTTAAGTACTTCGGCTCAACAATCCAGAGCAATGGAGAGTGTGGAAAAGAGGTGAAGAAGCCTGTGCAGGCAGGTTGAAATGGTTGGAGAAAAGTGTGTGATGTGATGTGTGATACGAAGGTATCTGCAAGAATGAAAGGAAAAGTGTACAAGACGGTGATGAGGCCAGCAATGTTGTATGGTTTAGAAAACCAGGAAAAGACAGGAGGCAGAGCTGGAGGTAGCAGAGATGAAAATGTTGAGGTTCTCTTTGGGAGTAACGAGGATGGATAGGATCAGGAATGAGTACATCAGAAGGACACCACATGTAAGCGGTTTTGGAGACAAAGTCAGAGAGGCTAGATTGAGATGGTTTGGACATGTACAGAGGAGGGATAGTGAGTATATTGAGGGTATTCATTATGTTTTAGAGTGGAAGGAGGATATTGATAAGTAGGGGGTGTAAATTGTTTGAGGCAAGGATGGGGATGGGGGTGTCCCCTCCTGCAAGGGGGTCTGGGGGGCCACCCCCAGAAAAAAAAAATTCAATTCATGTGCTTTATGGTGCATTCTGGGCCGATATTTATGAGAAAATCAGAAAAGCTAGAAGCAAATAAAACTAAAAGTGTATATTATAAAAAATTGTATTTGTTACAAGAATAGATTTATTTCTTAAAGGAAAGTACTTCTTATTTGAAAAATCTAACCGTTACCTTACTAATATAGAACATCTGTGAATCAAACTGCTACCCGAATCTGTCAAAACTGTTTATGTGATATCATTGTAGGATTAATAAGATTTGGCTATTAGAATAAGATTAGGCTAGTTTAGTTGGGTTCTAGTTTTCACTATTATTACTCAGTGCAATCAAGAAATAATTTGTGTTTTGACGTGACATAAAACTTTTTTACCTATTTCATGAGATACAGATGTTTCCGAAACAGTGGAGTCATCGGTCTTGAGTCGCTTCCACAACGTATTTAATGTTGGTTGTTCAGATCTACTTCACTTCGGCGCCATGCTTGTCGGTACGACTCACATCAGATTGGACTATATTTTACCCAGGTTTGTACAACTCGTCACGATCTAAATCTACACGGGAGCACAGGCAAATGGCGACAAGTATATAAAAAGCGCCGCACTTTTGAATGAGGTAGCATAATGCATCATGGGAAATCGGAAGTGAACCGATTGAGAAATTATCAACACATGTGATCGTGTTGTCAAGTATATAGCTTAACAAAGACGTGAAAATGATTTTAATGAAGATTATTATAAAATATAGCCGGCGCTAGGCTAATAGTACCCGGCGCTTCCGCCGGCTGCCGGCACTTAATGAGAAGTATGATATTGTACTAGGATGCTGAGGTTGGAACTACCAGGCAGAAGGCCAAGAGGAAGACCAAAGAGAAGATTTATGGATGTGGTGAAGGAGGACATGAAGGTAGTTGGAGTAAGAGTAGAACATGCAGAGGATAGGGTGAGATGGAGGCAGATGATTCGCTGTGGCGACCCCTGAAGGGAACAGCCGAAAGGAAAAGAAGAAGAAGAAAATTGTCTGGGCGGTGGTGGCCCGGTGGTAAGGTGCTGGATTGCCAATCCTAAGGTTGGGGGTTCAAGCCCCACTCTCACGAATTGTCACTGTCCCCCCAGTGCAGCTATGTTATCAAAGACGAGCCATGTCTCTCACTCTCTGTGTCTGTGAGGCATGTAAAAGAACCATTGCTGACTTTTGTTAAGAGGAGCTGCATGGCCATTGGCATGTTGATGACCTAACGAGCTGTCCAGGGTGTTTTTTGCCCTCACCCAGAGTTCACTGAGATGGGCACCTCCCCTTGACGCAGTTCAGAAATGAATAATAAATTGTCCCAAAAGTCAAGTTGGCATGTTTATAGCCAGAATGACTCAGCACTTGATTCAAGCAGAAATTATGGTTTCCCCACCCATAGCCATTAGGCTGTTGGATAGTTTTACCGTCGTGTTGAAGTTCCCATCTCTGTTATTTTGGCTCAAAAACTGCAAAGAGGATCATTTTGAATTTTTTTTTTATGTAGGTTACCTATGGCGTGTAAGTGTTAACTTTGTTCAAAGGACCTTGAGCTTGTAAATTTTTTATGGTTATTTCTCAAGAACTAATGGGCAGTTGGGGGATTTTCAGCAATTTTTATTGCACTGACGAAGAGCAGTGACAGCAATGAAACAGCTTTGGGTAGTGACCGAAAGAACAAGATCATGGATGAGCTTCCTTCACAGGGGGATAGGGCTCTCCCTTAGAGATAGAGAAGCTCAGCTATCCGGGAGGAGCTTGGAGTAGAACCGCTGCTTCTCCACATTGAAAGGATCCAGTGGAGGTTTCCTGGGCGTCTGGTTAGAATACCTCCCGAATGCCTCCCTGGTGTCGTTTTTCGGGCAGGTTCAACTGGGAAGAGATCCTGGGGTCGATGTAGAATACGCTGGAGGGATTATGTCTCTTGGCAGGTCCTGGGACGTGCTGATGTCCCCGTTGACGAGCTAGTGGAAGTGGTTGGGGAGAGAGGCTGTCTGGACCTCACTGCTTAGGCTGCTGCCTCCGCGACCCAATCCCGGATTAAGTGGAAGATGAAGATGATGATAATGACAGCGATCATGATACTTTTAGGCAATTTTTGACTTCCTCTGTACCACATGTGCAAATAAAGACAAGAAAGAAGAACATACAGTATATCTTGTTCAATCAATCTTGTTATTGCCAGCATATGATCAAGAGTGCACAGCAGGTAAAATAAAGGTAAATGAATAAAACAGATCATTGCTTTCAGGTATTGACGACCAGAACTTCCTTTATCTGATGGGAAAGAAGATCAGGATGTGTTTGACACCAGGTAAAGTCCGTTGGGCTTTTTACACCCAAGCCATAGTGGCTCATTGGACCGGTGCTTATTCTTGGTTTCCATAGCGTGAAGGTACCAGGAGTTCAAGTCCTCCTGGATGGGACACTAGTCCATCGCAGGTTAACTTCCCAGTATATTTTACTGGTACCCATTTATACTGCTGGGTGAACAGAGGCACTCTTGTGGTGAAGACCTTGCCCAGGGGTCTTAGCACAGTGGGGATCTAACTGGGATTCAAGCACACAACCTCCTGATCATGAACACAGCACCATAACCTCTACACCACCGGCCCCACCTGTTTGACACCAGATAACCATATAATCCACATGGTGATGACTTCATTAAATGCCATGACGAAAAAAATTGAGACTATAAAGGAAAACCGATCCTCACCTGGGTGATGCCAGATAAAAGTACAAATCATGCGAGAGGAAATTCAGTAGAATTCATTCATTCATTCATCGTCTGCCGCTTCTTTCGGGGTCGGGTCGTGGAGGCAGCAACCTAAGCAAAGAGGCCCAGACATCCCTCTCCCCAGCCACTTCCTCCAGCTCTTCCGGGGGGACACCGAGGCGTTCCCAGACAAGCCGAGAGACATAATCCTTCCAGCATGTTCTAGGTTGACCCCGAGGTCTCTTCCCGGTTGGACATGCCTGAAACATCACACCAGTCTTAGGGAGCCCGACTATGTCTAGTCGGTATCTCTCCACCTCACACACCAGCTTAGGCTCCTTCCCTGCCAGAGAGGTGACATTCCATGTCCCAAGAGTCAGAGTCAGTAGCCGAGGATCGGTCCGACAGAACCCATGCCTTCGGCTGCCACCCAACTCACGTTGCACCCACGGCCTGTGACCCCTCCCACAGGTGGTGGGTCCATGGGAGGGCGGACCCATGCCTCCTTTTCGGGCAGGGCCTGTGTGGGCTCCATGGGCAGAAGCCTGACCACCAGGCGCTCGCCTTCGAGTCACTCCCCCAAGCCTGGTTCCAGGGGGGGGGACCCCGCTGATCCATGTCCGGGCAAGGAAAACTGTATCCTTTAATTTTATTTTTTCATAGAGGTCTTCTGAACTGCACTTCGTCTGGACCTTCACCCAGGACCTGTTTACCTCAGGTGACCCTACCAGGGGCATTATGCTCCCAGAAACATAGATCCTAGGATCATTAGGTCACGCAAACCCCTCCACCACGATAAGGTGGCGGGAGATTCAAGGAGGAGTTCAGTAGAAGTAAACATGAAATATAGTTTGTTATTTTATGCTTGTTAAGAAAATGCATTTCCATCACCAGCATTCTGAGCAGATACTGAATGTATATTTCGGTCATTATGGAACATTAACAGCAGGAGAGAGGGGTAAATCATTTGAGTTGTTTTAAACCCTAAAGGAACCAAGACAAAGACAAATGAAGTCAAATTGATTTCTAAAAGAACTATGGTAAGTCGATCATGGCTTTGTGGTAAGATGCTGGATTACTGATCCCAAGGCCAGGGGCGCAAGCCTCCCCGCAACCCTAATTCGGATTAAGCAGCTCAGAAAATAGTTCCCTGGTTGGATCTTATGATTACATAACTGTATGTACAGAATTACTGTGCCTGTTTGGGTTGGAACAAACTGCACTACACTGTGTTCTGACACCATTCTGTGACAGCCAGCATTAACAGTTTCTGGAGTTTGTGTTACAGTACTTTTATATGGGACCAGATCAGACCCACTAACCTTCACTCCCCACACACATCAGTGAACCAAGCACACGCATTCTTGCTGATAGACAGATAGTCCTTCCTTGTACCACTGTGTACTTACTACTTCTTCACTTATCCCTTAACATCCGAGGATGTCGTTCTGGGGGGCGCCTTCATGGCGAGACTTGGGCTGATTTGGCCTGGTGGAGCCCATCCTTCTCCAGGTCGTAGAAACACGCTGACGGCTTTGCAGCCTACTCTTTACAAAAGTCAATGGTTCTTTTACATGCCTCTCACCATAGAGAGTAAGAGGCATGGTGTGCCTTTGATAACCCAGTTAGCTGCACTGGGAGGAAGGGGGGGGGGGGGGACGACAACAGTGACAACCTTGTGGGGACTCGAACCCCCAACCTTAGGATCAGCGATCCTGCACCCTAACCACTAGACCACCACTGCCACTGTACTTACCACTGCATTCCCTGTATGCCATAATGACATAAAAGAAGTTTTAAAGACAAAGGGAGCCAGTCAGGCATAGAGCCAGTTGAGCATTATAGATGCTTACCGCTTCAGATAATCCATAGACATGAGACAAACAACTCTCATCCCCACATCCCTTCCAAAATTAATCTTTATTCATTCATTTACTGAACCGCTTAATCCTAATTAGGGTCTTGAGGAGGCTGGTGCCCATCTCAGATGACTCTGGGAGAGGGCGGCGTATACCCTGGATAGCTCACCAGGTCATCGCAGGGCAGAAATACACTGACGGCTATGCAGCTACTCTTGTTGAAAGTCAGCGATGGTTCTTTTACATGAACCTCACACCACAGACAGTGAGAGACACGGCCATCATAACCCAGTTAACTGCATGAGTGAAAACATGTTGATAGTGGAGCTTGAACCTTGGGATCAGTAAGTAATCCAGCACCTTACCACCAGGCTGCCCCAAAATTCATTCATTCATTTTCTGAATCCTAATTAGGGTCATGGGCAGACCATCTCAGCCAACTCTGGGTGAGGACATGGTACACCCTGGATGGCTCACTTCATTGCAGGGGTCCACAAAATTAATCTTTGAAATTCAATAAAAAAATTCAACATTGTAAAATAGTTCATTGTTAATTTTCTGTAACTGCTTAATCCTAATTAGGGTCACGGGGAGGCTGGCGCCCATCCCAGTCAACTCTGGGCAAGGCAGAGTACATCCTGGACGGCTCGCCAGGCCATCACGGGGCAGAAACACGCTGACGGCTATGCAGCTCCTCTTGTCAAAAGTCAGCAACGGTTCTTTTACATGAACCTCTCACCATAGACAGTGAGAGACACGGCCGGCCTTTGATAACCCGGTTAGTGCACTGGGGACATTGTCTTCTTCTTCTTTTCCTTTCAGCTTTTCGCTTCAGGGGTCGCCACAGCGAATCATCTGCCTCCATCTCACCCTATCCTTTGCATCTTCTTCTCTTACACCAACGACCTTCATGTCCTCCTTCACCACATCCATGAATCGTCTCTTTGGTCTTCCTCTAGGCCTTCTGCCTGGTAGTTCCAGCCTCAGCATCCTACCAGTATACTCACTATCCCTCCTCTGTACATGTCCAAACCATCTCAATCTAGCCTCTCTGACTTTGTCTCCAAAACGTCTTAAATGTGCTGTCCCTCTGATGTGCTCATTCCTAATCCTATCCATCCTCGTTACTCCCAAAAGGGACATTGTAAAATGTTAAAATAAACAAGGGCTGATAGACAGAGCTCAAAAAGACCTTTAAAATGAGACCAAGATGAAGCTGATAGGTTGAATAATAAAACACTGGTTATTTGACCAATCTTGACACTGGTGCAGGGCATTCACACTCGGGTCAATTAGAAAGAATTAATTCCCTTAATACTCATGTTTTCAAATTGGGGGATGACACTGGAGTACAGGGCAGTGGTGGCCTAGTGGTAAAGGTGCTGGATCACTGATCCTAGGGTTGGGGGTTCGAACCCCCACTCACCACAGGTTGTCATTGTCTCCACCTCATGCAGCTGACTGGGTTATCAAAGGCCGACCATGTCTCTCACTGTCTATGGTGGAGGTTCATGTAAAACAACCATTGCTGACTTTCGTAAAGAGTAGCTGCATAGCCATCGGCGTGTTTCCGCCCTGCGATGGCCCGGATGAGCTGTCCAGGGTGTACTCTGCCCTCGCCCAGAGTCGGCTGGGATGGGCTCCAGCCTCCCTGCGACCCTAATTAGGATTAAGCGGTTACAGAAAATGAACTGAGAACCCACACGACCACAGGGAGGACGTGCAAACTCCCCACAGAAACTCCCCAGACTGGGAATCGAACCCAGGACCTTCTGGGTATGAGGCAGTGGGCCTAAACTACTACTACACCACAGTTGTTTTTGAATCGGCTTATAAACATTTAATGGTTATCTTGAGCAGAAATGCATGTGAAGAAATGTAGACCTGGTGCGAATCTGGTGTAAGTTGTCCCTCTACACACCAGCCACGCCCCCTGCATGACATGGGGAAATCGATCCTCAACCTTATTTCTGTCTTGAGAGCGCGCGCGCGTGTGGATGGCGCATGGAGCGCATGCGTACACACTGCGTTTTTGGACCAAAACACGAGGACAGGCAGGGAGTTCGGACGATTAATGTAAACGGTGCAGAGTGACACATTTGAGAATGTCTCTGCAGGCGAAGTCTTCCGGTTCTTTCGGTTCGAGCGACAAAAGCATCGTCTCACGAGGGGCTTTCGTTTTTAGCCTTCAAACATAACTGCAGTTCCTATGCTCGAGATCCTACAGACATGCCCGCGGGAGTGAATGCGCAAGCTGCCGGGATCCCCATGTCCGATGCTATAGGTACGTGTGCAAGGTCACTGCCGTTCACATCTGCCTCATGTTGTGACGCTATAATAATCGGTTATTCTAGTGTGACGTATACTGGACATCATCTGCGTGTCTGATTTATTATTAACACGACCTCGCTTATAAACGGTGCATTGCTTAAAAGAGCAGAAGATTTTCCTGTCCAATCCCACCTTTCAATCCAAACCCCAGCCAGCAGTGTACAGGGCACATGGACTGGACTGGACTGGTCTGGTCTGGTCTGGTCTGGTCTGCACTAGGGTTCGGATTGCCCTGATCATGTAGGGAATATTTAAACATTGTAGGTGTGGCAGTGGATGTACGTGGTCGATAAATTGCTGACCAATGAAATCCTGATCACTCTCTGTATGTCACCCCTAGACTTTTTTTTTATTATTGAAACTACTGTACTTCATCTACTCATAAACCAAAAAATAATCAAGCTACATCACTCATCATTCAAACGAACTCTCAGCTCTCAGCATCTCTGGATGCTTTGTTTACATTTCTTTATCTTGTAAACAATAAAATAAAAAATTCCTCATTCATTATGTCATTTATAATTGATAAGCATGCAAACAAAATGGCTTCCAAGATCAATATGGCTTTTAGTTATCAGCATGGCTGATGGCAGGAGTGGTATTTAAGACAATGAAAGCACACTCATTAGCATTTGTAGAAAGGATCAGACTGAGTTTCATTCTGTACTGTTAAGGGGGGAATATCACCCCAAGCATACATCCTCAGACACGATACAACTCAAATAATTTCATGCCATTGACCTATTTATCATCTTTATAGGGACTTTCAAGAGGAGGAAGAGAAAGTCCATCATCGTGACTGCAATGTTGTTTGTAGTATCTATTCTTATTTTAGTCTTTGGCTTGGCTGCCACGACAAGGACACAGAACATCACGGTCGGAGGCTACTATCCTGGATTCATTGTATGTAATGCTTACATGTATTTCATCTCACCTTACTTGACCAAGAGAATTATTAAATATTTATTATTATTATTATTATTCATTCATTCATTCAAAAGAGTTTCTTATTCCTGATTGGTTGAAAGAAATTAAATAAGTCCTGGTACTGCATTGCATTATTGGCATGGGACAACTAATTATTGCATCGTTGCTTTGGGATAAGTTGAATGATTATTGCAAGTGGCATGCACAAAATAGGGATAAGAGAATTGCTCCCTGACCATAGATGCAAAACTTCTCATGATAGCCGTGCCAGTGCTCCGGTGCATTGCCAATGGTACCGTCACCACCGACTTGAAAAACCTAAAACTTTAAAATAAAACATCTGTCCACATTTGTGCCAAATTATTTGTAAAATCTATCGATTTTTGCATGGTGTTTCAATATCCAGAAAGAACGAGTTCTCTTGCATGAGGTCACAATGATGTAGACGTAAACGGCTAACCTAGATAAAACATTCAAAATTCATAACTTTATTTATATTTGTCTGATATAATATACAGTGGCACCCTCGCCTTACGAAATTAATCCGTTCCAGAGCCTTTTTCGTAACCTGGATTTTTCGTAAGTAGAACCGAATTTTACATGTAAAACGCGTGATTCGTTCCAAGGCCCCCAATACTAAATTATAAAAGCATACCTTTTAAGGTACTTACTTCGTGTTGACCATGTCTTCTGAGCAGACTTAAAATCATACAAATGTTTATGCAAGGTTAAAAGCCTGAGCCAAAAAATAAAGTTGCAAATGAGCACACTCGAAAAACTCATGAAACAAGCTGCTGCTCAAGGGAGCTGCGTCATCCCATCTAGCCAATGGGAGGTCAGCGGGGCAGGATGTTGGAAGAGAGCCAATGGGAGGGAGCTGTGTCATCCCTCCTAGCCAATGGGAGGCCAGCAGGGCAGGATGTTGGAAGATAGTCAATGGGAGAGCAGCTCGTGCATTGTTTGAATGTTTGAATGGCGCATTTGAATGTTTGAATGGCATGCTTGGTGCGTTTCGTAAGGAGAACTTGTTTCGTATACAGAGACAATATTTTTCGTAACCTGGATTTTTTCGTTTTCTGGGACTATCGTAAGGTGAGGTACCACTGTATATAAATATAATATTGGTCTTTGTGCCAAATCTTTTTAATAACTTTGTAATGGCCAAGCAATGTGGTAAAAAAAAAACTTTTCACATTCTGATTTTGAAATTATTTTGAATCATTAATAAACCAATTACAGTTTTTTTGTATGATATGGGGCATTCAGTCTTAGAGGTTATCTTTTCGCCTTGGCAGATAACAATTCCTCGACTGAGTAATTCTTTACATCAAACTTTGCCACGTTTAATAATTGTTGAACATTTTAATCTTGAAGACAAAAGATGCTAATGTTTTATTATGAATATCTCGGAGAAAGCAAATCCGTCGATCTAAACCAGTGCTTCTCAATTATTTTCTGTGGCGACCCCTCTGGGAAGACCCCCCCCCCCCCCCAAGCACCACCCCGCGAGCGACTACTGTATGTTCTCCTTTTGGCTTTTCCTTTTATCTCCGGGGTCACCACAGCGAATCATCTGATTTGCATGTTTGATTTGGCAATAGTTTTTACGTTGGATGCCCTTCCTGACACAATCCCCAGTATTATTTCTCTATAAAATTATTAGTACACGTCTGCATGACATTGTATATCTATTAACATTAAAAACAAAAAAGAAAGAACTATTAGTTCAAATTACAATAAATAAAAACTTCACTAACATTGTTTTTTAATCTGTAATAGAAAAGATTTAAAGTGCACCAATGTGCCTGGAAATTAAAAAAAAAAAATCCTTATTTAAACTCATTCAACTTATTTATGTCTTAATATCTCCATCTCTCTCCACCTTTCTCTTCATTCCTGTTAGAAAATTTTCCATGTTGTTTCTTGAGGGGTTGTTTACTGCACTTCATATTGTTTGCTGTGAGAAAAACCGCAACACCATAGCGTGACAATGAGAGTGCCACTGCCAACTAGTGGAGAGGAGGTGCAATTACACTAAATTCTTGTAATCTATTCCAGAAAAGCATGTTCCCCAGGGTCATACGCACCACCCGCAAGCATCATACCGCCCCACTATTTGAGAAGCACTGATCATTGTTCATTTAATACAGTAAATTACTTTCACGGTGGTTACCACGTTTGCCTCACAGCAAGAAAGCCTGGGTTTGAATTCAGGGCTCGGGCGTATCTGTGTCAAGTTTGTATGCGCTCCCTGTGGGTTTCGTCTGGGTACTCCAGTTTTCTCCCCCAGTCCAAAAACATGCACAGTAGGCCGCTTGGTGGTTACAAATTGCTCCAAGGTGTAAGAGTGAGTCTGAATGGTTATGTGTCTGTTGGCTCTGCAATGGACCTGTCAAGCTGTTCAGGGTATACTCCGCCTTTGGCTGTGATAGGCACCGGCCTCCCCGAAACCATAATTAGGATTAAGTGGTGAAGAAAATTAATGAATAATGAACTCTCATACTTATCTAAGTACAGATCAGCATGTAATGAGCTACTTAAGTGGTAAATAGATATGAATAGAATGTAATGGCACTTGAATTTACAACGTCAAACTCTCAAGACAACCAAAGCTGAATTGAGTGAATCGGTACTGTGTGCAGAATGAATGAGTAACGTTATACACAACTGATACATTTCTGATAAAAATCAGTAACAGCATCTGTCGTGTTATTTTTAGCTTGGATTCGGCTCCTTTCTCGGAATCATCGGGGCTCATTTAATAGAGAACAAGAGGCAGATGGTGAGATGTCTTTTCTTCCCATTAATTTCCACCTTTTGTTTTGTGTCATTTATCTTCATCACACAGCACAGACTGAACCATGACACTCTCACAGCATTGCTCCCTGATAAGGAAATTCACGTTTACTTGATTATGGGGCAGAAAGAACATAAGATAGCATAAGAACAGTTCGGTTCAACAGTTTGAATGTTAGAATATGTTCAAGGGACGCTGATGAGATGTACCCAGAAATAGCTCTGTGTAAGAGGAGCAGGACGGGACTTCAGGGTGGAATAAGGGGGGGGGGGGGGGGGGGGTTGCAGCACATTAGAAATAGGAAATTGACATCATGGACTGCCAGGAGGAAGTGTCATAGCACAATGCAATGCACAGAGATGCTGACATAGGATTGTTTGTGAGGTGGAGCTTCTGAAAGGGATAAGCAGATCATTAAAGTTGTTTTTCTATTTTTTCTATTTATTTTTTATTTTTTATTTTTGGAAAGCGGGAGATTTTATGTTTGTAGAATTGTCTTGCAGTACTTTTCAATGCAGTGTTTGCACCTTGTCAGGCTCCATGAATCTGTCAGCTGTAGAATATGGTATGTCATTGGGAGTGTTCGGGTCCCTCCCTCCAGCAGAGCTGTGTGGGCTGCAGGAAGAATGGGATGACGTGAAACCGAATCCTCCCTGTTTTTGAGTCTGAGGAGGGAGAGGAGAGCTCATTCAAGGGGAACTGGGCACAAAGCCAACTAGGAGGCACCAGAGAAGGGAACATATTTACTCGCATCATATTGTCTACCAAGGGCTTCACACTTAATGACTCATGTCTGCAAGGAAGAAGATACACACACCTAAATGGCACCATTGATTTTATTGATCATATCGAAATACACACAAAAAAACAGAGCAATTAATACATTTGCATTAAAGAAATAATATTCTGATGTATACCATCATTGTCTAATTAGAGAAAATGTTGACTTATACAGTGATACCTCACTTTACGAAATTAATCCGTTCCAGAGCCCTTTTCACAACCTGAATTTTTTGTAAGTAGAACCACATTTAAAACGTGTAAAACGTGTGATTCGTTCCAAGGCCCCCAACACTACCCTTTAAAAATGATAAAAGCATACCCTTTAAGGTACTTACTTTGTGTTGACCATGTCGTCTTAGCAGAGTTATAATCTTACAAATGTTTATGCAAGGTTCAAAGCCTGAGCCAAAAAACAAAGTTGCAATGAGCACACTCAAAAAACAAGCTGCTGCTTTAGCAAACTGCATCATCCCTCTTAGCCAATGGGAGGCCAGCGGGGAGGGATGTTGGGAGACGGCCAATGGGAGAGCAACTCGCACATT
Organism: Plotosus lineatus; assembly: GCA_024760905.1. Classification (NCBI taxonomy): domain Eukaryota; kingdom Metazoa; phylum Chordata; class Actinopteri; order Siluriformes; family Plotosidae; genus Plotosus; species Plotosus lineatus. Next base: position 56,404,668 of record CM045733.1, on the reverse strand, counting down.
GTTTGAATGTTTGAACAGCACGTTTGAATGGCGCGATTGAATGTTTGAATGGCGTGTTTGGCATGTTTTGTAAGGAGAACTTGTTTCATATACAGAGACAAAAAATTTAGGAAAATGTTTTTCGTAAACTGGATTTTTTGTTTTCTGGGACTATTGTAAGGTGAGGTACCATTGTACTTTGATGTTGCTATGTATCAACATAGAGGTGCGTATAAATATAAAACAGAAGTATTTAGCTGGAGCGGATGGTGAGACTGCAGTACAAAGCACCGCATAGTAAATTCCTGTCTGTGTCGTAGCTGGTAGCTTCCATCGTCTTCATCAGCTTTGGTGTGGTGGCTTCGTTCTGTTGTGCTATAGTCGACGGCATTTTTGCTGCAAGACACATAGTGAGTTCTTCAATTATGATATTCCTTCAAGGAACTTTTTCACTGTATACACTGTTTTATCATTATTATGTGCCATATTTGGGCGTACTGTCATTCCACAGGACCTTCGGCCTGTTTACGCTGGTCGGTGCGAGTACTACTCCAGTGTAACAGCCTTTGATTCTGATGTGAGTTCATTCTTCACTTTTTACCATTATACATTTACACCAACCAGCCATAACATTAACACCACATGGTGGTCTGCAGCTAGTCAATGATATACGCAGTAAGCTGCAATGCACTGTGTTCTGACTCCTTTTTCCTATAGCCACCGTTAACAGCTCTGGGGCTCCTGTGTGGCGCATCGACAAGTTGCGTGACTATTAACCCAGAGACCGCGAGATCGAATCCAGGTTAATGCCAGAGCTATCTGTGACCGGGTGTCCCTGGGAGCTAATTGGCTGAACTCTCATGAGAGGGAGGGATGGCATATGCTCATTTCCCTGTCGCTCACAACAATCACCAGCCATTCATGTGAGGGGACGGACAGTGCTTTCCCTCAGAGTGTTTTCGTAAAGAGGCGGGAGGTTAGCATTGCATATCATGGAGGGGGCGTGTGCATGCTTTCACCCCTCCCTGGTTGATGATGGCCGTGTGAGAGGTAAGGCAGTACTTGATGGATGGGAATTGGAAAAGACTAAATTTGGCAGAAAAATGTGGGAGGAAAAAATCCAGTAGCTCTTCTATGCGATCAGACCAGACGTATTATCCTTCACACCCAACTCATGTCGATGAGCACTGGGTACAAATGATACCCTTGGCAGTACACTGGCTGTGCTTGCTGGGACCACCCTTGAAAGGCTCTTCTCACAGCATACCGGGAATGGCCTATAAGGACTGTCATTTTCGAGATCAATTGTTACTCACTTGAGTTTTTTTTACTGTTTCTTACACATGCCAATTTTTCCTGCTTCCAATACACCCCAGTGCGGTTAACTGGGTTATCAAAAGCGGGCCATGTCTCTCACTGTCTATGGTGAGAGGCATGTAAAAGAACCATTGCTGACTTTCGTAAAGAGTAGCTGCAAAGTCGTCAGCGTGTTTCTGTCCCTTGCTAAAAGGGTTGTGACAGGAAGGGCATCTGACATAAAAACCTCTGCCAAATCAAAACGTGCGAATCAGATGATTCGCTGTGGCGACTCCCAAGTAAAAGGGAAAAAGCCAAAAGGAAGACAGACAGACAGACAGACCAATACACCAAGTTCAAATAATAACTGTTCACTTTCTGCTGAATACATCCTACTTCTTGGCAGGTACAACTGCAATAAGATAATCAATGTTATTCACTTTACCTGTCAGTGCTCATAATAGTTATACTGTTCTGGCAGATATCATATTAGTATAAACTACGTGGGATTGGTGCGATCTGATTGGTCTGCCATCTCTGGATCATAAATCTTTCTTTTGAGTGAAGAATTGCTTGAATGAAAGGTGGAGTAATAGTTAGCCCGTCCTCTTCAGCAAAAAGCTCCCCAGGTTTGTGCCCTAGGCCCGGATAGGGTGTTTTGCATGGGTTTCCTTTGGGTACTCCATATCCCTAAAGATTGTATATTTGGCTGTTCTAAGTTTCACCTAGGTGTGAGAGTGAATGTGTGTGTGTGTGTGTGTGTGTGTGTATGTGTGTGTGTGTGTTGGCTCTGTGATGGACGGGTGAGCTGTTCAGAGTGAACCCTACCTTCGTCAAGAGTCGGCTGAGATAGGCTCCAGCGTCCCTGTGACCTTACTAGGATTAAATGGTTCCAAAAACGAATGAATGATGCATATAGACTCTCTCCCAGTTTGTCACAGGAGCTTAAGCAAGCAGCATCATCGTTATCACACTTTAAAACCATGAAAATCTCACTTTAGTTTCTGTAGTTCCTTGTAGTCTAACACAACTTTACAGAGCCAGTTTTCTTGTGTCTCTGTGGAGTACATACTAAACTCTATACACTCAAATGCTCATCCATCATGGCTTTATTCATTTATTTTTACCCATTTATCCTAATTATTGTCGTGTCCAATTTCTACCCGTCAGGTAATAACATCAATCACACGGCCACCACCGACCGGGGAGAGGAGAAAGCATGCCTACTCCGCCCCTTGAGATGCGATGCTGGCCACCCAGATCTTTTTGAATTGTTACCCATGCATATTTGGGGCGGCCTACCACACTCGGCGGGAAAGCGCGATCCGCCCCTCATACGAATGAGCTGGTGATCGCTGTGATGTTCCCTCGAAGCTGCGCGCTTCCGCAATCGCACATTCTCATCGCACAAGAAAAGCGATGCAGCGCATAAAAATTCAACAGAAATATATTAATTCTTCTTGTCTTTTCCCTTCAGGGGTCGCCACAGCGAATCATCTGCCTCCATCTCACCCTATCCTCTGCATCTTTTTCTCTTACACCAACTGCCTTCATGTCCTCCTTCACCACCTCCATATTAATACAAACATATTAATTAATATCTAATATTAGACCTAATCTAATTAATTAGACTAATAATATTGTTTTCTGTACCATTTTGCAATGTAACTCAGTGAGTGACAGGTGTCCAGCCAATGATGTGATACAGTTCACTTACACTACGCAGCCATTCATAGCATTGACAGTGCTTACATATGTGCCCTGCCCATATACGCCGTGCAGTGTCCTCAGTGTGCTCAAGGAGCTTTTCATGTGTACCCCAACACATGAAAAATTAGAGGGAACATTGGCTGTGAGTGACAGGGAAGTAAGTTTTAGTCCTGGTTAATAGTCACGCACCTTATCATTGCGCCACTTGGGAGCTCAATCCATCATGATTTTAAAAAATAAGCCATAAAATCTCATTTTGGCATGCTTCTTTCGGCTTAGCTGCCACGTGAAGTGGCAGTGGGCAGTGGAGGCCTGGTGGTGAGGTGCTGGATCACTGATCCTAAGGTTGGGGGTTCAAGCCCTGCTCTCAATGGGTTGTTACTGTCCCCCCCCAGTGCACTAACTGGGTTATCAAAGGCCGGCCATGTCTCTCACTGTCTATGTTGTACCATTGCTGTCTTTGGACAAGAGTAGCTGCATAGCCGTTAGCTTGTTTCACCCTGCGATGGCATGGCGAGCCGTCCAGGGTGTACTCTTCCCTCACCTGGAGTCGTCTGGGATGGGTGCCAGCCTCCCCGCGACCCTAATTAGCATTAAGCGGTTACAGAAAATGAATGAATGAATGCCACGTGAAGTATATACCGAAACAGTTATGTACCTCCAGCTTGGTGAACATCGCTAAAATCTATACGCTCAGTTTTATATCTCGGGAATATTCCGTGACATCCATCCATCTCACCTTTGTGCGTATTTGTTAAACATCCTTAGTAATTACATTTGATTGTTGTTCTCATAGCATGCTGTTATAAAGGGATTTCAGAGAACTCTCAGATATGTTTGGACATATTCAGATTTCTTCTTCTCTTACTAGGTTCACTGCCAGACAGCGGCACGTGTGTCATGTAACCTGCGCGTGAAGAGTAAGACATGCTACTGCTGTGACCTCTACAACTGTGGGAAGTATGTATGAGAGACTTTCATTCTACCCTGTAGGCAAGTCAGGTCTTCAGTGAAACAGTTATCTTTGCTTTATCTTGCTTATGTTACAGTTTGGATTTGCTTTCATTATGCGTTCTTTATTTTGCCTCAAGCTCTGTTGGAAAAGACCGCTTGTGTTTACTTATGTTTCAGAGAACATCCACTTTTGGGACTTCAGAATAAAGATGTTTTGAAAAAATTTAGGAAATCGTCCATGATTTGGAAGTAGGTTGTTTTTATTTTTAGCTCCTACAACAACATTGACAAACTATGATTTGTTGTGGTTGAAGTACTCAGTGTATCTGATGAAGCATTGGAAACTATGGTAGTTCTAACACAGTGGTTCCTAACCTGGGTTCGATCGAACCCTAGGGGTTCGGTGAGTCAGTCTCAGGAGTTCGGCGGAGGTCAAGACACACACCTGACTCATATTCATGACGATACGCCCCGCTTGGCCATCACTGGCTGCAGGAAATTTGGTGTGCTTAGTAGTCGAATTGTGACTGTTGTGATGGTACGTCATGTGATTTCTTTCTTAATGTTTTAATCCTTACTATGTTGAGTAAAAAAAGAAAGTGGTCGGACTAATATGTACAACATGGGTTCACATATATAACGGAACGTGATATTAGTCGGCGTCCTATCTGCATGATTTGCAAAGTAGGATCAACCCTGTGCTGACTGACGTATACGTACATGTATATGTACATAGAATATCAATAAATACATACTCAGTACTATAAATGCTTAAAATAATGATTAAACATTCAAAAATAATGCATAAGATGTAAATAAAACAAATACACACACATGTGCACGCACTCAAATGCGCACCTCACATAAAAATGTAAGTAGTTGTGATGGGGGAGTTCATGCATTGTATTGGTTTTGTTCTTTGAACACAGTGACTTTAATGCACGGTTCATTTTGGTGCCCCAATAAAAACATTTTGTCTATGTCTTGAATTTGAAAAAAAAAAAAAATCATATTTTATTTTTCACTAAAGAAGGGTTCGGTGAATAAGCATATAAAACTGGTGGGGTTCAGTATCGCCAACAAGGTTAAGAACCACTGTTCTAACATGAGAAGCTGTTTTTCCTTCTGCTTCTTCCTGAATTTATAGCCAGGCCTAATCTCTCAACTCTTAATGGAAGTGGAACCCATTGGTGGTCTTAATAGGCTAAATTTGTGGGTTGTATATATTATGTGTTACTCTGTTCTTAATAGTGATGTGCACTGGCAGATTTTTATTATTTTTTTAATTTTATTGCTCTTTTTGCATAAATGTCTTTTTTTTTCTGCTGCTGTATGTTATGCATCTTGTTGATACAAACTCATTTTATGGATCTTTGGCTAAAATGGTTTTCTTTGCACCCTTGAACAGTCATGTTGATCCCAGAGGTGGTTACCACGAGTACACAGAAGTGCAGAGTTGCCAAGATGTTGTGTACCTTTACCACCTGTTATGGTCTGCCACCATCCTCAACATCATTGCCATCTTCCTGGGTATCATCACAGCAGCAGTGCTTGGAACCTTTAAGGACATGGTAGCAATTAAATATTTCATCCACTTTATTTAAATACAAGCGAACCTCGGTTTTCGAACGCTTTAGACATCGAACAAATCGGTATTCGACCAAAAAATTCAAAAAATTTTTGTCCCAGAAGTCGAACAAAATTCGGAAGCCGAACGTGAAACAAACAATGTTGTTTTTTTTTCCCTTCTTTCTTTCTTGTTTGCTTTTTTACATTTCTTTGACATGTTTCATTACTGCATAATGTTTCTACACATTCCTTTACACAAAAAACATAACATGCTGGGCTGGACTGGGCTACGGGTTGCTGTGGCAATTCTTACCCGAGCCTAGCCTACTCTATATTAAGAATTTGTGTATTTGTCCTGTTGTTTCAAATTTAATATACAATTTGATATATAAATGACATTATGAAATAACATGTTTTAAAAAAAAAACCGTAGTTTTCTAGCGTCTCGGAACGGATTAAGACCATTTACATTATTTGTAATGGGGAAAATAGATTCAGAATTCGAACAAATCGCTATTCGAGCAGCCTTCTGGAACAAATTGTGGTCAGAAACCGAGGTTTGCACATATTATATTAAATATGTTTTTAATAGTGCGGCACGGTGATGCAGTGGTTAGCACTTCTGCTTCGCAGCAGGAAGATTGTTTTCGATTCCCGGCTTGGGGTGTTTCTGTGTGGCGTTTGCATGTTCTCTATGTGCCCGTATGGGTTTCCTCGGGGTACTTTAGTTTTTCATACAGTCCAAGAACATGCACAGTAGCCAAATTGACTTCCAAATCAACCCTAGGTGCAAGCCTGAGTGAATGATTGTGTATTTGTTGGCCCTGCAACGGCTTGATGAGCTGTTCAGGGTGTACCATGTCTCGGTCCAGAGTTGGCTGAAATGTGGGCCAGCCTCCCTGTGACCCTAATTAGGATTATGAGGCTTAGAAACTTGAACGAATGAATTGAATAGTGTGTCACAGTGCAGTTAGCATGTTGGTACAGTTGGCGTGTTCACCTCACAACAAGAAGACCAGGCTTGATTTTTGGGTGGGCTCAGGACATTTCTTTGTGGAGGCTGCATGTTCTCCACATGCTTCTGTAGGTTTCCTCTGGGTAATCCGGCTTCCTCCTACAGTCGAAAAACTTATACAGTTGGCTAAACTGAGTGTTCCAAATCGCCCCAAGTAGTGACTGTAAATGGTTGTATGTGTGTTGCCCCTGCAACGGTTTGGTGGGCTCTTCAGGTTGCACCCCACCCTCATCCAGAGTCAGCTGACATGTGCGCCAACCACCCCGAGGCCCTACTTAGAATGAAGTTGCATAGAAAATGAATGAAATGAAACTGAATGAATGTTTTGAGTAGTGCAGCACTGTAATGTAGCGGTCCTTTACCAAGATTGGGACTTGAACACAGAACCTTTTTTTTGTGAGGCGGACATGCTGATCGCTACAAAATTATCAGAAATCATAGTACAGTAAACTCAATAAAAAGAAGAGAGTTAGAACCTGTGTTTGATTATAGCTACGCATGATAAACATCATGAATGGAGGAGGTTCCAACCCAGTCTGAAATCACATGCTCTAAACATCATTTTTATGAAAGCAGGTTATGCGTTTTTCACCAGCCGCCACCACCACAGATCAGCGTCCAAAACTGCAAAATGCCATATCAAGCGGTATGAAAAAAATAGTATTCTCTATGTAAACAGACTTAGACATTAGTACATTTTAATACAGTAGCATACAATGTCAAGTCTACGTACCTTGTATCTCTGAAGAATCTTTTTATTTTTTTGGGATGGGGTTGTGAAGTAGAGCAACAATGGCAGACATTTAAAAAAAAAAAAAAGTTGTTGAGAACTGGTGAGAAAAACCAGATGGTACCTACTCTTTAGGAAAAGCATATGGCAGGCATTTAAAGGACCGTGTAAGCGTGAGGAAAAAGATCGTCTGGATTGATGAGTCAAAAATCGAAGCTTTTGGGGCTGAGCCAATACATCTAGCAAAAATAGATACGGCGTATCAACTGCCTAAGACCGTCCATGTTGTGATGTGTAGTAGTGGCTGCATCATGCTGTGTTATTGTTGTTCAATGGCGAGGGCAGCAGCACTTACAGACTCAACAATGCCAATCACCTCAGACAAGGGCTGGGTAATTAGGTCAAAATTTCATATCGTGATAACAATATATAGCACGATATAGCACATATCCTGTACACTCGAAGAATAAATTAATGAACAAAAAAATAAAACATTTTTTAAATAAATAACATCAGGAATGTAGCCGGTAAGTCAGCAGGTAATTCTATTTAATTCTAAATTAGTTTCTATGGTGGCGGCACGGTGTTTGAGTGGTCAACGCGTCTGCCTCACAGTAAGGTCTGGGTTTGATTCCCATGTCGGGCGTTTCTATGTGGAGTTTGCATGTTCTCCACGAGCTTGTGTTGGCTTCCTCCCACAATCCAAAAACATGGACAGTAGCCGATTAGCTGTTCCAATTCACCTCTAGGCATGAGTGTGGGTGTGACTGGTTGGGTGAGTGTTTGCCTTACTATTTATTGCCTGGCAATCTGTCCAGGGTATACCCTGCCATTGCCCAGAGTTGGCTGAGATGGATACCCTCTTCTGAGACGCTAATTAAGACTGAGTGGTTTAGAGAATGGATGCGTTTATGTGGCAGCTTCATGGTAAAAGAGGTGTATTATACAAATAAATAGATGAAGTATATAAAATTATACAAAGGCAAATCTGATGCTGTAAACAAGTAACAGACCACTTTTCAGACAAAAGCCATCATGATGGCTGCTGATGGCATGATGACATGCACAAAACATTCAGTCTTCAGAAGAACTTTAGAATCAGAAAAACTTGAGTTAAAACTTAAGCAAATTTCTTTATAAACCAAAAAAAAAAATAATATATATATATTTTTTATATATAAAACTGCATGTTACAGTGTATTTGTTGATGCATTAAATGTTAATGTTGACATTTTGAAGCATATATGCCTTACAGCATTTCTTTGCAAATACAGTAGGCCCTTGATCATTTGCGGTTTTCCCCCACATACTCGCAGATTGGCGACAAACCCGGAAGTAACTGGCACGTAATTCAAATTTAGCTAATGGCTGAGAGCTTTTGTTTCTCCCCGGTGATTGGTTGCAGATGATGCGTACATCTCTTTTTTTTTTCTCCTTCGCGCACATGTCAATATGATTGCTTGAATTGTGAATTCACGTTTTTTTTTAGTGTGTTTTTAATGATTATTTAAGCACTATGATGCCACTCAAACACCCTGCATCTTCTCTAGTTTCTGGTAAGGAGCCTAAGCGCTTTATTTATTCATAAATATTATCACAGTACAAAATTAAGAAGTTTTACTTAATCATTACTATATTTTACTGCATTATTACTGCATTAATGAGTAAAACTGTCTATAGCTGGGGTCAGGAACCTATAGCTCGCGAGCCAGACGTGGCTCTTTTGATGACTGCATCTGGCTCTCAGATAAATCAGGTGGCCTTTCATAACAGAATATCTAATACATAATTTCACTGTTGTTTAAATAAAAATACAGAAAAAAAGTGATCAAATAAAATAAAAACCGATTAATAAATCTCACACATTTTAATCTGTATATCTATTTTCAATGACACTTGTCGCTGTGGCGCACAGCAGAAAGCCAATCCTTTCTGTACTCCAGTGTGTGGGCGGGGCTGATATCTTGAAACTCTAATTTTATTGGATTATATGCAACAGCCTGTGTGAGTTGTTTTTGGTTCAAGAGGTAAATTTCCCTCGTTTTTGGTCAGCTCATTTGCACGAAGCCAAGCAGAGCCGGCAAGCAAAACACAAATGGACAGACATGAAAAAACTTCAACCCACAGACCACCTGATTGCCAAAACTTCCTGTCACATACCAAATACTGCAGCGTGTGAGTCCTGCTGTATTGACCATGTTTGGCTCTACATGCACACATGAGCGAGCCTTCTCACACCTGAAAAACATCAAGACCAACCTGCGGTCACGTGTAATAGATGGAAGCCATAATGCCTGCATGAGGCTGAACCTCAGCACGTATCAACCAGACTACAAAGCCATCAGCAACACCATCCATCACCAGAAGTCACATTAATAGTAAGAAGGACTTTCTTATTAATAAATAACTTTGTCATAACAATGTTGTTTAAAATAAATTCAGAGTCTTATTATACTCTAAAATTGTTGGTCTTCTTTTTCAATTTAGTTGTATTCAGTATTAATATATATATATATATATATATATATATATATATATATATATATATATATATATATATATATATATATATATGTATGGCTGTCAGAGGATTAGATTTTAAATTATGTGGGGTTTTTTGGCTCTCTTCGTCAAAAAGGTTCCTGACCCCTGGTCTATAGAATGGGTTTAACAAGCATATTTTAGTGTATGGAATATCATACATGGGGTTTTAAAACCGCGTCAATAAATCGCGGATTTTCTTGATCCGTGGGAAAGGCCGGAACCGAACCATAACGAAAAACAACGGGGGCCTACTGTATTAGATTTCAGTTCCTGGTTATACAGCAGATCACAGCTCTTTTGACTCTACTGTTTAATTGTTCTTGCAGATGAACAATTAGTTTCTATTCATACTTTCTTTTTTTAAGATGCCAACTGCAGCCCCTGACACATGTGAACCTGATTCTCTCACCACCCCAGCAGCCCCTGAGACTCGTGCCCCAACCACCTCTAACTCCTTCTACAACACTGCCCCCTGCCTACCACCATATACTGCCTATGACCTCCAGGTAATCAGCATTGTGATATTTGCCACAGTCATAAGTAAGCTTGCTTAGATGACACTACAGCAGACAGATACTGGAGCCTCTCATGAGGCCCTGAAGTACAAATTTGAACCCCAACCATTCCCATGTCAGTGACACCAAGCTAAGCTATAACATTTACGCTTCCTCAAACTCTTTTCAACAGTAAAATCTATTTTACTCATATTTTTATTTACAATAAATACACATTATTTTATGGTAAATAAAAGGGCATGGGGCAGTGGTGGCCCAGGGGGGGTAGGGTGCAGATCCTAAGTTGGGGGGTCAAGCCCCACTACCAACAGGTTACCACTGCTGTTCCATGGTTCATGAGGAATTTGACAATTTTGAACATGGCCCAGCACGACTGTTCAGTGTGATCCTGGGTTATTTCTGACTTTGTTATGATAGTTTGTCATAGTGATATAAGTACAAATAAAAATGATGGTATAAATAAACCAAGGTAGATAAAAATATCATAATACTAGGAAATACTGTGTAGCATGCTAACATTTAAATTAAAATAAACTTCATTGAACTAGTACACAGCTTTATTATGTCTGGTACACAGTGATTTTAAAAACATGAGAGACCACAGACATAATCTTTTGATCACAAGAACCCACACTAGAGCAGGTGTCCCCAACCGTTTTATCACCGCGGACCGGTCAACGCTTGACAATTTTACCGCAGACTGTGTGTGTGTGTGTGTGGATTGTTTATATTGGAAATATAATTTATTTATATAAATTATTATTATTATAATTATTATTATTATTAAGTACTCTACAAATGTTATTTTTCAACAGCTGAAATAAAGTTTGTTGGGAAGTAGAGCTTGAATTTTTCTAAAAAAAAAAAACAAAATCGCAGGTGATGGTGCACCAGCTGGGAGAATGAAGGCTCATGCTGTCTCACCCCAAATCCCCGCGATTGTTTGAAACATGTCCAACACGCCTCTGTTGATGTGCCGTCCCCTTGGGTTATATTTTGGGTTACATTCGAGCGCTCAATTGACCGACATATAACCGAGAGAATCCGGTAACTTTTCAAAATAAAAGTTTTTTCAAAAATACAGTAAAGATCGTTCAGGCTCAGATAATAAATAAAACTTTAATTATTTCTTCTGCAGACGGCCGGTGGTTGGGGACCCCTGCACTAGAGGATACAGTTAACACTTGATGATTATACTGTAGAGCGTATAGTCTTAGAATGTCAGATTTAGGGAATTGGGATCTCACAGAAACACAGGAAAGGCGTTGAGGGGACAAAAAAAACAAATAAACAAACCTTGAAGCACTGTCAAATACTCTCTCCTCATGAAGAACAAGTTGGCAATTAGAAAAAAATACTTTGTATGGAGGTGAGTGAGTGAAAACTGCTGCTACAGACTCATTGTTACAGACACGGTGAAGGGAAGTTCAAACTCGTGATCACTAGAAACGTTGTTTCAGGCACCCAAGTAGGTGCTTTCATGGGAGGGCATAGATGGCAGGCGCTCACCTGTCACTCATAGAGAGCCCCAGCCGGTCACAGAGTATTTTCCCTCCACGTCAAGCTTAATGGAAACCATGAAGGGCTGCAAGACTGCTTCAGAAAATTTGTGTGCCACCAGTTTACCGGTATGATTCCACTTGGTACATTATATTTAAAATATTGGTTCAGCTACTTCATTGTACGTTACTGTGATTCAAATGGCAGCTGAGATCAGCTAATAATATTATATACCGGTAATAATATTTTTCTTGGCAGTAGTAAAAAGTCGGGGGGTTCTTCTTCTTTCTTCTTTTACTTTCGGCTGCTCCCTTCAGGGGTCGCCACAGCAAATCATCCGCCTCCACCTCACCCTGTCCTCCGCATCTTCTTTTCTGACTCCAACAACCTTCATGTCTTCCTTCACCACATCCATAAATCTCTTCTTCGGTCTTCCTCGAGGCCTTCTGCCTGGTAGTTCCAACCTCAGCATCCTACTGCCAATATACTCACTATCCCTCCTCTGTACATGTCCAAACCATCTCAATCTAGCCTCTCTGACTTTGTCTCCAAAACATCTTACGTGGGCTGTCCCTCTGATATACTCATTTCTGATCCTATCCATCCTCGTTACTCCCAGGGAGAACCTCAACATTTTCATCTCCGCTACCTCCAGCTCTGCCTCCTGCCTTTTCCTCAGCGCCACTGTTTCTAAGCCATACAACATCGCTGGCCTCACCACCATCTTGTACACTTTTCCCTTCATTCTTGCTGACACTCTCCTATCGCACATCACACCGGATACTTTTCTCCAACCATTCCAGCCTGCCTGCACACGCTTCTTCACCTCTTTTCCACACTCTCCATTGCTCTGGATTGTTGAGCCTAAGTACTTAAAATCCTCCACCTTCGTTATCTCTGCTCCCTGTAACATCACCGTTCCTCCTGGGTCCTTCTCATTCACACACATGTATTCTGATTTTCTGAGGCTAACCTTCATTCCTCTCCTTTCCAGGGCATACCTCCACCTCTCGAGATTTTCCTGCACTTGTTCTCTGCTCTCACTACAGATCACGATGTCATCTGCAAACATCATAGTCCATGGAGATTCTTGTCTCACCTCGTCTGTCAGCCTGTCCATCACCATAGCAAACAAGAAGGGGCTCAGAGCTGACCCTTGATGCAGTCCCACCTCCACCTTGAATTCGTCGGTCACACCGACAGCACACCTCACCACTGTCTTACATCTCTCATACATGTCCTGCACCACTCTAACATACTTCTCTGCCACTCCAGACTTCCTCATGCAATACCACAGTTCTTCTCTTGGCACCCTGTCATATGCTTTTTCCAGATCCACAAAGGCACAATGTAGCTCCCTCTGACCTTCTCTGTACTTCTCTATTAACATCCTCAAGGCAAACATTGCATCTGTGGTGCTCTTTCTTGGCATGAAACCAAACTGTTGTTCACAAATGCTGACCTCTGCCCTTAGTCTAGCTTCCACTATTCTTTCCCATAACTTCATCGTATGGCTCATCAACTTTATCCCTCTGTAGTTGCTGCAACTCTGCATGTCTCCCTTGTTCTTAAAAATGGGCACCAGCACACTTCTCCTCCACTCCTCCGGCATCTGCTCACTCTCTAGTACCGTGTTGAATGTTCTTGTCAGAAAATCTACTGCTACCTCTCCTAGACACTTCCATACCTCCACAGGTATATCATCAGGACCAACTGCCTTTCCATTCTTCATCCTCTTCAATGCCCTTCTCACTTCACCCTTACTGATCTTTGCTACATCCTGCCCCTCAATGGTTACCTCTTCTACTCTTTTTCTCTCTCATTTTCCTCATTCATCAGCTCTTCAAAGTACTCTTTCCATCTTCCCAGCACACTTCTGTCATCAGTCAATAGAGTTCCCTCTCTGTCCTTTATCAATCTAACTTGCTGCACGTCCTTTCCATCTCTATTTCTCTGCTGTGCCAACCTGTATAGATCATTTTCTCCCTCTTTACTATCCAACCTATCATACAAGTCATCATATGCCCTCTGTTTGGCCTTAGCCACTGCTACTTTCGCCTTACGCTGTGTCTCCCTGTACTCCTGTTTACTCTCTTCGGTCCTCTCAATGTCCCACTTCTTCTTGGCTAACCTCTTCCTTTGTACACACTCCTGCACTTCCTCATTCCACCACCAAGTCTCCTTATCTACTTTCCTTCCAGAGGACACACCAAGTACTCTCCTACCTGTGTCCCTGATCACATTTGCTGTGGTTGTCCAGTCATTTGGAAGCACTTCCTGGCCACCCAAAGCCTGTTTCAACTCCTCCTTGAAGACAACACGACACTCTTCCTTTTTCAGCTTCCACCACTTTGTCTTCTGCTCTGCCTTTGCCTTTTTCACCTTTCTCACCATCAGAGTCATCCTGCACACCACCATCCTATGCTGTTTGGCAACGCTCTCACCCACGATGACTTTGCAGTCACTGACTTCCTTCAAATTACATCGCCTACACAAGATGTAGTCTACCTGTGTGCGCCTACCTCCGCTTTCATAAGTCACCCTATGCTCCGGTTTCTTCTCAAAGAAAGTATTCACCACAGCCATTTCCATCCTTTTTGCAAAATCGATCAACATCTGTCCTTCTGCGTTCCTGTCCTGGATACCAAACCTGCCCATCACTTCCTCGTCCCCTCTGTTGCCTGCACCAACATGTCCATTGAAGTCTGCACCTATGACCACTCTTTCACCTCTGGGGGTACTCTGCATCACTTCATCTAAGTCACTCCAGAATCTCTCCTTCTCTTCTAGCTCACATCCTGCCTGTGGGGCATAAGCACTAACAACATTGAGCATTACACCTTCAATTTCTAACTTGAGATTCATCACTCTGTCTGACACTCTTTTCACTTTTAGAACATTCCTGACAAACTCCTCCTTCAAGATGACTCCGACTCCATTTCTCTTCCCATCCACACCGTGATAAAATAGCTTAAACCCTGCTCCTAAGCTTTTAGCTTTGCTTTCGGGGGGTTGTGGCTTGATTTTGCTCTGTGCTGTGATGTTTGGGTTTGAAGACAGATGGTGAATATGAAACATCTAACCGTTTATCCACTGTATAAACCAGAGGTTCCTTAACCTGATCCGAGAGGGTTTGATTAATGCATATTAATTATTATTAATTAATCCGACTACGGACTGTATTAGCGCATTATTGAAAGTCTTTGGTCTGGAGTTCTCTGCTTTGGCTTATAGACTAATTCTTGGTTGACTGTACATGTACTTTTAGAAGAAAGTTTGCGCCGTGTGTGTGTGTGTGTGTCCCCAGCCATGTATTTATTTTTTTTTCTGATAGCACTCTGTCATCATCACATCCTATCTTTTTATTCACTTTTTCCATTTATGACAATAACGTTTTTCTCCATGGCATCACTTCTTTGTGTCACCTTTTCTTTTCCTTTTTTTTCCTCATCACTGTTCATCATCATCACTCGTTCTCTTTATTAGTCCCTGCTTGGACCCCGGGAATCCCTGCTTGAAGCTATTATTATAATTATCATGATTATCATTCCATTCCACATTGGCTACTTCTATGGTGTCCTTTGCAGTATCTGTTTATTCCAGTGATAGTTGAAAGCTTTCTGCAGAACATATTCTCTCGAAAAAATATTCCTTCATATTCACGCTCACATCTCGGGGAAATTTGAAAAATCCATTTAGTCTAATGTACCGAATTGAACTGAATAATGAACATGTCTTTGGACTGTGGCAGGAAGCTGCAACACGCAGAGGACATGCATGGAGTTACAGGGAGGACAAGCAAAATCCACACAGAAATGGCCTTGTTAACCACAGGGTTCAAACGCAGGACCTTCTTTCTATGAGACAACAGTACTTTCCAGTCTAGTCGATTCCCAGGTATTATTCGAAAACACGGCAACATTTCACTGAGAACAACAAAGAAATTAATTTTTCGTCACCCAGTGAAGAGTAAAAATTACAATTAGAAGACTAAAAGATTGTCAGTCACATGTTTGTTTCATCCAAAAGGCATGAAATGTATTTTCATATGATAGAAAATATGTATTAGTAACATGTTCAAATATTAAAATACACAGCATGACATACTGTACACACTATCCTATTCCAAGGCCATGCAGTTTCTATTATTATTATTATTATTATTATTATTATTATGATCCCATTTCATAAGCACTTTTAAATATTTAAATATTGAATTAATTATAAGGTAAAGTCTGCTGGGCTTTTTACACTCGAGCCTAGTGGTTCATCAGGCCGGTGCTTATCCCCGGTTTCCATCGCGTGAAGCGCACAGAGGCCGATTGTTCAAAACACGGTTATTTTAACCACCAGTTAACCCCTAACGGCTGGTTAAATTTTTAACCCGCCGTTAGCTAACCGATCGTTAAATATGCGTTGTTCAAAGCATGGTTAGTCACGTCATTAGTTAACGTTGCCGTCAAAGTTAACAGTGTGGTCAACGTTACTGGTTAGCACTAAGGGGTCATTCAACATTTTCCACATTTTGCTAAGCGTACAAAACGTACGCTAGGGGGGAGGGGGTAAGATGTTTGTGTACGCTTTTTAATATTATAAAAATGTCGATCAACAATAATACATGCGCTCGTGAATATATATATAATACATACACATATATATGCACACAGTATATATTTTTTGTGTGTGTACGTTCGAAACTCTCAATGTGCGATTCGCCAACCACCTGCGGTGTTGCATATCTGCAAAGTCTGCAATGAATACTACCCAACCCGGTATCAGCTGCTGAAACATCAGAAGGCAACTGATCAAGGGCGTAGGCCTTGAGTTCCGCTGAACAAGAAATTATGTGTATTCACAATCTTATAAATAAACTTAATGACTGTTATTGAAGAGAAAGTCAGAGATAAGTTCCGCATGACTAGAGTCAGGAAGTAAACCGAAAGTCAACGTGTAATGGAAACTGTGCATGTGGACGCCTTAGCTGACCAATCAACAAACATAATATTATCAGTAAGCAATAATAGCTGAACACTGTCAATCACACAAAGTGCAAGTGTGAGAATAAAGCACAGTTTGTTAGTACCGCCTCCGGTTCCTGCACATTTGTTAGAAAAGAAACATTGACGCACAGAGAATGAATGGCTAAAATAATCATAAGCCATCCAGCCTGGATCTGCAGCCTAATGCTCAGTACTTTTATAAAATATATTTTAATAACGTATATAAAATATATAAAAAATAGTATGTCTTTGTGCTGTAAATATGTATTAATATTTGTTTGTGCCTTTGAATAGATAAATAACTTCAACTCAGTTTGTAAATGTATTTAGCACATGTACAGGGAGTCCTCGGTTTACAACGCTGATCCGTTTTTAAGACGCGATGTAACCCCAATTTCAGTGTAAGTCGGAACATAACATAAAATATACTGAATAGTACTGTTCGTATAGTGCTATAATAAAATGTAACAGTTAATGACAAAGTATTTAAAAAAGAGAAAACAATTCCTTACCACAAGAATGAACTACAGTAAGGGAGGGCGAGACAGGCTCATTGTGCTGGAGAAGCTGGGGCAGGTGAGCCTGGAGAAGTAGATGCAGCTGAGGTAGAGGGTACAGGATCTGTTGCAGGCCTCTCTCTACCTTCTTAAAATACTGTTCCAGGTTAGACTGGACAGAGAGCAACCTCTTCTCATCCAAGATCTCCATGTAATATTGCATTAAATCCATGATGTTTCTGGAAACCCTAATGAACCTTTCCAAGTTGGCATCCTGAGCCTCAAAAGTTGCCAACGCTTACTGCATCTCACGTGCCCGAAACTAGTTCGTGTTTGTTTACGTAACCGCGTAAGACGTAATGACGCGTAATATTACAGTACCGAGACTGAGCGAAGGGAAGTGACACCATCTTCCTCGGCCCACAACCACAACACAGCGTATTCTTCCGCCTTGCCCGCCCGAAACTAGTTCCGCGTAAGACGTAATGAGGAGTAATATTATTTTTAAATATTTTTATGGGGGCGCATTCGTAACCACGAAACGGTGTAAGTCGGGACCGATGTAAACCGAGGACTCCCTGTACTTGCAGATGTAGTTTGAAATATATTTGAGAATGTTTTTGGTTGAACTATAATATTAATAATATAAGAATCCACCCCTGCTGATGCGGCATCATGAATGCAGCCAAGTTAACCACACTGTTAAAAATTTAACGGCGGTCCTTAGGTGTGTTAACTTTAACATCAAGTTAACGCTCTGTTAAAGTTAACCAAGTTTTGAACAACAAGATAACGGCAGCGTTAAATTTAACGGTCCTTTAACTCTACTTAACCAGTGGTTAAAAAATAACCATGTTTTGAACAACCAGCCCTAGGAGTTCAACTCCTCCTGGATGGGGCGCCATCGCAGGTTACCTTCCCAGTATATTTTTACTGGAACCCATTTATATTGCTGGATGAACAGAGGTACACTTATGGTTAAGACCTTGCCCAGGCGTCTTAGCACAGTGAGGGTCTAACTGGGATTTGAACACACAACCTCCTGATCATGAGCACAGCACCGTAACCACTACGCCACCGGCCCCACGTTTATTAAACACTACTAAATAGAGTTGTGTTGATACCGATACCTGTATTGGAAATGCGGCCGATTATGGCGGATTGGTGTCGGTAAGTATCCAATCAGGGTACTTCGCCAATACCAGTATGCATGCGCCAGTTAGATATCACTTCATAAAGTAATAAGTAGTTTACACTAATAAAGCAGCTGTTGTTAATCCTGGAAATCAGCTCTTCTGTGCTGTGCGACATGAATGTGGGCAAAATGTGCTGATCTTGTCAGCTTCTGTTTACTGCCACGAAGAACAAACCTCTGGTTGTAATAAAAGCAAAGCATATTATAAACCAAATTAGTTGATTTTGAATGAGTATGTTTAGGAAACGATGCTAAACAGTTTGCTTACAGGAATTGAAATAATCTGCAGGGGTATGTGCAGTATGTACATAATAAATTATTAAAATGATTCTGAAGTAAAGTATCAGGAAGGAAAAAATGGTATCAGAACATCTCTACTAAACTATACACACTGCCTGACCAGAAAAAGTCATCACCTGGCTTTAACTAAGCAAACATGTAAGTGCCTTCTGTTGGATAATTACTTCAGTGCAACAATTTTTTTTAACCCTAATGCAGTGAGTAGCTTTTCTGTTTTTTTAAGCAAGAACATTATAAGACATTCTGGTGTCAAGGGAAAGACATAACTGATCAGCATGTACAGGTCTTTTGGCTGCTGCCTCGGTGCAGACCCTTAACACGCTGGAGGGTTAATATATCCTGTCTGAGCTGAGAACATCTTAGGATTTCTAGGAGGAGCCAGAAAGTGTCACTGGGTAGAGGGAGGCCCAGGTTTCGCTTTTAGACATGTTCCCATCATGAACCTTAGATGACTGCAACAAGATGAATGGACAGACAGACTTTCTTTGGTTAGGCCATGTAGAGATTTCAGAATACCACACTGTTGTTTTGAGCCCAGGGTTTCATCTGTTAAAAAAAAGGTTAAACCAGCATGAAGACCAGAGAGCTATGTATAGGAAACGTTGAAGCTGAGAAATGGGGGGGGGGGGGCGCAAAGTCAATGCATATGTATGCAACATGGACGAGTCAGAGATTTGGATTGCCTTGAAAAAAAGGATTGCCTTCAATAAATTGTACAATACCCTTTCTTTTGGATATTGTGACGGACTGGTATGGGATCCAGAAGTGTTTGTTAAATCGACTGCCTTTGCCTGACTTAGATCATTACAATTTATTGAAGTTGAGCCAGTGACTGTGGCAATTACACAAGTATGGAATGAGATTAAGTAACTTGGCTAAGGTAAGGTCCTGGTTGGGAGAGAGGTAGTCATAGGCTGGTTGTAGTGAAGGTCGGAGATGGTTTGTGATGTCTAGAGTCTTGGTTTTCACAGCTGTACGCTCGGTGGAATGTTCTCAGTTGTCCAGGTTTCAGAGTACAGGGGTGCCTCACCTTACAAAATGAATCCGTTCCATAAGCAATTTTGTAACTTGGATTTTTCATAAGTAGAACCGCATTTTACATGTAAAATTCATGATTCGTTCCAAGGCCCCCAATACTACCCCTAAATCCTTTAAAAAATTATAAAAGCATACCTTTTAAAGTACTTACTTCATGTTGACCATGTCTTCTTAGCAGAGTTATAATCTTACAAATGTTTATGCAAGGTTAAAAGCCTGAGCCAAAAAATAATGTTGCAATGAGCACACTCAAAAAACTCATGAAACAACAGTAACTCTACATGAAAAGAATCATGGGTATTATGGAGATACAGCTCCATAATAGCCAATGGGTGGGAGCTGCATCATCCCTCCTAGCCAATGGCAGGTCAGTGGGGCGGGAAGTTGGGAGATAGCCAATGGGAGGCCAGTGGGGCGGGATGTTGGGAGATAGTCAATGGGAGAGCAACGTATGCATTGTTTGAATTTTTGAGATGGTTCTTTCATAACGTGAACTTGTTTCGTATCCAGAGACAAAAATTTTTCGTAATCTGGATTTTTCGTTTGCTGGGACTATCGTAAGGTGAGGTACCACTACAGACTACAGTCAGATTACAGTCTGTTGAACAACAACTGCAGAGTACTCTTGATATGTGTAAATATAGCTAATGTAGTGTCTTGCAAAAGTATTCCCCACCTTCAGTTCATTCCATGCTCGTTACGTTATATTTGTCACAGTCCAGCTCAGATCCGATGTTATTTGCAGTTCCAAGAACCTACAGCTGTCAGCCCTCTCCACCTGAGTCCCCTTGATGCAGAGTGGTTGGGGGAAGGGGGGGTTCCTAAAGGCCATTATTATTCCTTTTATCTTATCTATGTTTACACTGAGGTTATCCTCTCCATAGATAAGAATGCCAACCCTGTTTCAGGGGTCAGTTACACTCGTGTACAGGAGTAAACAAATGGTTTCCAAAAGACACCGTGACGAATATTTTTTCCTCACGATATAATGCTATATTTCATGTTTATTCCATATGCCTTTCCTCACGATATAATGCTATATTTCATGTTTATTCCATATGCCAGAGAGGTGAATGGGTCCCCTTAAAGAGTTACTCTAAATTTAACAAAATGGTAGTCTTAAGCATTGGTCAAGTGTGACAGTCAAATGTGCAGCAAATTATGTCATCACTGTCAGGGTGTTTCAACAAAATCAGCAGTCATAAGTTTAGCACTGCCAATTCACAACCATTAGTCCATGGCCCAGTAGTCAGACTCAAAGCGTCTTTTAGTGGATTGCAAGGCCACAGTAAGCTACTATCATATGGTTGGGATTTTTTAAACAAATTTTGTTAATTTACAAAGTTGTTATCTTTGGATAGAAATGTTTTTATAAATGAATTACACATTTAAAATGCCAACCAAGACACATACTCTCAGTGAATCACAACATATCAGATAGAGACAAAAATGTTTTACCACTGTTCGATATCTAGGTAGACGGAGATGCAGTTACACTAAACAAATTGGATCATTGATTTAAAAGAAAAGGTGATGTGGGAGGCAGACAGTCCTGCACCAGCAAAACAAGCCCACGTATCTCACTGAGGGGAGACAGAATATTTTGTCCATTACATCTTAGAGTTCCATAACACATTATCATAACACAAGCTCAGTATATATCGCAATATATATAGTTTTTATATATATAGACACTTTGTCATTCTGTGTTCATTCTTTCATGTGTTTGGAAAGGTGTTCCTCATATGTTTTTTAAACAATCATTTGGTGTGCATTATGTTAGGTTTTTCAAATGTTGGTTTGGAAGACCACCACGACAAATAGATAAAACATCTTCAGGTGATCAGTGATTCACCACTGAGGGTGGGTTTACTGTATGTGGGAGACAGCAGCAGCTGAGAATGTGGTTTTTGTGTGGGTCTGCAATGGGAGGGAAGTGTTTGAATGCAGGCTACAAGGGTTCTATTTAATGTAACTCACTGGAGCCTTGTTGTTCTTGCAGCCATGGGGTGGGGGGTGGGGGCACAAGCCAGTGCTCTCAATCATGCCGGTCCCAAGCCTGGACAAATGCAGAAAGTTGTGTCAGGAAGGGTATCCGATGTAAAACCCGAGCCAGATCAAATATGCAAATCACAAATTTTACCTCCATACCGGATTGGTCGAGGCCCGGGTTAACGACCGCCATCAGTCCTGTTAATCAACAGGGTGCTGGTGGAAATTGGACTACTGTTGGTCAAAGAAGGAGAGGCGGAAGGCGTGTCTGTAGGCAGAGAGAGAAGATTAAAAGCATGAGTCTAGGACTGAGAGTAGGGACTTTGAATGTTGGAACTATGACAGAAAAAAGTAGAGAGCTGGCTGACATGATATATAGGAGAAAGGTTGACAGACTGTGTTCAGGAGACCAGGTGGAAAGGTAGCAAGGCTTTAAAGCTTAGGAGCAGGGTTTAAGCTGTTCTATCATGGTGTAAATGGGAAGCGAAATTAAGTAGGAGTCATCTTGAAGGAGGGGCTGGTCAGGAATGTTCTAGAAGTGAAAAGAGTGTCAGACAGAGTGATGAGTCTCGTTAGAAATTGAAGGCGTGATGTTCAATGTTGTTTGTGCTTATGCCCCACAAGCAGGATGTGAGCTAGAAGAGGGGAGATTCTGGATTGAGTTAAATTACGTTATGCAGAGTACCCCCAGAGGTGAAAGAGTGGTCATTGGGGCAGACTTCAATGGACGTGTTGGTGCAGGCAACAGAGGGGACAAGGATATGATGGGCAGGTTTGGTATCTAGGACAGGATCACAGAAGAAAAGATGTTGATAGATTTTGCAAAAAGGATGGAAATGGCTGTGGTGAATACAGTACTTTCTTCCAGAAGAGACAGGAGTATCGGGTGACTTTTAAAAGCGGAGTTGGAGCACACAGGTAGACTACATCTTGTGTAGACAATGCAGTTTGAAGGAAGTTAGTGATTGCAAAGTAGTAGTGGGTGAGAGTGTTGCCAAACAGCATAGGATGGTGGTGTGC
This sequence comes from Plotosus lineatus, assembly GCA_024760905.1. Taxonomy (NCBI): domain Eukaryota; kingdom Metazoa; phylum Chordata; class Actinopteri; order Siluriformes; family Plotosidae; genus Plotosus; species Plotosus lineatus. The sequence goes on along the minus strand of CM045733.1, from coordinate 56,381,814 downwards.
AGGATGACGCTGATGGTGAGGCAGGTGAAGAACGCAAAGGCAGAGCAGAAAACAAAGTGGTGGAAGCTGAAAAAGGAAGAGTGTCGTGTTGTCTTCAAGGAGGAGTTGAAACAGGCTTTGGGTAGTCAGGAAGTGCTTCCAGATGACTGGATAACCACAGCAAATGTGATCAGGGACACAGGTAGGAGAGTATTTGGTGTGTCCTCTGGAAGGAAAGTAGATAAGGAGACTTGGTGGTGGAATGAGGAAGTGCAGGAGTGTGTACAAAGGAAGAGGTTAGCTAAGAAGAAGTGGGACATTGAGAGGACCGAAGAGAGTAAACAGGAGTACAGGGAGACACAGCGTAAGGCGAAGGTAGCGGTGTCAAAGGCCAAACAATCCAGAGCAATGGAGAGTGTGGAAAAGAGGTGACGAAGCATGTGCAGGCAGGTTGGAATGGTTGGAGAAAAGTATCCAGTGTGATGTGTGATCGGAAGGTATCGGCAAGAATGAAAGGAAAAGTGTACAAGACGGTGATAAGGCTGGCGATGTTTTATGGTTTAGAAACAGTGGCACTGAGGAAAAGACAGGAAGCAGAGATGAAAATGTTGAGGTTCTCTTTGGGAGTAACAAGGATGGATATGATCAGGAATGAGTACATCAGAGGGACAGCACATGTAAGAGGTTTTGGAGACAAAGTCAGAGAGGCTAGATTGAGATGGTTTTGACATGTAGAGGAGAAATAGTGAGTATATTGGTAGTAGGATGCTGAGGTCGGAACTACCAGGCCGAAGACCAAAGAGAAGATTCATGGATGTGGTGAAGGAGGACATGAAGGTAGTTGGTGTAAGAGATGATGATGCAGAGGACAGGGTGACATGGAGGCAGACGATTTGCTGTGGCGACCCCTGAAGGGAACAGTCAAAAAGAAAAGAAGACTGGAGCCTTGTTATCCCATGTTTGTTTGTTCTACTTGTGTGAATACAGCGGTACCACCACTTACGAAATTAATCTGTTCTGAGGGCGGGTTTGTAAGTGGAAACGTTCGTTAGATGGAACAAAAATTCCCATCGGAAACAATAGAAAATCAATAGTAAAATGTAGTAATTAAGTAAAACCTTTTTCTAATTTTGTACTGTGATATTTATTGATCAAATTATATACAGTCGGCCCTCTACTTATGAAATTAATCCGTTTCAGAGCCTTTTTCGTAGCCTGGAGTTTTCCTAAGTAGAGGCGCATTTTACATGTAAAACACGTGATTCGTTCCAAGGTCTCTCTCTATCTCTCTCTATGTCTCTCTCTCTCTCTTACACACACACACACACACACACACAAAAACTCTCTCTCTCTCTCGTGTGCTTTGTGGAGTGGCGTGTTTTGCCGAATGTGGGCTCCATCCACACACACCGCGCAGCCGATGGGGCTTTTGAGACGGTGTGTGTTATTTAAATCGGAATTAGAGTACCTGTTTGAAAGATCAGAGGTCCGGATTCAATATTAACTTGTTTCCTTGCGAGATCGGAGGGTTTATCCCACGGAGCACTCTGCTTTTCTCTGTATCTCCACTTTTAATGCCTCCTTCTGCTTCAATATTGTTCCGAAATAATTGCCTCCATCACTGTATTTCCGCTTTTAAGGTCTCCTGCTTTAATATCGTCCTGATTGTAGAGGGGTTTCGGCCATACTCCTTTGAGATTTTCTTCAACCACATCCCACTTTCGTATTTTTTTTATTATCTCCTGCTTCACGTCAATTGATAACGGAGCCGGCTTTTTTTGTGTCACCAGGAATCACTTTCCTGGGGTCCATGATTGATCACGAAATATAACGCTGCAATGATCACTCTCAAGAAAACTCACGAGCCAACAGTCCTGTTCAACTCTCCTTCATGCGTGTGACAAACAGGAAATATGGGTACAGGAAGTATGGGTACATTTCAGCTCCCACCTGGCCAATGGGAGGCCACTGGGGCGGGATGTTGAGAGACAGCCAATGAGAGAGCAACTCGCGCATTGTTTGAATTTTTCAATGGCACGTTTGAATTTTTCAATGGCGCGTTTGGGACGTTTCATAAAAAGAGGTTGTTTTCGTAAAAAGAGGACGAAAATGTAGGAAAATGTTTTTCGTAACCTGGATTTTTCGTATTCAGAGGTTTTCGTAAGTAGAGGGCCGACTGTATTAGGTCAAATATACTTGTTTCTGGCAGGTTATATGAGTTTGGGAGGGGGTTGGAACAGATTAATTGGTTTTCTGTCATTTACGATGGGAATAATCGTTCCATCTAACGAGCTTTTCTGCTTATGAGCTTGTCCTCAGAAAGGATTAAATTCGTCAGTTGAGGAGGTATCACTGTGTGTGTGTGTGTGTGTGTGTGTGTATATATATATATATATATATATATATATATATATATATATATATATATATATATATATATATATATAAAAAGGACAGGACAAAGACTTTATTGAAACTCCATTTATCACTACAGATCTGTTTCGAGGGGTGGTGAAACCATCCTCTCTCTTCAGGTGATTACAGAAGAATGATTACAAAGTACTGGGGGCGGTACTATGTTGATGAACATGGCGTCCTCTAGATGAAAATAATGAACTTTATCACAATATGCTAATTTTTTGAGAAGGACTAGTATATATACAGGGATCCATCGCTACTTCATGTGGTTTCAGTGCATCGTGGGTTTTTTTTTTTTAATATTCATTGAATTAAAAAATAAGGAAATTAAGGAAGAATATGGGAGAAAGTTAAGAAAATGGCACAAAAACAAGGCCAATTATGCAACAAAAAAAACCCATAAACAAACAAAATCTTCCATCAAAATTAGTTACATTGGTGTGAGGTGCGCATCTGAGTGTGTGCACGTGCATCTGTACATGTGTGTATTTATATTTTATTTACATCTTATGCATTATTTTCGATGTTTAATTGTTATTATAAGCATTTATAGCATTGAATATGTATTTGTTGATATTATATACACATATACATGTACGTATACGTCAGTCAGTTGGTGTGATCCTACTTTCCCGGATTTCCATGGTCCTGTGGGGATCTTGGTCCCAATTAACCGTGGAAAGTGAGGGATCCCTATCTATCTATCCATCCATCCATCAATCTATTATAAATGTGTACTAGTATATCTGTCTGTGTGTGTGTATGTGTTAACCCTTGTTATATATACAGTAATTAGCTGTTTTTTAATACTTTTGATTTTCCGTTTATATTTCAGCTTGATCTGTTTACCTTGCCTTGTTTAGTGTCTTTTTTTCAGCTCAATCTCACATGTGTGACCTTAAATGTACTTTTTTTTATTATTATTTTGACATGCTGTATTAACATTTGATCTAAAATCACAAAAGACACACAAGTTGTTGCAAAAGGTTGTTGTTTTTTACTGTAAAAAAACAAACGTTTAATAAACCATTTTAATAACTACACAAATATAAATTGTAAATTTAAAAATGTACAAATTTAGCACTGACATTTCCAGCATGTGTTTAGTCCTCCTGTTGTTTACTTGATGGTAGCATTTACCTCCAGACAGCCTTGGGGCACATTTTTTTGACATCATGCCGTGTAATCTGCCATTTGCAAGAAGTTCATTCCTTCATTAATTATCTGAACTGCTTAATCCTAATTAGGGTCCTGGGGAGGCTACCGCCCATCTCAGCTGACTCTGGGCGAGGGCGGGGTACACCCAGGACAGCTTGCCAGGCCATCGCAGAGTCAACACTCACACAAAAATTCATTCTCACCTTGGGGTGATTTGGAGCAGACAATTAACCTCCTGCACATGTGTTTGGACTGTGGGAGGAAACCGGCGTAACCTGGAAAAAACCCACACAAGCACCGGGAGAACATACAAACTGCTCACAGAAACACCCGAGATGGGAATCGAACCCAGCACTTTCTTGCCTTCACTGCGCCATCGTGCTATGTTGCAGAAAGATAATAATTCAATCCTTTTAATTTAATCACAATTCTCATTTTACTTGAACTATGAAGCCCATTTAAAAACCGTTACAGTGGTACCTTGACTTACTAAATAAATCCATTCCGAGGGCAAGCTCATGAGTCAAAATGTTTGTTCGATAAAACAAGAATTTCGATAGGAAATAACAGAAAACCATTTTATCCGTTCCAACACTCTCCCAAACTCATATAACCTGACACAAACACGTATATTTTACCTCATACATGGATCCCTTGCTACTTCGCGTTTCAATTCATACGGCTTCAGTGCATCGCGTTTTTTTTTTTCTTTAAATAGTCATCGAATTAAAAAATAAGGAAATTAAGGAAGAATAGGGGGAAAAGTTGATGAAAATGCTACAAAACAAGGCTAATTATGCAAACAAACAAAAAACCCTAAACCCCCATTAAAACTACTTACATTTTTATGTGAGATGCGCATGTGTGCACGCACGTCTGTATGTGTGTGTGTGTGTATTTATATTTTATTTACATCTTATGCATTATTTTTGAATGTCTAATTGTTATTATAAGCATTTATAGCATTGAATATGTATTTATTTATATTATATACACATATACATGCACGTATACGTCAGTTCTTGAAGTTGATCCTACTTCGCGGAATTCGCGGTCGCGGGGGATCTCGGTCCCAATTAACTGCAGAAAGTGAGGGATCCCTGTATATGTATAAACATGTAAAAACAATAATTATTTCGTAATAATAATACATGTACATTAACATTAATAATTATTAATAAATAATAATAAAACAAGAATAAACAATAAGTCAACTAACCCTTATAATCATCGACTGCAGCAAAGATGTCACATGGGCAGGCATGAGGTGGTGCATAACAGAGAAGGAGGAGGAGGAGAATTTTGTGCGCGTGCACGCTATGAATGCCAGCGAGGAAAGGTTTGTGGTGAGCTCCCACAAGACCAGTGCTTCTCAAATAGTGGAGTGTGGTGTGATGCCAGGGGGGCATATGACACTGGGGAATAGGTTTTTTTTTTGCCATACTGTACAAGAATTAAGTGTAATTGCATATACTCTGCAGTAGGTGCCAGTGGCGCTCTCACTGTGTTCCCTATGGTGTAGGGAAAAAGCACCAAGCAAAAGATATGAAGTGCAGTAAACATTATTTATAATTGTGTGGGGGATACTGGGGGGGGGTGTTCTTCCTACAGGGGGCATCACAGAAAATAATTGAGACGCACTGCACAAGGCGTTCTTGGAGTGCGGAGGAATACACACAGAAGAATACAAGGCTAATAAACCAGATTTTTGGTGGGATCGAAGCTCGTATCATGGAAAATTCATTATAAAAGACACTCCTAACTCAAGGTACCACTATATATAGTTTGATATCTGCCCTTCCGACCAAGTTAAAGCTGAGACTTGACAATGCCACGCTTTACTGCTATGTCATCCTTAATCAGCCACAAGATTTGGACGCTCCAGCATGTCTATCGACTCACAATGCTTTCAAAAATTAGTTCACAACTTTATTGTCTTCAGTGAATTTAAGACTGTCTGTGATAGAAAAATGTCTTGTTTTAATTATATTCTTCTTCTCTTTCGGCTTTTTCCCTTTCTCGGGAGTTGACACAGTGAATCATCTGATTCGCACATTTGATTTGGCATAGGTTTTTACGTCGGATGCCCTTCCTGTCACAACCCTTTAGCAAGGGACAGAAACACGCTGACGGCTTTGCAGCTACTCTTTACGAAAGTCAGCAATGGTTCTTTTACATGAACCTCTCACCATAGACAGTGAGAGACATGGCCTGCCTTTGATAACCCAGTTAGCTGCACTGGGGGGGGGGCAGTGACAACCTCAGGATCAGCGATCCTGCGCTCTGTCCACTCAACCACCACTGCTCCCTTGTTTTAATTATATTATTATTATTATGAAATTCAAAGTTTCACCGTCAGCTTCTTTTGAAACTTAATCCCAATGTCAATAAAATGCTTTTTTAACATTTCCTTTTTTGGAAGTTTGTTGAATTTCTAGGATTTCTACCTCAGACCTTGAGTGTAAGTCTGCCATTTCTAGTAAAGAAAATCATCCGCTTGGAATAATGATTTTTTTTTTTTTACCAAGAGATAGCTGACTGATCAGACTACGCTGTTCCTGAGTCGTACACACTACTTTTCCATTAAATCTTTGAGTATTATCTCAGTCGGTCATTAGGTGTGAAAACTGCGTGTTACGCAGATTAGCATTTCCGTTCCACTGTAACACTGTTCTTCGGTTACTCTGCAGTGACCACCATTGCTGTATACCAACAGATAAAATAAATACGTTAATAATCTTTGTCATCTTTAGGTTTCCAACATGTTCCCTGACTCTTCTGGCCTGTCTGATGACTCACAGTCTGGAGCCAGTCACATGTGGCCCACCATGATTCCTCCACGCTATTCTCCTCCTTATTATCCACCTGATGATAAACCTCCACCGTACAGTCCTTAAGGCACACTACACTGACTATATGCCATAAGGGTTGTGGTGTTAATAGGCATACATACCTTAAAGGTACAGAACCAGGAGTTTTGTGATTACAGAAGAGATCTGTACACTGAGATTTCCGCAGTTGTCCAGTTTAGCTACACTAGGCAGCCTCACAACTCCATGCTTGACTAACATCAAGACTGTTCACAAATATGCCTTAAACATCTCATTACGCTCCTCTCATGAGTCTTGTTTGTGAGCTGGACACAGAGACTTTGAAACCATGCGTCTCTCTCTCTCTCTCTCTCTCTCTCTCTTGCTGTGTTTCCAAGGTGGCACCAAGTGTGCTGTTGGTTTGGTCCCATGTCAGCCAAAAAGGAATGAGTCTCGTATGTATGTGTTGTCTTGCTCATGTGCACTTTATTGTACGTGTATGTAACTGTAAAACATCAAGATGCATAATCCTTCTGTGTCAAGTCGGGCAGCTAGGAATAAGCTTGTGAAGCCCAAACCTTCCTTCTGATATTCTCTCTAAGCAGGATATGATGTAAAGAACATGGTCATTTCATTGAGCCTCTCACCGAGTTACAAAGAATATCAACTGTACAAGCAAGCCCGTTATGTTTAATCCCCTGAAGTGTAAATATCTTCTTCCTGATTTGTGAACAAGCCCATTAAAATGATATTAAAACCAAGGAAACAACGTTTATCTGCAACATTCAGATAGATTGCCTCTGACAGTTCGTCTCAGGTTTGTAAATATGGAACCGCGTCGCCTGTAGTACGGTGACGACACATGGCATATCAGAACGAGCTGCAGATTTCATGTGAATTTATTAAAATTAATTATTAAAGTTTGTTACTGTCGCTATAGTGACAATATAAACTACACATAATCTTTACACTTTAGCTGTTTGTGTAGCTGACCTAGTGTTACATTTTTAGTACAGGAACAGTTCATACTGCCTTCTATTAGAATACATTTCAATTGTATCTTAAAAATGTGTCTATTCACTGTAATTAGTGATGTGTCTAGCTAATTAGATGTACTTGTTTTTTTTATTATTATTTATTTTGTTTGTTTGTTTATTTTAAGCAAATATATATGTCCTTATGCAAAAATCTGTACATAGCAATAAAAATGAGTGGGAATCACCTATAGTCTGATCTGTGTCTGTTTCATATGTATTTATTCATTCGTTTTCTCTCAACCGTTTAATTCTAATTAGGGTTTACATGGAGGATGGTGCCCATCTCAGCCGATTCTGGGTACGGGCAGAGTACACCCTGAACAGCTCGCCAAGCCATCGCGGGGCAGAAACACACTGACCGCTATGCAGATGCTCTTTATGAAAGTCAGAAATGGTTCTTTTACATGAACCTCGCACCATAGACAGTGAGAGACGTGGTCGGCCTTTGATGACCCGGTTAGTGGACTGGGGGGACAGCAGTGACAACTTGGTGTAGTGGGGCTTGGGATCAGTAATCCAGCACCCAATCACAGGGTCATAACTGTCCCAAAATGTATTTATGAGTATAAATATTACCTTTATTTCTATAGTGTAACTATAGACTCTAACTTGATGAGGAGGAGCATAGCAGTTGTTTATATTGATAATCTCGGCGTTGTCCAAAATTTAACGCGTTTGAAATTCTGTACACTAACCCATGTGCTTGTTCTGATCAATATTTATTCTATTAAAATAATCAGACAAATTCAAGATGTTTCACTTACAAATAAAAATTTGTAAGCGCGAGTCAGAACAATTTTTTAGGCCCGAGACACTTGTAATCCATCTTTAATACACAGGTAAACTCTTTCAGGGGGCAATTCGTTCATAAAATGGTCAGAAAACCATTCAGGGTTTAGCACTGTTCTACTGGTGGCCTAGTGAGGTGATATTAAATTAATAACTAATCTCAAAAATAAAATTTTCTCTCTGTTTCTGTTAACAGTTTGTACGTGTTAGAGCCTTGGTAAGCACGCCATGGTGTTCTCGCCGCGTCTTGTACAGGACCTGGATGGTATATGGTGACCATTGCAAGAAAAAAAATAAAGCATGTAATATTTTCTGAATTATCTTCTCACATCATCATTTTGTTGTTTTTGTTGTTGCTGTCCCAGGGCTCCGACCATTATCTCAGGAGGACACTATGGTAAGCTGGGATCAGCAATAGCATAATCAGGGTCGCATGTGAAGGACACAGTGATGGCATAGCGTGTGCCCCATGGAGGTTTTCAGAGCCCGAGGAAAAGAAAGACGCTTGTTGATACTGAAGCGGACGTTGCTAGCTATGAGTCCTGATGGAGCTTTTGGGGAGTCATTAGGAGGCAAACTACAACTTTTGAGCAGTCGGTTTTGTTGGTAGTTTTCTTGCATGACCGAGCTCAGTTAAGTGTACCAAGGGCGTGTGAAATTTCTGACCACTGCTTGCAAATGATTATTTACTTTTAGATCTTGAAGGTTTGTACAGATTTAGAAAAAGCTTTTTCTCAAGATTCTTGATGGCCACCAAGTCATTTAAGCTTTAGTGATAAATTGCCACAGGGTGGTGGTGGCCTGGTGGTAAGAGGTGCTGGATCACTGATCCCAAGGTTGGGGGTTCAAGCCCCACTCTCCATGGGTTGTCACTGCCCCATGCCCCCCCCCCCCCCCCCCCAGTGCACTAACTGGGTTATCAAAGGCCAACCACGTCTCTCACTCTATGGTGTGAGGTTCGTGTAAAAGAACCATTGCTGACTTTCAACAAGAGGAGCTGCACAGCCGTCAGCGTGTTTCCACCCTGTGATGACATAGTGAGCCATCCAGGGTGTACTCTGCCCCCGCCTGGAGTCGGCTGGGATGGGCGCCAGTCTCCCCATGACCCTAATTAGGATTAAGTGGTTACAGAAAATGAATGATAAATTTCCTAAAAGCTGCTTTTACATGTGTATTTCATATATATTACGTTTATTAGAGAGATTGCTATAGTCGTAGACCAGTGCAGGGTGGAGGCCAACCACCTGAACAAAGGGAATGTAATAAAACCCATACAGTTCCTAAAAGAAGAAGACAAGTCCAAGTCCAGCAAGTCTGCAAGAATTCGATCTTATCTACAGCCTCTGACTGGCAACTTGATGTGGATGTGCAGAAGAAGCTACGATTTCCAGAAGAGATAGCAGTCACTACAGCGCGCCCAGACATGCTGCTACTATCGCGTGAATCGAAAACCATCCACATTATAGAGCTCACAGTCCCCTGGGAGGAAAGACTCGACATTTCACACGAGTTGAAAGCAGCGAAATACCAGGACGTGATTGACGAAGCAAGGCTTAAGGGCTGGAAAGCAAACCTGATGCCAGTTGAAGTCTGATGTAGGGGTTTTGTCGTAACCTCCACAAAAAACTTCCTGTGCAAGTTAGGTCTTCCCTCCACCACTACAAAGAAGGCAATAAAGACCATCAGTGCCTCAGCGGAGTCAAGCTCAAGATGGCTGTAGATGAAGAAGAAAGAAAGCTGGAACACAGCCAACCATAGGCCAGGAGGCTAGCGTGCGGAGGCACCAACTTGGAAGACAGCCTGAAGCCCATCTGCAGGTGAAGACAATTTAAGTCTTTGCTGTCCCACTCAGGTGAAGAGTTCAGGTTAAGGGGTGAAACTCTGATGATCTTGAGACACCTGCTGAAGATGCAGACTGGGCAGGAAGCAACAACTACTACCAAGCTGCGGATGTGACACATGCTCATCAAGCTTCTTTGCAGCGTAGCATCATTGATGTTTATAGAAACTATCAAGCACTTTTTTTTTTTTTACTTTGATCCAGAATGTGATGTTACATGATTGTGAAAAAATCATGCCAGCCTAGAATGGATATGTTTATCTTTTATTAGCTGTAAAAAAGTATAAATAAATTTGATCTTCTGTTGCTATCACAAATTCATAGCATTCATTTTAGCCATGGCTGATAAAAATCACTTCATTGAAAATCAGTTGTCTGTTATTTGGCAAATATGTGACGAGACTTTTGTCCATGACTGTAGACCACAGTCTTCCCAAAACACAGTGATCAGAATTGTTATAATGTTAAATGAACAACCCCAAATTAGAAAGCGTGATCAGGAGAAGACATCTCACCCGTCCTCCAAAGAGCACAACTCCATGTCCTCGTATAACTAATTGCCATATTAGGTAGTGTAGCCGCCAAATCATAGCCTATTCCCACCTGTCAAGAGGTGTCTTCCTATCACGTGACCAACACTAACCAGTAAGGGGGTGTAAGCAGGCATGTGCCCCTTCCGCAACATGTGATGCTGTCATCTGCATCTTTATAAACAGTTCATGGATGGATACTTAAATGCAACTTCGGAATGTGCTAGCTTGCCCCCTTGATCAGAGAGACAATTGGCCGGTTCATTTTGATTGACAGAGGAAAATGTATGCCATACCTCCCTCCCTCCCTCCCATATGAGCGTAACCGATTAGCTTCCACAGACTCCCAGCCACACGTGGATGTGAACTTGTGATGTCCAGGTTTATAGTCTCGCACCTTTGCTGATGCCTTTGTGACATATGCATGTGGTTTTGCATTGTTTTGTTGAAATATGTGCGAGCTTTCCTGGAACAGATGTTGCTCAAAAATCTCAGTACAGTAAGATACCTTTGCCAGCCAACAGAAATGCCATGATCCCAATCCATGACAGACAGACCCTGGCTTTCGAACTTGTTGCTGGGAACAGTCTATGTAGCTTCATCTTCTCACAGCACACAATATTTATTTCTTCCTAAAAACTATTTGACCACAGTACACCTTTTCGTTGTGTGTTGGTCCCCGAGAAGACAACAGCGTTTGTCGACACAGTTAATACAGTTTCCTTTTCGCACAATAAAATCTGTGTATTGAACTTTATATTGTATTGGCGAATAAATCCTTAGCCCATGTGATTATACTGTATGTGGAGGTTTACAGTGATAACGGCAAATGTCTCACTGGGTGAAAACTTAAAAATAGGATTTTCTTGGTCCTGTCAATAGAAGCGATACATTCCTCACAAGAGGTAAAATCAATAAAGACAAAAAGTTTCTCATGTTTCTGAATATTTCGGCATGAAGAATGGTTTGTGTTTTCAGTGCACATACCTCATGCCGCAAAGGACACATTTGATGGAACTAGGCCTTGTTTCCAAGTCTGGGAATTTTCCACGGACTTCCGTGTTTTTCCAACCAAAAATATAATTCACGAGATTCGTGTAAATCTGTTGAGAAATTTTTAGGGGGAGGAGGGGGGAGGTGTAAGGGTAGGGTGTGTGCCTCGTTTCTTGCCTCTGAACAGTCAGTCGGTGCACTGCTCGACTTGCTTGATAGCGCGTTAACGCCCAATATGTAGAACAGCTGGCTGTGCACACATCCCGGGACTCAGGTTACGCCGTGACGTGTGTGAATGCCTCAGTCTGCTGTTTGTGTAGTTTTACAGCATTAGGCTACTAGTACCAGACACATTTTTATTCACATTTCTTTAAAGGAATAACACAAATTTGAGATATTTTTCTTCATGTTTTGGTTTGGAATAGAATGTGTCTTGATCCCAATCCATTTATATGAATTTTAAATTAAACAATTATAAGGACATTAACAATTAAACAATTGAAATAAATCAGACCAGAAAATTCCTGAACTATTTTGTTCTCACAGGTCAAAATCACGCCACGCCCCCTATTTTTTTTTTTAACATTTCATTCCATTGCATGGTTTTCATGATTCGGGGAAATTTAAAGCATCACACACCATCCCAACGAATGAATGCTGGAGAAAAATGTTCATGTCATTCACAGCAATGAGAAATAAGTACTCAAGTTTTATTTCACATTGAACAGCACTAAGAACTAATAAATACAGTTGAATAAAATAGAAGCAATTAATATGGTCTTTAATAGTACAAATATCTGTTAATACAGAAGATTACACAATGTTAGAGCACTCACTTTCTGCTGCAACATTATCCTAATGTCCAAACCATTATCTACTAACAAGAACACAATGAAATACATATACATGGATTATGTAAGAAGGAAAAATATAGAAAAACACCCGGGCGTTTGGGCAACAGTACAACGTTATCTATTACTCCTCCACTTAGACTTTGGCTGTGGTCTGAGGGGAGACTCACTCGTTTCAATTCATTAATTCACAACAATTCAGCATGACAGTCTTGGTGGAAATGACCAAAGCCTTATATGGCCAGCATATAAATAAATACATACATACAGTTTTCGAAGTGCAATCTGCTAAATAATGGACATATTACTAAGATTCACACACATCTTACATCTGTGTTGACACTAAAATTATAAATAAAGTTGTTTCTTGATGCGAGACAAGAAAACAAGACTCAAAAAAAAAAAATTTGAATGGTCTCTAGAATGGAAAAAAATCTTTACTGTATTATAATCTACGGTTTAAAAAAGCATTGACTAAAAGCTCTACAAAAAGATCCAAAACCATAAAACAGATTTATCCTTAGAATGTTTCAAGATCTCCAGCTTTGAAATTTAAATGTTTCTCTGCACTGTTATTAGCCTGTGTCGACATTGTCAGACTTATCAATGGTGTGTCAAGTTGCTCAAACTAAACTTGATCAAAGTTCCTGCGAGATAGAAGTACTGAATGAGCGCTGAAACATGACTGTGTAAAATCAAACTCACAATGTTAACTAAACACGACTAAAGTGAACAGCTCTATTCAATCCACCAACTCAAACCCCTCCCCCACTGATAGCATCCATCATTCCCGCCCAGCATTTCTGCACCTTTTTTTTTTTTTTTTTTTTAACAGATTTAAAGGTACAATATGAACTACATTGACTTTCTTTGATGTCATTTATGTCTGGCATACCACTGGACACTTGGCTACTTCACACCATTTATAATACCGTAATATCCGCAGTCTGGATAATGTACAGTGGAAAAGAAAATCTGTGTATGGTGTCTGACTTCAGGCACCATTTCCAGGCTCTTGAGTGGCACATTGCCAAGACGCGAAACTATTACACCAGAGATTGCAGATTCGAATCCGGGTAAACACCACAGCCGTCCATGGGAGCCAATTGGTCGAGTTCTCAAAATAGAGAAGGATGGAATGTACTCACTTCCCTGTCACTCACAGCAATCGCTAACCAATCACGGGCATCTGTGAGCTCATTTGTAGTAGGGGGCAGATAGTGCTTTCCCTCCGAGTGTATTAGACCGTCCCCAAATACATATGCCTTGCGGTTCGAAAAGAGGCAAATGGATAGCATTGCGTGTCACAGAGGGGGGCGTGTGCATTCTTTCACTCCTGGTTGGTGGTGGTTATAATCATAGGAAAGGTAATACCTGATGGGTGGGAATTTGATACAACTGAGAGAGAAAATGGAGTGAAAAGTTTTTTTAAAAATCCCCCCAATAATTAATCATAATAATTAATAATAATAACCATTTCTGGGGCCAAATACTGCTTCTGGTTTGCCAGCTGCGTAACTAGAACTATGGTGGCTTATTAGACCCCTGCAGTGGATGTTAGTGAATCTCTTGAACTTAATAAAGCTTTTCAGCACACAGAGACAGCTATAGAAATTCAGAAAGCACATCTGCTTGATTCTCAGTGTGACGCTTGTGCGATTGTGGCCACGGGCAAATCAGTGCTCACACCCACAGTCGATCCCTGATCGCCTCCGTTTGACCCTCTCACGTGATTTCAGTTTTTAGCTTCTGCCACCACCAGAGGTCAATTCAATCATTTTAGGAGGAAATGAAAGATACAACAAATCTGCTGTATGGGTTCCCCTCAGGTGTGAACAAATTGGGAATATCGGTCACCTTGACCTTGTCTCAAGGTCACTTTTTGTGTATTGGACTTTTGCCCTGTCAGAACCAGTATGGTCTATTAAAAAATGTATTTTTGGAAGTATCACATTTTATTCAAACTACATCCAAGTAACACCTGTTTAAGGCGGTACGTTGGCACAGTGGTTAGCACATATGGTTAGCACATACACCAAACATCAAGGCCTGGGTTTAATTTCTGGGTTCGGGACGATCCTGTGTGGAGTGTGTGTGTGTGTGTGTGTGTGTGTGTCCCGTCCCTGTGCGAGTTTCCTCAAGGAACACTGGTGACCTCCCACAGTCCAAAAACATGCACAATAGGCTATTCCAAATTGCCCATAGATGTGAGTTTGAATTGGTGTGTGTATGTCAGCCCTGCAATAGCCTGGTGAGGTGTGCAGGGTGTGCACTACCCTCACCCAGAGTCGGCTGAGATGGGTGGCAGCCTCCTCACGAACCTAATTAGGATTAAGCGGCTTAGAGAATGACTCACTGAATGGATGGATAAACATTCTCCTTCGTGACCACTGCACAGTTTCTTTAGACTTCGAGCAATTCAGTCAATCATGGACATGGCAATGTGGCATGTTACAGATGAGGCTTGGCCCCAGAACTACAAATATTACAACATGGTTTCATAAGCAGACAGCATCTCTTACGGCCTACCCACCATCTTCAATCTACTGTTTGTTTTGCTTTGTTTCATCAAGCCCACCTTGGACCTTAAAAGTTAAAAGAAATCTGTTGGATGAGAAGTGCTGCCAAGATTTAAAGCATAAAATTCATGTAATTAACAACTACAGAACAATTTCAAAAACACATGCTTCTGACAAAACCCTCTGAAACCCATCTGTAATGACAAATGCATTTTATCTAATTAATTATTTAACATTTCCAGTTGAGTGAATTCAAAAATACACTTCTTTGAAATCTGGAACGTTAAAAGGCACCATAGCACTCAGAATCGTTAACCCGCCGGCTCAGTACGTTTCCGGTATGACAAATTCAAACTCTGTTGTGTTTTGTACATTTATTTGGTTTGAGGGTCGAGGTGGTGGTGGGGGTGGGGGTGGGGGTGGTGGAGGTGGTGGTGGTGGTGGTGGTCCGGGTCGTGTTGGAACTCCAGGTCGAGTGTGCGAATCAGCCTCGATAAAAATGTCATCCCAGACCATGGGTTTGCTCTGACTGGGCTGGAGATCTTGGACCACAAGGGGCGATCTGCAGGAGTTAACATGCTGCATCATCCCATCCTCATTTATAATCGGAATTCCACCGGTGTCGCCTGAGACAAAGGAGTATGGCTTGAACTGCAGTGTTTTACATGGAAGTAAGCGGTACAGGTTATTGTCCTTGTCATCCTTCTCCTTCCTGCCTGAGGGGTCTTGATTATGCATCTGCTTGCAGTGTGAGGACAACAACTGATAGTTGAGGAACATTTCATTACACAGTAAACACTGATACCTTCTCTCCCCTGTGTGAGTGATTTCATGTTTGGTTCTGTATTCAGCCAGAGCAAATACTTTGTCACAGTAATGACATGGGTACTTCCGCTCCCAAGAGTGCGTGTTAAAGTGCCGCCTGAGGCTTGTCAGGCACACGTAGGGACGCTTGCACACAATGCACACATAAAATGTCTTCCCATCCATAATAAGTTCATAATGATCCTCTTGATCTGATTTTCCTTTCTTCTTACCGCGTATCGAGCTGGTCGTCAGATTGCCGGCACCGTGCACAGAGTTGAATTTTCGTCCGGAGGCGCATCGGGCGTCTCCCTCGCTCGAGTACTCCTTCAGAGGAACAATGTCATAGGTGTTCTCACCGATGTTGGCATAAACCTTGCATCCCGACGACAGTGAATCGATCTCTGATGCTTTGTCTAATGTAATCGTCTTCTTGGTCAATGCAGTATCAGGTCCAGTTCCATTGTCGGTGGCGAAGATCGGCCTCACATCGGACAGTCTGATTTTGCCCGGCCGATCTGGCGACTGCTCCAACAAGACCCCCTTCTT
Organism: Plotosus lineatus; assembly: GCA_024760905.1. Classification (NCBI taxonomy): domain Eukaryota; kingdom Metazoa; phylum Chordata; class Actinopteri; order Siluriformes; family Plotosidae; genus Plotosus; species Plotosus lineatus. The sequence continues at coordinate 56,365,537 of CM045733.1, read as the reverse complement.
CTGAACTCCGAGCACTTTACTGGGTTCCAAAGGCAGAGTGGTATTTAATGAGTTAGGGTTAAGACTGTTCACACGAGCTGGTGTGGAAGGTGCACTCTGTATGGGGGCTCTTACATCAGAAACCATATTCTCCGTGCTATTTGGGGCCATAGTGGCAGCTGCAGGGATTGCACAGCTTTGTCGGTTGTCGTGGAATTTCACTGGGGGACATGTGGATTTTCCCCTTTCAGGATTTAGTTCTTCCTCATTTGTGCCTTTTAGTCTTTTAGGTTCTGGTCCCTTCTCTTCATCCAAATCTATTACCTGAGACTGCTTCGTCTTCTCTGCTTTAGGTGCTTCCACCTCGGAGACAAAAACAACATCATCGTTTTCTTCATCAACATTCCCACTTACCATTTTGAATTCCTCAGCAGATAAAGAGAAACACTCAGTGATGATCGGCATGCTCTCCAATCTGGTTTCATTTTTCTCAGTGGAATTAACATTGCTGGTGTCTCCTTCTTTTGACAAGCCAGGAAGTCCCTTGACTTGAGAAAGTGGGGTCGCAAGATTAGCAAGGAACTTAATTCCTAACTTCTGTCCGGCGCTGATAAGCTCTTCAAGCTTGTCGGACCGAATTCGATGGATTTTTGAGGTGTATATGTAATTCAGGACCTCTTCAAATATGTCTGCCTTGATAAAATTGAGCTCAATGACTTGTCCTGCGACTGAAAAAAGCTGCCGAAAGTAACCGCTAGATGCTGATAGCATTGCCTTGTGTGCCCTGAACTTGCGGTCCTGTACAATTATGGTCACATCACAGAATAATCCGTTGTTTCGCTGATCACTGATGGCCTCCAGCAACAACACAGGAAACTGTGTGTCAGTTACAGTTATCAACTTTAATTTCGACATCCCTGTGAAGAAAGTGGTGAATGAGTGGTGAGGACAATCAAGCCTCTCTTCATTACAAATCAGACATAAAACTTACTTGATCACGTTTTATCATGCACTATGCACCATTTCCACCACAGGTAGAATTAAAACGTGTCATTGGTGGTGTGTACTTATTTCCAAAATAAAGGCATTTTAATTAAAAGATGCAGCTGACGCCATTGCAGTGGAGTATAATATATATTTAAATAGCCCATTCATTTCCTGCGTATATTGAGTAAACATGAAATAAATTCCCTTATCCAGCAGGACTCACATTGTAGCCCATTGATAAAACGAAGCACATGGGAGTAAGGGGCTTTTTTTTCAAGGCCCCAACAGTGGCCGATTTATGTGACTGGGGGCTTGAACCCAAAACTTTCTGATTAGGACCCCATGGCTTTCACCACTGCCCAGTTATCTCTTGGAAATAAAACACAATCGGGCATGGCGTCTTGCGGAAACCATTTGCTTCCTCCTTGTACGTGACGATGAATCGCTGTTCTACTGCCAGGTCACCGCGCATGCGCAAGAGCTGGTTTCAAGTCACGTGGTCTTGTTATTTAAAACAGATACGGAACTAAAACATGATGTTTAAACATGTGAACCACAGATACTAAGTCTGTGAGCTGGGCTGGTTTCACCAGGAAACCTTTATATTCGGCCAAAATTAACTGATAATACCAAATGAAAACACAAACTATTCACTAGTGAATGAACCCCTTCAAAAGTGCATTCTCCTATTAAAGATTTATGAAAGTACACAGATCACTGTGCAGTCGGGAAAAAACATCTATATTACTCTACTTGTATTATCAGACATGTGCATAGTGCGCTAATGTAGTGCTTTACGATTAGAAGCAAAGATAAACAAAGCTGCAGAAGTACAATACTGTATTAGGTACAATGCAAGTTTCAGGTTGCTACGCATTCAGAAAGTGGAGCGATAGTAAGCGGTGAGGTTTTTTATGCTTTTTTTGTAAATAGTTACGCAATGTGCATCAATCAGATAATTCTGAAAGGCATACTGACTAAAACGAGATGACAAGGTACATCCTATATACTGAATTCACGTCGGCACCAGGCTGCGGCCTATGATGCTAACATGCTAACCCGATGTGCTAGCCTAACTAGCAGGGTGTGAAATAGCTACCTTGGTTGAACTGTCATATTTATTTGATGAAAGAAAATGTGACAGGTCTACAAAATATTTATCGTTAAGGATGCTTAACTGTCTACCTGCAGTACGAAGCGGTTGTAGCCAGGCTTCTGTTGTTTTGAAGTAATAAAAAATAACAATGCCGGCAGCAGACAACAAAAAGTCTGTTGTTGGAGCTGAAGCAAGGCTGCGACTCTCAGTATAACCAACAGGAGTCGCAAAACAGCGGGTAGGGAAACCCCTGCCTGCCAAAATCATCCAGCATGGAGGGAATAATCATCAGCAGTAATGATGCTCACTATCAACTCTCTAATGGCTCTCATAGTTATCAACGTTTTCTAATTCACAGATCATGTGTTGAAATACAATTTCCGTCCTTTATCCGAACGAATCTCACTTTGCCACCCACTACTAGTCATTAAGTCACGTGATCAAACATGCACCTCAGTTCAGTTAAAGGTTATTTAAGTCAATACATTTTATCTTGAATGCATTGCATTCTTAAGGCTTTTAAACAGCACAGCACGTTATGACACCTTCCTGACGCAACCACCCCGCGTGCTTTTGTTTTCCATCAGGGTTGCCAGGTATGCAAGGAATAGGGACTCCCCTACCACAGTTCCTCTCTCGGCACCCTATCACATGCTTTCTCCAGATCCACAAAAGGCACAATGCAGCTTCTTCTGACCTTCTCTGTACTTCTCTATTAACATCCTCAAAGCAAACACTGCATTTATGGTGCTCTTTCTTGGGATGAAATCAAACTTCTTCTTTCTTCTTCTTCTTTTACTTTCGGCTGCTCCCTTCAGGGGTCGCCACAGCAAATCATCCGCCTCCACCTCACCCTGTCCTCCGCATCTTCTTTTCTGACTCCAACGACCTTCATGTCTTCCTTCACCACATCCATAAATCTCTTCTTTGGTCTTCCTCGAGTCCTTCTGCCTGGTAGTTCCAACCCCAGCATCCTACTGCCAATATACTCACTATCCCTCCTCTGTACATGTCCAAACCATCTCAATCTAGCCTCTCTGACTTTGTCTCCAAAACATCTTACATGGGCTGTCCCTCTGATATACTCATTTCTGATCCTATCCATCCTCTTTACTCCCAGAGAGAACCTCAACATTTTCATCTCCGCTACCTCCAGCTCTGCCTCCTGTCTTTTCCTCAGCGCCACTGTTTCTAAGCCATACAACATCGCTGGCCTCACCACCGTCTTGTACACTTTTCCCTTCATTCTTGCTGACACTCTCCTATCGCACATCACACCGGACACTTTTCTCCAACCATTCCAGCCTGCCTGCACACGCTTCTTCACCTCTTTTCCACACTCTCCATTGCTCTGGATTGTTGAGCCTAAGTACGTAAAATCCTCCAACTTCGTTATCTCTGCTCCCTGTAACATGACCGTTCCTCCTGGGTCTTTCTCAATCACACACATGTATTCTGATTTTCTGAGGCTAACCTTCATTCCTCTCCTTTCCAGGGCATACCTCCACCTCTCTAGATTTTCCTGCACTTGTTCTCTGCTCTCACTACAGATCACAATGTCATCTGCAAACATCATAGTCCATGGAGATTCTTGTATCACCTTATCTGTCAGCCTGTCCATCACCATAGCAAACAAGAAGGGGCTCAGAGCTGACCCATGATGCAGTCCCACCTCCACCTTGAATTCGTCAGTCACAACGACAGCACACCTCACCACTGTCTTACATCTCTCATACATGTCCTGCACCACTCTAACATACTTCTCTGCCACTCCAGACTTCCTCATGCAATACCACAGTTCTTCTCTTGGCATCCTGTCATATGCTTTTTCCAGATCCACAAAGGCACAATGTGGCTCCCTCTGACCTTCTCTGTACTTCTCTATTAACATCCTCAAAGCAAACATTGCATCTGTGGTGCTCTTTCTTGGCATGAAACCAAACTGTTGTTTACAAATGCTGACCTCTGCCCTTAGTCTAGCTTCCACTATTCTTTCCCAGAACGTCATCGTATGGCTCATCAACTTTATCCCTCTGTAGTTGCTGCAACTCTGCACGTCTCCCTTGTTCTTAAAAATGGGCACCAGCACACTTCTCCACTCCTCCGGCATCTGCGCACTCTCTAGTACCTTGTTGAATGTTCTTGTCAGAAAATCTACTGCTACCTCTCCTAGACACTTCCATACCTCCACAGGTACATCATCAGGACCAACTGCCTTTCCATTCTTCATCCTCTTCAATGCCCTTCTCACTTCACCGTTACTGATCTTTGCTACATCCTGCTCCTCAATGGTCACCTCTTCTACTCTTTTTTTCTCTCTCATTTTCCTCATTCATCAGCTCTTCAAAGTACTCTTTCCATCTTCCCAGCACACTTCTGTCATCAGTCAATACATTTCCATCTCTGTCCTTTATCAATCTAACTTGCTGCACGTCCTTCCCATCTCTATTTCTCTGCTGTGCCAACCTGTATAGATCATTTTCTCCCTCTTTACTATCCAACCTATCATACAAGTCATCATACGCCCTCTGTTTGGCCTTTGCCACTGTTACTTTCGCCTTACACTGTGCCTCCCTGTACTCCTGTTTACTCTCTTTGGTCCTCTCAATGTCCCACTTCTTCTTAACTAACCTCTTCCTTTGTACACATTCCTGCACTTCCTCATTCCACCACCAAGTCTCCTTATCTACTTTCCTTCCAGAGGACACGCCAAGTACTCTCCTACCTGTGTCCCTGATCACATTTGCTGTGGTTGTCCAGTCATTTGGAAGCACTTCCTGGCCACCCAAAGCCTGTTTCAACTCCTCCTTGAAGACAACATGACACTCTTCCTTTTTCAGCTTCCACCACTTTGTCTTCTGCTCTGCCTTTGCCTTTTTCACCTTTCTCACCATCAGAGTCATCCTGCACACCACCATCCTATGCTGTTTGGCAACACTCTCACCCACTATGACTTTGCAGTCACTGACTTCCTTCAAATTACATCGCCTACACAAGATGTAGTCTACCTGTGTGCTCCTACCTCCGCTTTTATAAGTCACCCTATGCTCCTGTTTCTTCTGGAAGAAAGTATTCACCACAGCCTTTTCCATCCTTTTTGCAAAATCCATCAACATCCGTCCTTCTGCGTTCCTGTCCTGGATACCAAACCTGCCCATCACTTCCTCGTCCCCTCTGTTGCCTGCACCAACATGTCCATTGAAGTCTGCACCAATGACCACTCTTTCACCTCTGGCGGTACTCTGCATCACTTCATCTAAGTCACGCCAGAATCTTTCCTTCTTTTCTAGCTCACATCCTGCCTGTGGGGCATAAGCACTAACAACATTGAGCATTACACCTTCAATTTCTAACTTGAGACTCATCAATCTGTCTGACACTCTTTTCACTTTTAGAACATTCCTGACAAACTCCTCCTTCAAGATGACTCCTACTCCATTTCTTTTCCCATCCACACCGTGATAAAATAGCTTAAACCCTGCTCCTAAGCTTTTAGCTTTGCTACCTTTCCACCTGGTGTCCTGAACCCACAGTATGTCCACCTTCCTCCTCTGCATCATGTCAGCCAGCTCTCTACCTTTTCTTTGCATAGTTCCAACATTGGGATGAAATCAAACTGTTGTTCATAAAATCTGACTTCTGCCCTTAGTCTCGCTTCCACAATTCTTTCCAAATAAATTCATTGTATGGCTCGTGGGGCAGTGGTGGTCTAGTGGTATAGGGCGCTACAGCACTGATCCAAAGGTTGGTGGTTCGAGTCCCACTCTCCACAAGGTTGTCACTGTGCCCCCAAGTGCAGCTAACTGGGTTATCAAAGGCAGGCCATGTCTCTCATTGTCTATGGTGAGAGGCATGTAAAAGAACCATTGCTGACTTTCGTAAAGAGTAGGCTGAAAAGCCGTCAGTGTGTTTTCTGTCCCTTGCTAAAAAGGGTTGTGTCAGGAAGGGCATCCGACGTAAAAACCTCTGCCAAATCAAACATGCAAATCAGATGATTCGCTGTGGCGACTCCCGAGTAAAAGGGAAAAAGCCGAAAGGAAGACAGACAGACAACTTCATTGTATTCCTCTGTAACTTCATGAATTTTATTCCTCTGTCGTTGCCACAACTCTGCACATCTCCCTTGTTCTTAAAAATGGGAACAAGCACACTTCTCCTCCATTCCTCCGGCATCCTCGCACTCTTTAAGACCTTGTTGAATGTTCTTGTCAGAAAGTCTACTGCTACCCATCCTAGACAATTCCATACCTCCACCGGTATGTCATCAGGACCAACTGCCTTTCCACTCTTAATCCTCTTCAATGCCCTCTTCACTGCACCCTTACTCATCTTTGCTACTTCCTGGTCCTCAATGGTCACCTCCTCTACTCTTTTTTCCTCATTCATTTTCCTCATTCATCAACTGTTCAAATTACTTTTTCCATCTTCCCAGCACATTTCTGTCATTAGTCAATACATTTCCCTTTCTAACACTCTAACTTGCTGCACGTCCTTCCCATCTATATTTCTCTGCTGTGTCAACCTGTATAAATCATTTTCTCCCTCCTTACCATCCAACCTATCATACAAGTCGTCATACGCCCTCTGTTTGGCCTTTGACACCGCTACCTTCGCCTTACGCTGTGTCTTCCTGTACTCCTGTTTACTCTCTTTGGTCCTCTCACTGTCCCACTTCTTTTTAGCTAACCTCTTCCTTTGTACACACTCTTGCACTTCCTCATTCCACCACCAAGTCTCCTTATCTACTTTCCTTCCAGAGGACACACCAAGTACGCTCCTACCTGTCTCCCTGATCACATTAGCTGTAGTTGTCCAGTCATCTGGAAGCACTTCCTGACCACCCAAAGCCTGTTTCAACTCCTCCTTGAAGACAACACGACATTCTTCCTTTTTCCTCACCATCAGCATCATCCTGCACACCACCATCCTATGCTGTCTGGCAACACTCTCACCCACTACAGCTTTGCAGTCACTGACTTCCTTTTTTATATGTAAACAACATTGTCCCACCTGAGCAAATCCCGTTAAAGTCAGCTTCAAGCCATAAATTGTCATCATGCCAGGTGCACGTTGTGCGATATTGAATTGTAGGAACAGCTTGTAACATCTTGAGCGATAGAAAGATAAACTTGCAGTGAACGTGCCTGTAACTTCAGGACAAGCGTGTGTACAGCTTGCTGCCATTCACGTTATATACTTTCCCAACTGAGCTGAAGGATCCAGAGGGTCGTGATTGTCGAACTAAAGCAGTAAGTTTATAATCAAATCATATTAATTAACATGCGCAGTCTTCCAAATGATCCCACAATTGACAATAGGCAGCCCTGGACATTTGCCTGATTCGGCCTACTATAGACTAGTATAACCTAAGAGTCAGAAAAATAAATCCGGGGTCATGATCTAACATTTAATGGATTTAATAATGATCTAGGCCTATTGTATTTGATAGGCTTATCAGCAAATTCTGTAACGTAGCAGCAAATGCAACTAATTCATCCGTACATTTATGGGAACTACCAGGAAGACCTCCACACATGCAATATGCTTGTAGATCGGGAACTTTCCATAAATTAAAGGTATTGATAAAGCACTGTTCATTGACATTCATGTCAAACTCCGCCATTTTGGTAGTTTGTTTGGTAGCTGCGATCCCATGATGCTTTGCACCAATCGTGATGCGAAATTGGCTTATTAGCCTAACATGAATGCTTTAGATCTGTGGGACGAAACTGGAGCACAGGGAGGGAACAAATGCAAACGCCACACAAAAGCACTATCGCTGAGCCTGGGACTCAAATCCAGGACCTCCTCGCTGTAAAATTCATTATCCTGTATTTATTACATGTGTAATGACAAACTTGAATCTAATCTAATCTAATCTAATCTAATATGTGAGGCAGGTGTGATAATCACTACACTACCATGACTCCAAGGCTATAAACATGTCCATTCCCTTACTAACAGACATAACAAATAAACATGAGATACAGTGTTATCTCTTAGAAATACAATTGCATTGTCTGTAATGTGTTTCTGAAACTGTTTGCTTACTCCTTTATGTGAGTGTCAATGACCCCCTTGCACTGTGTTTATATCAGTAAACATTGCCATCAGTTATGGAGAAAATATGCATAAGCATGAGTTAAAAAAGAATTGTGCAATACACCCACTAACTGCAGATTTGTTTTGGTAATAGGGTTGCCAAAATCTACCAAAAGCAATCAAGTAAAAATTAAAGAGGCCAATTTATTTCATAAGCATATTAAATAGGTATGATATATATATAGTCTTGTCTCTTGGAAATAAAACGGAATTGGTAACAAGGTCTTTCTAGGTCCATTTGCTTACCTGAGTGCGAGTGCCCTCTGTATCAGGTGCAGTGACATCAGTAAACATTGCCATTCTTTTTTTAATTACTCTTCAAGCCATATACATTCTTCTGATCTCAGACTTTTCCACTTTCAAGGAATAAGTATTGTACTCTGTATAATCTCAAGGTCTTGTTAATGTTATTGGAAACAAATACAGAGGCAAAGCATGATGCAACAGGTGAATAAGACACTAAGCCCATGACCTGGAAACTTTTATATTCCGTTAAAATTAACTGATTTTGAACGATAATACACATGGAATGGATATTCACTAGTTAATAGTCACCGTAAAAACCAAACCAGTTAGGAATCGTTTTCTCAAAATGTTTCCTGGCATTGTCTTCTGGCTATTGAAAAAATGGTAACCTCAAATCAGGCTCACCAGAACATTGCCGGGCCAGCACACACCCATCACTGGTGACATAGTAGTTACCACGTCCTCACAGTAAGAAGATCCTGGTTCAAGTCCAGGGCTCAATGAGGTTGTTTCTGTTTAAATGCGGGGCAGAAACATGCTGACAACTATGCAGCTCCTCTTAACAAAAGTCAGCAATGGTTCTTTTACATCACTGGTTTCCAACCTTTATTTGCACTAGGGACCAGTTTTACGTATGAAAATGTTTCCGCGGACCGGTTAGAGTCTACTCCATAGTCTTGTTTAGGTGGCTGTCATCGCAGAAAACAACGCCTCACAAAGATATGTGGTTGGAAATGGAAGAAGGGCTTTCAGTGCTTCTGTGGCAATGTCAAAAACAGTTGTTTTTCAAAATAACAACCGGAAGCTTGAATAAAAATAACTAATTTGCACCATGAAAGATTTTGTTTGTGGACCGGTATCAAATGATCCACAGACCGGTATTGGTCCGTGGACCGGGGATTGGGGAACCCTGCTTTACTTGATCCTCTCACCACAGACAGTGAGAGACGTGGCCGGCCTTTGATAACCCAGGTAGTTGCACTTGGAGGACAGCAGTGGCAGCCGTTGAGAGTGGGGCTTGAGCCCCTGACCTTGGTTGGGATCAGTAATTCAGCACCATACTATCAGGCCACTTCATTACGTGACTGAGTTTTAACAAGAGAGAGAACATTCATTCATTTTTTTAACTGCTCAATCCTAATTAGGGTTGCAAGGAGGCTGGCGCCCATCTCAGCCGACTGTGGACAAGGGGGCGGGGTACACCCTGGACAACTCGCTATGCCATCGCAGTACTGACACTCACACAGCCATTCATACTCACACTCAGACCTAGGGGTGATTTGGAACAACCAGTTAACCGACTGTGCTTATTTTCGGACTGTTGGAGGAAACCAGAGAACCCGGAGGAAACCCATGCAAGCACGGGGAAAACATGCAAACTCCACACAGAAAAGCTGGAAATCAAGCCTCGGCCAACTTGCTGTGACGTGGACGTGCTCACCACTACGTCACTGTGCGAACCCTGAAATATCATTTCATGACAATATGGATGTTAATGGAAGCGGACATTTTAAGCTCATTTGCTTGGCGGAAGTGACACAAACCGACTGCACCCTATAAACACATCATCCATAGTGAACCCTAACAGCGCCATTACAGGATTGAAGTATTTACCGTTGGGTTTTATATAATATATAAGTGCTCACGCTGGTTTCGTAAAAGTTCTTTTGAACACACGCATGCAAACAATAGGTAATATCGCCCCCTGCAGTCCACATTCTGTCGTGTTTCATATGGACGGGTCAGAGACTCGAGATCAGGGGTCCACAAACTTTTTCCTTCGAGGGCCACATAACTGTTCCCTTCTCTGATGGAGGCCGAGGTCAGTTTGTAACAGAAACAGTGTGACGATCGCAGGACTGCCTAAACATAAACATTTATTGTTTTCCAGTAAGCCACGCATAACCAAATATTAGTAAACCCTTTCTGGGACCTTCATAGAAAAAGTCAAGAAATGTATATGTAAAAAAAAAAAAAAAAATACTGCTTGCTGTCAGTTGAGCAACCCGAAAGCCGTTCGAAGAGACGACTTGTTCAGCCGAGTCTGGCGTACAAATTATTCTCCTGAGCTCACAGTCCACTTTTTAGCTTTGAGAGTTTGTCTATTCATTTGGCCTTGCAAAGCGATCATACTTGTCTTTGTGACAGGATTCAGAGTGTCAGCGCAGATTGTATTCTTTGAATATTGCCACTGTGTCTTGACAGATGATACAAACAACCTTTTCTTTGCAGTTTACAAAAAAAAATCGTTTGTGCACTGAAGGTTAAATACCCTGCATTCTGAATCAATTTTTCTCTTCCATAACCCTGTCACCATTATTCCATTCTATTTGACGGGGGAGAATCTAGATTTTTTGTTTCTGGGGGTGGGGGGTTTCCGATAGGGGCACAGATGGCAGAAGGGTGGAATATAGAATGTCATGTTCTCGGTGTGTATTAGTCTTGAGTGTGTGGCCAGATGAAAAAAAAAAAAAGTAATTATAATGTCTCTGGTATTGTTTAGAGGGCGGGGCCAAATGTGGAGGTGGGCTGTATGGCCCGCGGGCATAGTTTGAGGACCATGCTCTAAATGGAGCTCACCTCAGCCATCTTTCACCTGGTTTCTTCTTCTTCTGTTCTTTCGGCTTTTTCCCATTCTTGAGAGTCGCCACAGCGAATCATCTGATTCGCACATTTGATTTCAAAATGACTTTAAACTGTTTTTCTCTTTTCCGAACATGACAATCTCTCCTCTATAAATAGAATTGGAAGGAAAATAAGTGCTGATTTCCCTAAATGTCCGTCTTATTGAACGTTGGTAACATTCAAGGAACATCAATACAATTTCTCGTAGAGGAAGAAAATTACGAAATACTGTATTCTCCTTTGCTTGTACAGTATTTTGTAATTTTCTTCCTCTACGAGAAATTGTATTGATGTTCCTTGAATGTTACCAACGTTCAATAAAAATATAATTAAGAGTCAGAGAAATAATAATAATTATAATAATAAAATTAAAGAGTCAGAGAAAAACTCATGTTGTTTTTGCATTATGGTATAAATCCGAAAAATGCCTTCAAAAGTCAGATTTATCTGCTCGTACACCTCCAATTTATATAAGTTTCATGTTATAATTTATAATATTTAAATAATTTTCATAATATTTATGTGTTTGTGTCCAAAACGTCCAAGTACCTGTAATATATCTTAACTTATAAATGATTAATCAACAAAAACTAGTGATTTTTCACTAATATAGATCGTGTTATAAATGTATCACCTTGAGTCTATTCACTGATAAAGCATCAGGACCACGCACACATACACAATATTGTTATTTAAAGAAAAACGCTAGGACTTTTATACCATACAAGTAATATAAAACATGTTCAAGGCTCACAGAGAACAAAAACATTTTTATTTAATTTTTTATAGTTACAGTTACGTTTAATGCCCGAAAAATACAGAGGAAATAATTTCCCTTACGGAATTAATATTGTACATCAAAATTAAAACGTTAAATTCGATGTTAATAACGTTTTATTTTTCAGCGAAAGCTACTTCCGGCAAAATATCAGAAGACGGACTCTAATATGTAAAACTATTTCCGCCGGAAATACGTACATCTGACGTACCGTCTAAGTATTCTAGAGGGCGACATAAACAGTACAGCAGAACGACGAGGTTGAGAAAATAACAGACGGATTGTTTACGTGTGAAAGCAGGACCGAATCGTGTGGAATTGACGCGGTTGTTTGAAGGCGTGGAAGTGGCTAGCGATGCACGAGCTCCTGGGAAACTCTTCACACGCCAGTAGCCCGAGTAAGCGCCTCCGGAGCCGTTCGAACAGCGGAAGTCCGCGGAGTCATTCAAGGGAGCGTGTCTCGAGTCCTGCGGCCGATAATCACAGACACAGCGTCACAGACGAGCGAAAATCGAGATGGTCCGATAATAAAGAGAGGCGTCGGAACCGATTCCGGGTTGGCAGCTCGCGCAGTCGGTCCCGATCGAGAGAACGCGAGCGGGACAGGGGTCACTATGCGGGATCCCGATCCGATTACTACGACAAGAGAGACGACATTCAAAGGCAAAGACAGGAAGCCTTCATTGCCAGGTAACATATTTTACGGCATTAGCAGACGTCACATTTTCCACACTCACATTTTAATCTCATTTTGTACATCTGAGAAAATGACCCTTGTACAAAGGTCCAAGTTGAAGTTGGCTCCAGCAGTGGAAGCTTGATCGTAATGGGGACTTGAACCCCTGAACTTCTGAACAGTAATCCAGAGCTTTACCGAGTCATCACTGTCCATTGACAGCATTTACCTTCTTCGTGGTAAACCGAGCAACTTCAATACTGAAGACCGATGTCGGTATAAGACTTGGGCTGAGTTGGCCTGGCGGAGCCCATCCCTCTCCAGGTCATAGAAACACGCTGATGGCTTTGCAGCCTACTCTTTACGAAAGTCAGCAATGGTCTTCTTTTACATACCTCACACCATAGACAGTGAGAGACATGGCCTGCCTTTGATAACCCAGTTAGCTGCACTGGGGGGGACCGTGACAACCCTGTGGGGACTCGAACCCCCAACCTTTGGATCAGCAATCCTGTGCGCTATACCACTAGACCATCACTGCCCATTTAGCAGGAGCTCATATCCAGAGTGACTTACAGAAGCTTTAAAGTCTCTATCAGTGAATATATTCTTATACTGCTGTGTTAGAACACCGACTCAACCTCAGTCAAACCCAGGTGGGGTGGGTGTGTGTGTGTGTCTGTATGTGTATGTCTGTGTACAGAATTGTGATGGTCTAGTGGTATAGGGCGCAGGATCGCTAATCCAAAGGTTGGGGGTTCGAGTCCCAATCTCCACAGGGTTGTCACTGTCCCTCCCAGTGCAGCTAACTGGGTTATCAAAGGCGGGCCATGTCTCTCACTGTCTATGGTGAGAGGCATGTAAAAGAACCATTGCTGACTTTCGTAAAGAGTAGGCTGCAAAGTCATCAGCATGTTTCTGTCCCTTACTATAAAGGGTTGTGACAGGAAGGGCATCTGACGTAAAAACCTCTGCCAAATCAAATGTGCAAATCAGATGATTCGCTGTGGCGACTCCCGAGTAAAAGGGAAAAAGCCGTAAGGAAGACAGACTATGTACTGCTGAAAAAGTAAGTTTTCAGTTGTCCAGACATCTACAGGAACAGAGAGGGGTTTAGGTGTAGGTTTCACTTGTCCATCGGTAGAGGGGCAGGGCACTCTCGCAGTGCTAGAGGAGCTGAGAGAATAAGATGCGGTGTGTGGTGTGATAAGTGCGTTGAGGTAAAAAGGTGCAAGTCCGTTTTTGGCTTTGTAGGCAAGCATTAGTGTGTTAACTCGAGTGCAAGCAGCTACAGGAAGCCAGTGGAGAGATTGTAGCAGTGGTGTGGGGAAAACTTGGAAGGTTGAAAGCAAGCTGTGCGGCTGCATTCTGGATCAGTTGCAGAGGTTGAATAGCACTCAAAGGTTGACCTGCCAGGACTGAGTTGCAGTAATTTAGTGTTGAGATGACAAAAGGATTGAACAAGTATTGAATATTAAAGAGAAGAAATCGACATGATCGAGAAAGATTGGTGATATGAGAATAGAAGGACGGGCACTTTTCTATGGCTAACCAAAGGCTTCGTGTATTGCCTGAAGGAGCGATCATGGCATTGTCCAGGGGGGTGATTGATTGCAAGATTCTGATGTAGCAACGAGTCGGCTGGGATCAACAGCAAGCCATCAACAGCAAGGAGATGCTTGCCAGGCATGCAGAGAGCTGGGCAGAAACATCAGTATCTGAGGGAGGAAAAGAGAACAAGTTGAGTGTCATTTGCATAGAAGTGGTATGAGAACCCATGTGAGGATATGACATCACCAAGGGACTTTGTATAAAGAAAGAACTGAAGTGGACCAAGAACTGAGCCCTGTGGAACACCAGTGGAAAGTCGGCATGTAGAGGATGTGGATCCCCTCCTTGTAACCTCATATGAGCGACCTTCCAGGTAGGAAGCAACCCACTGCCATGTTCCACCACAAATTCCTAGACTCCTAAGGGTGGACAAGAGAGTCTTGTGGTTGACTATGTCAAATGTGGCTGAAAGGTTGAGAAGCATGAGGACTGATGACATTTTGGCTGATGTTGCACCATGTAGCTTCTCTGTCACAGTCAAGAGTGCAGTCTCTGTGGAATGTGCCGCTCTGACGCGAGATTGATTAGGTTGTCCTATATAATGAAGTATTTTAAGTCTGACAGACACTGGTGTGATTGTTAGAAGGAAGTCCTGTTGGATCCGTGAACTCATTTGCTGAACTGCTTAATACTCTTATGGTGGGGGAAATCTGTCTCGGCCAACTCTGGGTGAAAGCAGGGTATACCCTGAACTGCCCGACAAATTGTCACAGGGCTAACATCACCACTCACACCCAGGAGTACAGACGCTCCCCGACTTACATTTTTAATTGGTTCCGGATGGCCGAACGTAAGTTGTTAAAGTGACGTGTGACGTCTGACCCTCATACTGTACTATACATACATAAATACATTACCGTATCTCATAAAACACCCCTAAATCAATTATTATAAAACATAACATTGTAAAATAATAAATATATCAAATAATAACATTAATTTCAAATAAATTAAATTCAAGCAAAATAATTTCAAATAGATACACTTTAATCAAATTCACTCATCAAATATCAAATACAGTATCAAATATAACCTTTAACATTCTCTGATGGGATGTTTCTGCTTGTAAATGGTTCAGATGGTCATCGGATGGTTGCATGACATGAAGCTGAGCCGACTCACTTTACATGACAATATGTGAGGCGCTCAATACCGCAAGTAGTGTACTTGCTGAAAGTAGTTTACTTGCTTGAAACAAAGCATGGGTTATACGAACTTCCGGTCTTTTTAAGTATGCAAGGGTGCAGTTGAACTCGTTTAGTACTCAGCCTGCACTGATGTGAATTAGCAGAACAGAGAGTTCTCTTTCTTGGGTTTTCATTCATTTTACAACGTGGTGATCTAGTGGTATAGGGCGCTGGATCGCTGATCCAAAAGTTGGGGGTTAAAGTCCCACTCTCCACAAGGTTGTCACTGTCCCCACCAGTGCAGCTAACTGGGTTATCAAAGGCAGGCCATGTCTCTCACTGTCTATGGTGAGAGGCATGTAAAAGAACCATTGCTGCCTTTCGTAAAGAGTAGGCTGCAAAGTCATCAGCATGTTTCTGTCCCTTGCTAAAGGGTTGTGACAGGAAGGGCATCCGACGTAAAAACCTCTGCCAAATCAAAACGTGCGAATCAGATGATTCGCTGTGGCGACTCCCGAGTAAAAGGGAAAAAGCCGAAAGGAAGACGACGAGAAGTACACAGACATTGTGCCGATCTGAGCAGATAGTTAATTCATCTCTCTGTGTGTGTGTGTATGTATATACCTACACACACACACTAGTCCTTCTCAAAAAATTAGCATATTGTGATAAAGTGCATTATTTTCTGTAATGTACTGATAAAAATTAAACTTTCATATATTTTAGATTCATTGCACACCAATTGAAATATTTCAGGTCTTTTATTATTTTAATACTGATGATTTTGGCATACAGCTCATGAAAACCAAAATTCCCCCTCTCAAAAAATTAGCATATTTCATCCAACCAATAAAAAAAGTGTTTTTAATACAAAAAAAGTCAACCTTCAAATAATTATGTTCAGTTATGCACTCAATACGACTGCTTCAATGTGGTGTGGCATGGAGCCAATCAGCCTGTGGCACTGCTGAGGTGTTACGGAGGCCCAGGATGCTTCGATAGTGGTCTTAAGCTCATCCACAGTGTTGGGTCTGGTGTCTCTCAACTTTCTCTTCACAATATCCCACAGATTCTCTATGGGGTTCAGGTCAGGAGAGATGTCAGGCCAATTGAGCACATGGTCAGTAAACCATTTACCAGTGGTTTTGGCACTGTGAACTCTTCATCTCCATAAAGCTTTTCAGCAGATGGAAGCATGAAGTGCTCTAAAATCTCCTGATAGCTAGCTGCATTGACCCTGCCCTTGATAAAACACAGTGGACCAACACCAGCAGCTGACATGGCACCCCAGACCATCACTGACTGTGGGTACTTGACACTGGACTTCAGGCATTTTGGCATTTCCTTCTCCCCAGTCTTCCTCCAGACTCTGGCACCTTGATTTCCGAATGACATGAAAACTTTGCTTTCATCCGAAAAAAGTAATTTGGACCACTGAGCAACAGTTCAGTGCTGCTTCTCTGTAGCCCAGGTCAGGCGCTTCTGCCGCTGTTTCTGGTTCAAAAGTGGCTTGACCTGGGGAATGCGGCACCTGTAGCCCTGTCCACTGCTTCCACAGGTCCCCCAAGGTCTGGAATCGGCCCTTCTCCACAATCTTCCTCAGGGTCCGGTCACCTCTTCTGGTTGTGCAGCGTTTTCTTTCACATTTTTTCCTTCCCACAGACGTCCCACTGAGGTGGCTTGATACAGCACTCTGGGAACAGCCTATTCGCTCAGAGATTTCTTTCTGTGTCTTACCCTCTTGCTTGAGGGCGTCAACGATGGCCTTCTGGACAGCAGTCAGGTCGGCAGTCTTAACCATGATTGCGGTTTTGAGTAATGAACCAGGCTGGGAGTTTTTAAAAGCCTCAGGAATCTTTTGCAGGTGTTTAGAGTTAATTGGTTGATTCAGATGATTAGGTTAATAGCTCGTTTAGACTACCTTTTCATAATATGCTAATTTTTTGAGATAGGGATTTTTGGTTTTCATGAGCTGTATGCCAAAATCATCAGTATTAAAACAATAAAAGACCTGAAATATTTCAGTTTGTGTGCAATAAATCTAAAATATGAAAGTTAAATTTTTATCAGTACATTACAGAAAATAATGAACTTTATCACAATATGCTAATTTTTTGAGACGGACTAGTGTGTGTATATGTATGTGTATAATATATATATATATATATATATATAAAACATAACAAAACTGAACTGGGAAGGACAGGCACGTTCAGTCTCCTTTGTAAACAATGGACACAGCGTCATTACATCAGCGTACTACGTTGGTACGTCAAAAAAAAACCAACGTAAAACGGATGAATGTAAGTCGGGGAGCGTCTGTAATTTATAACAGCCACCTGACCTAAAGTGTAAGTCTTTGGACCGTGGGAGGAAATTGGGATACTTGGAGGAAATTTGCTCGGGGACAATGTGCAACTTCTTTGCAGAAACTGCCGTGAAGTCAAACCCAGATGCTTCTCACTGTGGGGTGAATGTGCTAACATCCAAGTCATGATGCTGCTGTCTAACTTAGGAGCCTGTTATTTATCTTTTTTCAGACGTTTAAATGAGCGTGAAAGAATCGGTGAACTGGGATGTCCTGAAGTCTGGGGTTATTCACCAAGAGTCCGAGACCCTGAGTAAGTATGAAAGTGGATGTGAAGTATGTTACCTGTGCAACAGCTGGCTGTGAGTAATCATTGTTGTTTTCACCCTTCAGCTCAGACGAACACACTCCAGTTGAAGCAGCGATGAAGAACAGCAGCTCTGAGACAAGTTCACAAGGTATGTGGTGGTTTGTTTTTTACTTCTATGCTGAATTCAGTTTTATTTGTTTAGCGCTTTTTACAATTGACATTGTCACAAAGCAGCTTTAAACAGTAAAAGTAGGAGTTTACAAAGTATAAAAGAATTTAAATATTTCCTGTAACTCTTCACATCCCTAATGAGCATCGCCAGCAGTGATGATGGCAAAGAAAAATTCCCACAGTAGCTGTGAGGAATAAACCTTGAGAGGTCCAAAAGGGAAACCCATCCTCATTTGAATGGAACCATAAAGATACAAGTGGGGCTGGTGGCGTCGTCGTTAGGGTGCTGCACTCATGATCGGTAGGTTGTGTGTTCAGATCCCAGTTAGACCCTCACTGGGCTAACACCCTGGGGAAAGGTCTTCACCACAAGTGTGCCTCTGTTCACCCAGCAGTATAAATGGGTACCAGTAAAAAAATTACTGGGAAGGTAACCAACGACGGACTAGCGTGCCATCCAGCAGGAGTTGAACTCCTGGTCGCTTCACGCTACGGAAACTGGAAATAAGCACCGACCTGATGAGCCACTAGGCTCGTGAGTGAAAAGCCCAACAGACTTTACCTTTTTACCACAAAGATGCAAAGCAGATAAGAGAAACTTGATTGCAGTACAACATGTAGTCCAGTTGGTTATACAACTGTAAGTCCTAAATAATTGTGGGAGAAAGAGTTAATATCACCAGCAGAGAAAAGTCATGTTCAGTCTGTTGGTGCACATCTGGATCCATATAGATCTTCATCAGCAGGAAGGAGGGTCTTCCAAGATGAGAACTCCAGTCAGCATCAACACGCCAGGACGGACTACAAGACTCTGATGGCAGGAGGCTCACTGGCATCCCCACAGAAGCATGTGTTCAGAGAGCGAGAAGACAGAGCGACTCATAATAGTGTAACGGAAATAGAAGAATTTATTACTGCTGTGTGCAAGCACGGACTCCAGCAAGACTGGCTATGACAGCATAACTAAAAGAGAGAGAACCAGAAAGAAGGCAGACATGAGGGCACCCTGTGGTGTTGGTAATCAGTGGATATTTTGTGTGTGTGTTTTAAATACATGTGACAGTCCCAGGTGTCACCCTGTTTTTGAAATATGAAAATCCTGTCATGTCTGATGCATGCTGTCTTCCCCAGAAAAAAAAAAAAATAGTCAGACCATTTTATTATGCAGCTTGATGTAGAGCCCTGTAGTTCTCCTTTGAGCTGTTTTGTGTTTTTATTGGTCATTCAGAGTAAAGCCTGGCACATACCCAGTCACCATTGGCAACCTACTGACAGTGACGACAGTGAATGTTTTTTGCCGAAGGTTGTGCGTGTGTGTGTGTGTGTGTGTGTGTCTGTCCAGTGTGTCCATACCGGTCAGGCCTCCTAACACCCATTTCACATGATTCAGACTGTTCTTTCCTCTTTTACAGACGAAAAAAAGAAGAAGAAAAGGAAACGAAAATCGAAGAAAAAGAAAAACCGCAAGCACTCGGAGGACTCCGAATCGGAAAGTGACTCTGAAGGTCAGTCTCTTTATCTTTATTCAACTTGTCATTTAAATTGCATAAAGAAAAGTGAACTATGAACAGATTTTTCTAGTTTATATTCACAAAATTTAACTATGACAGAGATAGGTCAGGTGGGTGCTGTGCTTTGATTGGAGTTCAGCGATGTGTATATAATGGTGTTTTTTGAACTGACTCGTTCGAAGTTTAGCGCTGGGATTCGTATTGCACTGGGACCGAGCTGTCTACACTATATACAATATTTAATATACAATGTGTAAACACAGAAGAAGCTAAAATGAGATTATGATTTTTTTTTTTTAAGTTTGAAGATGGTGAGTGTCTGTCTTGTTTCAAACATTTTACATTTGGAATAATGCTTTTTAATTTTCAGTTAGGACCTATCAGATTGCGCCATTCATCTGCAGTGTATGTATGTGTGAATTAATGAAGTAATTCCCCTTATTTCGCGGTTAATGGGGGACCAGCCCCCACGAAATGCGACAAACCGCAAAATGACTTCTGCCACTTCTTAAGGACACCCACCCACTTATATATTATATGAAACTTATATAGAAGTTAATTTTAAAGTGTTCTAAGCATGTTAATGTCATACAGGCAAAGTGTATTAATATATAAATAAATTATACACCTTATAATGACAAATATATATAAATACTGTATAACAAACCTTATAAATAACAAATCCATGACCACGTCAAAAAGGAGAATCACTGGCAGCACTGGTGCTTGGTTTGGGGCTCCTCAGCTCCTCCAGAGCCTTTGCTTTAGTACGTATCATGTTAGTGTCCAAACTCACAGGCGTTTAACTCTCTCTCCCTCTCTCCAACTTCATGTGTTGGTGAGGGGCGTGGCTGTTACCTGCAGGCGAAATCCAGAGAGCGCACCTGAAACCACTCAGCCATCAGCGCGCTATAAATAGCTCCGTGCTCGACCAGTTTCCATGTTGATACTCTCCCAGTGATTTTGGTTTTTGTTTTTCCCTCACCACTACGGTGAACATGATTTTTTTCCCACACCCCAGTGCTTCCCCTGAGCTCAATAAAAGTTATATTCCACCTCATGAGGGAGGAAAGGTGTGTTGGATGCTGGGAAATATAATCTCGACCAATCAGCTTGCTGGATTCACAGCCAATCATAGAACACTCAAGTCAAGCAGGAAAACAGAGCATGTTGGGTAGCGTAGTTGAATGTAGTATGCATGAATTTGGATAATCTCTCTCACTCGCTCTCTGTCTCTCTCTCTCTTTAATTTTTAAATTTTCCGATGGGAAATCCCGCAATATTGCGGGGACGCGAAATAGGAAACATGAAGTGGTGGGGGATTACTGTATTTTTAATTAGCTGACGAACTTGTTGAGTTGTGTTGGGAAAACTTCCAGATATTTTTGGAGTGATACTGGAGTTGATGGCCAAGTGTGATCCATGTCCACGCTGTTGTGAAACAGTAGAAATGTCCACTGATTGTACTGATTTTAAACAGGTTTTGTGGTTGCTCAGTGTGTTTCCTTATGATCCACATTCACCACAAGAACCCTCTCCCTACTTACAGAACCCAGAACGAGTCCCCTAATCATTAACCCTCAACCAATCGGAAGTCTCACAACGATGTGACTTGTAGTGGAGAGTCAGATTCATTTAGTGTCTGGATGTTTGGGAGGTTTGAATGTGGACATTCAGAACCCGGTTCTGTAACTGCAATCCCTATTTTCTCCTAAAGTCACTTTCCTTGATTAATGACAAACAAAATGATGTAACTCAGACCATTTTCAAGCTACAATTATGTTTTAATTCCTCATTTCAACCCATATTCAGTTCTCTTTATAAAGGTATCAATATCTCGGTATGAGATGATCTGCATTATGCATGAGTGGGTCACAAATGAAGAAGCATGTTTGACTTGCAGACTTTAACCAGAGAAATCACTGTGTGTGTATGATATACAAGACACTAAGTTGTGTTTTTGTTGTTACAGAAGAGGTCAAGAAGAGGAAGAAAAAAAAGAAAAGTAAAAAGTGAGTCAATATTTATTTGTGTTTTACAGGGCTGCCAACTTGTACGAATTTATCCGTTTTCATATGAAAAATAACAAAATACCTCAGTACGATTCATTCGGACATAATACGAATTTCAAACTTTCAGGAAAATATCTCCTTTCAATTATATTTGGCAATATTTTATCAATAATTCTGATGAATCGCATCAATTTCGATACGTATTTACATGTTTACCTTCCTGGCAAAGCCAAGTCTCGCGAAAATCTCACAGGATATTACCGTTGTATTTTACCACGTGATTTGTTAATCGGCGGCAAGGTGGTTGATTTCCACGAATCAGTGGCTATCTTACATACACTCTGTGTTAACCAGAGCCAATCATTTAACGGTTGCAGGAAACCCAAAATGGCGACGAAAAGAAAGCGAGAATTTTTATTAGAATATTCAACAACTTATCCATTTATTAAGAAGCATGACTGATACACGGCCTTTTGCACAATGTACAATGCAAAATTTAGCATTGCGCGTTGGGGCGTTTCTGATATTAAAACGCATATCAAGGGAGGCAGACGGTAGCCAGCTAGTGACCGTTGTGCTTACTTTAGAACTTTTTTCTTGTCCTGAATTCTTCCATGTTATTTGTAAACTCCAGGAGAAATTGGTTTCCATAGCGTGAAGCGACTAGGAGTAAAAGGATAAGCCCTCAACCGGAGTCAGCTGGGATGAGTGCCAGCCTCCCTCCGACCCTAATTAGAATTAAGCGGTTCAGAAAATGAATGAATGTGTTCGAGTCCTTCTTGTATTTTTATAAAGAAAAAAGAATATCTATCCCACAAAGCGAGGGACGGGTGCAGCTAGACGTGTTACGTGTTAACGGGTTGGGTAGCCTACCTTACCATCACTCCCTTTGGGGGAATCTTGTTTTTCTTATATTTGTTATATTAATGTGTGTGTACATAATATATAATATATATATGTTGTTTTGTGATAGTTTTAATTTACAAAAATGACAACACTGAAAAGTATATGAAGACTTATTTTAAGAAGAAGGCTGCTCAACATTCTTTTAAATAATATTAATGCTTAATACTTCACTGACAGCCCCATTCTCAGAGTGGAGACTGAACCACACCCGGTTTTTTGTTTTGTTACTGGGAGGGGAGTTATTTAATTCAGAGATTGCTGTGCATAAACCAAATCTCATCCACCGCCTCTTACTTCAGCTGTTATTTCCATTCCTGGATGACAAACTTCGGTGGTGGAAAAATCTCTCTCGCTCACTGCGCTGCTGCTGGGATGGCGAGAACACTGCTTGCCATGAGCACAAGGGTTTGGTGGCTCGCTCCCTCCACCAACACAGCAGATCAAAAACACTGAGACTCTTAATGTAGCTGATTAATATAATGATAGCCATGTTCACAAGAACACACACAAAATCAACCCGCCCGCAACAAATAAATATCCGCCCGCACCAGTAACTGTAATTTTCAACCCTAAAACCACATTTTTGCGAGGTTACCTGCTGGGTATCTGTGGGTACCAAACCGTTGCAGGACTCGGCCTTAGGCAAATTCTCCCATCATTTAATGGTTTAACTCTCTACCCCTGGGAGCCCGGAGTGCTTCTGATGTGAGTAAATAAGTGGCATTTTCTTTTTGCAGTTGTTTTTGGTGATGCAGTGGTTTTTGGTGACGAAGCACGTTTCCACCTGTCGACCATCGTAAAGGTTTTTTTTTTAAATACTAAAATACAGTATTTTTAAAGCCACAGAGCCACATCAGAGAGGTGAAGGAGCCACAGGTTGTCGACCCCTGTTCTACTAATCCTTCTCAAAAAATTAGCATATTGTGATGAAGTTCATTATTTTCTGTAATGTACTGATAAAAAAATAAACTTTCATATATTTTAGATTTATTGCATACCAACTGAAATATTTCAGGTCTTTTATTGTTTAATACTGATGATTTTGGCATACAGCTCATGAAAACCCCAAATTCCTATCTCAAAAAATTAGCATATCATGAAAAGGTACTCTAAACGAGCTATTAACCTAATCATCTGAATCAACCAATTAACTCTAAACACCTGAAAAAGGTTCCTGAGGCTTTTAAAAACTCCCAGCCTGGTTCATTACTCAAAACCGCAATCATGGGTAAGACTGCTGTCCAGAAGGCCATCATGGCAAGAGGGTAAGACACAGAAAGAAATCTCTGAGTGAATAGGCTGTTCCCAGAGTGCTGTATCAAGGCACCTCAGTTGGACGTCTGTGGGAAGGAAAAAGTGTGGCAGAAAACACTGCACAACCAAAGGAGGTGACCGAACCCTGAGGAAGATTGTGGAGAAGGGCCAATTCCAGACCTTGGGGGGCCTGTGGAAGCAGTGGACAGGGCTACAGGTGCCGTATTCCCCAGGTCAAGCCACTTTTGAACCAGAAACAGCGGCAGAAGCGCCTGACCTGGGCTACAGAGAAGCAGCACTGGACTGTTGCTCAGTGGTCCAAAGTACTTTTTTAGGATGAAAGCAAATTTTACATGTCATTTGGAAATCAAGGCGCCAGAGTCTGGAGGAAGACTGGGGAGAAGGAAATGCCAAAATGCCCGAAGTCCAGTGTCAAGTACCCACAGTCAGTGATGGTCTGGGGTGCCATGTCAGCTGCTGGTGTTGGTCCACTGTGTTTTATCAAGGGCAGGGTCAATGCAGCTAGCTATCAGGAGATCTTGGAGCACTTCATGCTTCCATCTGCTGAAAAGCTTTATGAAGATGAAGATTTTCATTTTTCAGCACGACTTGGCACCTGCTCACAGTGCCAAAACCACTGGTAAATTGTTTACTGACCATGCTATTACTGTGCTCAATTGGCCTGCCAACTCTCCTGACCTGAACCCCATAGAGAATCTGTGGGATATTGTGAAGAGAAAGTTGAGAGACACCAGACCCAACACTGTGGATGAGCTTAAGGCCGCTATCGAAGCATCCTGGGCCTCCGTAACACCTCAGCAGTGCCACAGGCTGATTGCCTCCATGCCACGCCGCATTGAAGCAGTCATTTCTGCAAAAGGATTCCCGACCAAGTATTGAGTGCATAACTGAACATAATTATTTGAAGGTTGACTTTTTTTGTATTAAAAACACTTTTTTTGTTTTTATTGGTCTGATGAAATATGCTAATTTTTTGAGATAGGGATTTTTGGTTTTTCTTTACTTTTTTGGCCAAAATGATCAATATTAAAACAATAAAAGGCTTGAACTACTTCAGTTGTGTGTAATGAATCTAAAATATATGAAAGTCTAATGTTTATCAATACATTACAGAAAATAATGAACTTAATCACAATATGCTAATTTTTTGAGAAGGACTAGTATATTATAACACCAGTGGAATTCTGTCAAATAAACCTGTTTTTCTCAAATATGCTGTTGTTTCATTATTAATCCAAGATGCAGTAAAATCTGACAAAGATAACTTGTATGTCCATATGTCCGTATGTCCATATGGAACTTTGTGCAATCCTAATTTTGTCGATTACGAATACTAATTTTCTGCTCAAAATATTAATTTTTGGTTTATCGACTACAAAATGGTCCTTTCCTGTGTTGGCGGCCTTGCATCTATCATGTAATGTTTCTTTTAAAATATCAGGTTAATTTAATCAAGGCTTTGGTAAATGTCTGATCTTTGAGATGCAAAATGCTACACTGTACAGTTCTGTGACTCTGAACCTTTTTGCTTTGTCACAATTTCCTCTTTGTGTATTTTTATCATCGCAGGAAGAAATCGAAGAAGAAGAAGGCAAAAAAAACACGCAAAGAATCAAGCAGCTCCAGCAGTGATCAGTCTGCAGAGGAGGATGACGATCTGGAAGAGCTGTGGGTGGAGAAAACCCGTCTTGAGGATCATGTGGTTGGACCTGAAGCTCCTCTCACTCACTTGGCCCAAGATGATAAACCATTAGAGTAAGTTTGTATGGTGTTACTCATGAGGTTACTGCTGTACAACAAATGCCCTCAGTGTACAGTGCTGCTAAAAATCATTACTGTCTGGAAATGAATACCGGTCTCCTCACTCCTATTGTAGTTTTGGCCATGCCCTGCTCCCTGGTGAAGGTGCTGCTATGGCAGAATATGTCAAAGCAGGCAAGCGTATTCCGAGGAGAGGTGAAATTGGCTTAACCAGTAATGAGATTGCTGACTTTGAGAAATCAGGCTTTGTGATGAGTGGAAGCAGGTATGTGTTTATTTGTTGATTTATTTGTTGCTTTTTTTTTTTTTTTTCAACCATCAAACATTCATAAAACTAGGAAATTATCGTCATGGTAAAGCCCACATTGTGAGATATCCTATTGGTTGAGTCCTAGGGTACAATGATACATCAGCAAAACATCAATCAAATCATGTTTGGTTGTTCACACTTTTTCAATGAGATCTACAGTCATCCCTTGCCACTTCGCAATTTGAGCATCGCGGTATTTTAATAATAATAATAAAAAAAAAATTCATAAATTCAAAATTCACGCTGAAACTCACATGTAAGCAGCGGATGTTGTACCTGCTGGTTATAAACAGCTCTCTCTGAAACTCGGAGGAAAATGGGTCGATCCAGACATTGTTCAGAAGAACAGCAGATCTTAATTAAAAAATTGATTGAAGAGGAGGAAACATATAAAGAAGAGCAGAAATTGAGAGGCTGCTCAGATAAAATGATCCAAAATGATTTAAAATGGCAACAAAACCTGAAAGACGTGGAAGAAACTGAAAAACCACCATTCAAATGGATCGAAGAACCAAAATGGCAACAACTCAACCATCAGCTCCAGGAATATCAAAGAAGGTCTAAAGTGACCTGTGAGTCTTGTTACAATTAGCAGACGCCTATGTGAAGCCGAGCTATCAGTAAGAAGCTCCGCGATGTCCCACTGCTGAAAAAAACCCATGAAGAGCACATTGACTGGAATAAAGAGAACTGGAGCAACATTCTGTGGACTCATGAGAATAAGATTGTTCTGTTTGGGTCTAGTGACCGGAGACAGTTTATCAGATGAGCCCCAGACAGTGAATTCAGGCCACAGTCCACTGTGAGGACAGTGAAGCCTGGTGGGACAAGCCTCATGAGATGGGGATGTTTCTCATACAACGATGTTGGGCCTATTTATCACATCCCAGGGATCATGGATCAGTTTGAATCCATCAGAACACTCGAAGAGGCCGTGCTACCTTATCCTGAACAGGAAATGCCCTTAAAATGGGTTCCAACAAGATAACAACCCCAAAC
The DNA here is from genome assembly GCA_024760905.1 of Plotosus lineatus. NCBI lineage: Eukaryota > Metazoa > Chordata > Actinopteri > Siluriformes > Plotosidae > Plotosus > Plotosus lineatus. The sequence continues at coordinate 56,338,747 of CM045733.1, read as the reverse complement.
TTGCCAGTAAACAGCAACATCTCGGTTCTGGATGCCCGAACCCCAGACCTTAATACAATGGAAAACTTGTGGGGTGACATCAGAAATGCAGCTTCTGAGACAAAACCAAGACGTCCAGAAGAACTTTGGCATGTCCAGTCATCCTGGGCTGGAATACCTGCTCACGGGTACCAGAAGTTGGTCGACTTCACAACACAGATGTGCAGCAGATCTCAGAAACAGTGTTTATATAAATAAATATTAGTTCAGCGTTTATTTAAATAAATATTACTTTAGATACTCAAAGGAAACAAAAAAAAATCTTCAACTATAGTTCAGTTTATACACTGAAGGTTTGAGTTTGTAAAGTAGAAATCAGACACTGATATGTTTTGAACAGTCTAATATTCACCTTTCTTTAAAGGAAGATCTCAAATTTGATATTTTTTTTCTTTATTTTGATTTGGAATCGAATGTGTCGTGATCCGAATGTATTTGTGTCTGGAAGTAAAAGGGATTTATAAGAATTTTGAGCTTTAATACCTTTTATAAACATACTGCTAATATTGTGAACACAACTGTACAGGTGTTTTTAAATGCCATGGAACCCCGCCCCCTCATTTTGGATACTGTGTCTTTATAATTCTTGTTTAATTAATTTTTCTAAGCTGCTTAATTTAAAAAAAAGCCTTTTGTGATTGTACTTTTGTGTGTGCAGATCAGTTTATTGCTGTAACCATGTCACAGTGGAGTTTAATAATGGCCACATTTCAGAAATAAAACCAAAGCAATTATTCAAAATTATTTGTGTACCTCACCTTCCGATAGTCCCAACAAATGAAAAATCCAGGTTACGAAAAACATTTTCCAAAATTTTTTCTCTGTATACGAAAAAAGTTCTCCTTATGAAACGTGCTAAACGAGCCATTCAAACAATACACGAGTTGCTCTTCATTGATTATCTCCCAACATCCCGCCCCGCTGGCCTCCCATTGGCTAGGAGGGATGACGCAGCTCCTTTTGAGCAGCAAACTTTCATGGAGTTTTTGAGTGTGCTCATTGCAACTTTATTTTTTGGCTCAGGCTTTTAAGCTTGCATAAACATTTGTAAGATTATAATTCTGCTTAGAAGACATGGTCAACACGAAGTAAGTACCTTAAAAGGGATGCTTTTATCATTTTAAAAGGGTAGTATTGGGGGCCTTGGAACGAATCGCGCGTTTTACATGTAAAATACGGTTCTACTTATGAAAATCCAGATTACGAAAAAGGCTCTGGAATGGATTAATTTCGTAAGGTGAGGTACCATTGTATTCTGAATACCTTGCACGTCGGTAGAGACACAACTCCGAACTGAAAATGTCAGATTCATTGTTTTGCTCTTCACAGATCAACCATTACATGTGAATTCATTGTGGATTTCTGCTGTTTAATGAGCTTTCTCCTGTGTTAATCTCACAGACATCGGCGTATGGAGGCTGTGCGTCTGAGAAAAGAGAACCAGATTTACAGTGCCGATGAGAAGAGAGCCCTTGCTTCTTTCAACCAAGAAGAAAGAAGGAAGAGGGAAAGTAAAATCCTTGCAAGTTTCAGGGAAATGGTATACAGAAAAACCAAAGGAAAAGAGGAAAAGTAGAGTGTTTGTTTTTAACTGTGTTATTTTTTCCCCCCGTTTCTTTTAAATGGTAGAGGTTTCAGTTTAAAGTATTGTAAAATAAATCCAGTGAAAATTAATTTTCATTCGAATTTTACCTGACCGTATATAAAGGAGTTGCAGTAATTACAGTCCAGTTGTTGGTGTGTTCTGTGAGATCAAAACGGTATCTTTCACCTGAACTAATACGACCATAAACTATGGAATCACCACACTTTTGATTTGATACTGTATGAATCACATAAGGGAAATTTATTCCTGTGCATTTAACCCATCCAAAGTGAGCACACACACACACACACACACACACACACACGGAGCACTGGGTGGCCATGTGCGTTGGCGGTGCCTGGAGGGCAGTTGGGGATTGGGTTCCTTGCTCAAGGGCGCTCCCCACACCACACATTAATTATTAGGAATTAGTAATAACTGCTGGTTTGGGAATTGAACCAGTGACCTTCCAGTCCCAAAGCAGCTTCTTATCATTGGGCTATGGCTGCCCCCCTTTAAATATTTTCATTCTGGATTGGTATTAAAAAAAAAAACATAGCCATGATGCGAGCCAATTTTTGTTTAATAGCTAAACATTCTGGCTCCATGAAACAAAATGATTTACATCACTTCCTTTCATACAGTCTCTCATTTCCTTCCAAACCAAATTACAGCAGTACTATGCATATGTAATGCCATATACTGCACTAATGCCATATACTGTATTTTCTTCCTGGGCGGCACAGTGGTGCAGTGGTTTGCACATCCGCTTCACAGCAAGATGCTCCCGAGTTCAATTCCCAGCTCGGGCAGCTCCGTATGGAGTTTCCTCCCACAGTCCAAAAACATGCACTACGCACCCCTATGTGTGTGTGAATGGTTTCTGAGTGTTTGCCCTGCGATGGCCTGGCAAGTTCTCCAGGGTGTACCCAGCTCTCGCCCAGAGTCGGCCTAGATGGGTGCCAGTCTCCGTGTGACCCTAATTAGACCCTAAGCATCTTGGAGAGAATTTTTTTTTCTGATTAACAGAAGAAAAAATATGGAATCAAGAAAAGTGGTTTTAGACACTTAAGTTTTTAAGGGTTAAATGGTTCGAGGCACATGAAATTCACGAGAGCTGTTCGATTATGAAAAAATGAACTGAATTCACAAAAAAGTAAATTCTTCATGAAGCTTTGTCCATATTTCAGTGGACAGATTGCATGGCACCGTGCCATGCCATTGAGTTGCTCTGCCTCTTCGCCCCGTACAGGGATGAGATGTAATGTCTTCCTAAAAATTATTTCATCACCAAACCTATTTTCTATTATTAGAAAGAGAACAGCAGCTCCACCTTGAGGTCATGACAACCTCCCCACAATCTCTTACTTCATACTATATATAACCCCATATCAAAAACGAAATCTATGGCACCATGCAAAAACCAGATAATCCACTTGACTACTAAAAGTGAATCCAGTGCACTGCTGTAGCCTTTCGGCTTCAATCTATAAAATTTCAGATCAGTATATGTTCAGTGAAAGAACGACAGGTGTCGCCAGCCGTTCACAGGACAGAGATACTTGTCTATTTCTGTGTGAGGTGTAGATAACACGCTCACTGTGGCCCCAATATGTGAAAAGCTGGTTTTCGGACTGAAAGCTACTGACGGAAGTAAAGTGAGGATCCGAAAGGCCACTGCTCATCCTGGTGAAATGTTCAGTTCCTATAGTCTGAATAAGGCTAAATATCAAGAAGTACAGATAGGGTGGGGTCGGTGGTGTAGTGGTGCTCATGATTGGGAGGTTGTGTGTTCAAATCCCAGTTAGACCAAGACCCCACTGTGCTAAGACCTCTGGATATATATTAGTGTGTGTATTGAGTATCATATCTATGATGAGCCATCTATAGTAAAAAAAAAAAAGTTTCAGAACTTGAGGCATACATTATTGAACGTATGAGAATTGTATATACAGTAATGGTGTAGATCAGTATTCGAGGGGCACGGGGTTCTGTAAGGTTACCGTTGCTCTACACCAGGGGTGCTCAATCCTGCTCCTGGACATCGACCTTCCAGAAGGCATTCGCTCCAACCCTAATCAGGCCCACCTAACCATCCAATCAAGGGACTTTGAAATGTCTTAAGACCTGACTGGATCTTACATGTCACATGGGCCACATTACAGTTGGAGATGAAGTGATCTGGAAGGAAGGTAGATCTCCAGGAGCAGGATTGAGCACCTCTGCTCGACACAGTACAAGGAGAGAAATAACTGCTGCCAAAGGTGAATCACCTGAAGTCTCTCTGAATACTTCTCTGTTGGATACAGAACTTTCTAGTGAAAGCCTTTAATAATCAAACCCAAGTCCGAGACATCACCGAACGCTCAGTCTGGCGGTTTGCCGAGTAGTGATGAAGCAAGGGTCTCAGAGGGTTCTGAATCAGAACTTGACCAAACATCATCTGACAGCGAGGAAACTGAAGGAGAAATGCTCACAGTAAGGTTCGAAATTGAATATTCAAGAGTTTTTGCATAAAATTATCCTTTTCCCATCTGAGCCACTTGTTTGAAAGGTGCAATGCTGGTTATCTGGTTCATGCACGGAAATCATCTCTGTGTTTCTGGGGTTGTTATAGATTTGTGATGAGAATCCCCGATTGGGACAAATTTTATTTTACATAAATTTTGCACAATGTTCATCTTTTACAGGAATGAATCCCTGAAGGGCCACAGGAATAAATTCCCACAGTAGTGGAATGAAATCATGAGGTGCATAAATAAACCCTGCATGCTCAAATCCAGGTTAAATCTCACACACACTGCAGGAATAAACACACAGTTAACTGAAAACCTTCACCACTGAACCATCGCTGCCAGAAAACGGCTTTCAACTCTCTGGTAACAATTTGGGGAACACACAGTCCTTCTCAAAAAATTAGCATATTGTGATAAAGTGCATTATTTTCTGTAATGTACTGATAAACATTAGACTGTCATATTTTAGATTCATTACACAAAACTGAAGTAGTTCAAGCCTTTTGTTTTAATATTGATAATTTTGGCAAAAAAGTAAAGAAAAACCAAAAATCCATATCTCAAAAAATTAGCATATTTCATTCGACCAATTTAAAAAAAAAAAAAAAAAAAAAAAAGTGTTTTTAATACAAAAAAAGTCAACCTTCAAATAATTCTGTTCAGTTATGCGCTCAATACTTGGTTGGGAATCCTTTTGCAGAAATGACTGCTTCAATGCGGCGTGGCATGGAGGCAATCAGCCTGTGGCACTGCCGAGATGTTACGGAGGTCCAGGATGCTTCGATAGCGGCCTTAAGCTCATCCACAGTGTTGGGTCTGGTGTCTCTCAACTTTCTCTTCACAATATCCCACAGATTCTCTATGGGGTTCAGGTCAGGAGACTTGGCAGGCCAATTGAGCACAGTAATACCATGTTCAGTAAACCATTTACCAGTGGTTTTGGCACTGTGAGCAGGTGCCAGGTCGTGCTGAAAAATGAAATCTTCATCTCCATAAAGCTTTTCAGCAGATGGAAGCATGCAGTGCTCCAAAATCTCCTGAAAGCTCGCTGCATTGACCCTGCCCTTGATAAAACACAGTGGCCCAACACCAGCAGCTGACATGGCACCCCAGACCATCACTGACTGTGGGTACTTGACACTGGACTTCAGGCATTTTGGCATTTCCTTCTCCCCAGTCTTCCTCCAGACTCTGGCGCCTTGATTTCCAAATGACATGAAAAATATTTGCTTTCATCCAAAAAAAGTACTTTGGACCACTGAGCACTGACATTTTCTGCCACACTTTTTCCTTCCCACTGAGGTGTCTTGATACAGCACTCTGGGAACAGCCTATTCGCTCAGAGATTTCTTTCTGTGTCTTACCCTCTTGCTTGAGGGTGTCAATGATGGCCTTCTGGACAGCAGTCAGGTCGGCAGTCTTACCCATGATTGCTGTTTTGAATAATGAACCAGGCTGGGAGTTTTTAAAAGCCTCAGGAATCTTTTGCAGGTGTTTAGAGTTAATTGGTTGATTCAGATGATTAGGTTAATTAGCTTGTTTAGACTACCTGAACATGATATGTTAATTTTTTGAGATAGGGATTTTTGGTTTTCATGAGCTGTATGCTAAAATCATCAGTATTAAAATAATAAAAGACCTGAAATATTTCAGTTTGTGTGCAATGAATCTAAAATATATGAAAGTTTAATTTTTATCAGTACATTACAGAAAATAATGAACTTTCTCACAATATGCTAATATTTTGAGAAGGACTAGTACATCCATATGGTCGTGATGTCAAGTGTATCAAGTATCCGTAGATGTTTTATCATCCAGTGATGTTATATTTAAATACATTTAAAACACCCTCCAGTGCACTAACTGGTTTATCAAAGGCCGGCTGTGTTTCTCATTGTCCCCCCCCCAGTGCACTAACTGGGTTATCAAAGGTCGGCTGTATCCCTCACTGTCTATGGTGGGAAGTTCATGTAAAAAAAAAACTATTGCTGACTTTCGACAAGAGGAGCTGCATAGCCATCAGCGTGTTTCTGCCCTGCAATGGCCTAGCGAGCTGTCCAGGGTGTACTCTGCCCTCACCTGGAGTCTGCTGGGATGGGTGCCAGCCTCCCCGCGACCTTGATTAGGATCAAGCGGTTACAGAAGATGAACAAAAATTTAAACCACAGTATACTTTTGCTCAGTAAATTGTACCAGTTTACTTTTGTGTAATTGTTTGAAGATAAAACAGGATGCCCATAAATTAATTTAGATTGCAGTACGATAATAATTATACTACAGTTGACCAGCTGAAAGATAAATCAAGTGTTCTGACTCACAAGATATCAATCCATGGACACAAAGGAAAGAACATATAATTTATTTTAATTGGTGTCTGATGTCAAAATGCATGTTGCAAAACTTCTCAGCAGGGGCATCGATATGAAATGAGCTTCATTTAACGTTCTCAAGACCCTGTGAAAACAAGAAAACCTTTCAGAAAGTTCTTTATTAAAAAGGCACACAATAGCATAAACCGTCCTACAAATGAAATAACAAAATACTTTATGTAAAGAAATTTCATCAAGGAAATTGACCTTTGATTGATAATATAGTCCTGTCCCTGACACCCGCTTGTCTCGCTCCATCAAGTACCACTGGTAAGGAATTCGAGCTGTTCTTTTCTCCTGAAAAGTACAAAGTCAAGAATTATTATTAATAATAACTTGTACTTCTCGTCATCTTCCTTTCGGCTTTTCCCATTTTACTCGGGAGTCGCCACAGCAAATCATCTGATTTGGCAGAGATTTTTACGTCAGATGCCCTTCCTGTCAAAACCCTTTTTAGCAAGGGACAGAAACACGCTGACGACTTTGCAGCTACTCTTTACGAAAGTCAGCAATGGTTCTTTTACATGCCTCTCACCATAGACAGTGAGAGACATGGCCCGCCTTTGATAACCCAGTTAGTTGCACACTTGTGACAACCTTGTGGAGAGTGGGACTCGAACCCCCAACCTTTGAATCAGCAATCCAGCGCCCTATACCACTAGACCACCACTGCCCCAATAAATTGTACTTCTATGACACATAATGCATTTTCAAACCACTTTTATGAAACTGCTAATTACACAAAGAATGCATCCAAACTTACGAAAAACAGTGTTAGTTTGCCACTGTTTATACTTAATAGCAGAAACTGAACTCTGCGTGTGATTGGCTCAGAGAGGACGACACGTAGGTCATGAACAGGAAAAAACTGAAAACACAATGACATTAATCTTGCGTTCAAAGTTGACATTTGTGGTGCCAACACTGATACACTACATCGAAACTGGGCGAGAGTTCTCTCCATTTTATTTGTACATCCTTGAGTAAAATAACTGGAGGCATAGTGCCCAGCACAGATCTGCCACCCAGCAAGGGCATTTCTGAGTCGAGATTGTATGTTCTCCCTGGGCTTGCATGTGTTTCCTTAAGGTACAAAGACATGGCTGGACTGAGGGATTCCCCCAGTGAATGTAAGTGGGTGGGATGAGTGGGTGAGTGTTGCCCTGCGAATCACTGATGCAGCTTCACCCAGAGTCGGTTAAGTTAGGTTCCGGTCTCCCCGTGATCCCAGTAGGGTTAAGTTGTCCAGCAAATAAATGGATGAAAGGATAAACATTAATATTACTGGTAGTAGTGGTTCAGGTTTAAGGTCTGAAATAGAAAGCAAAGTTAAAGCCTCGGAGTCGCCACATCCTCCACGGATGTCCTGCATGTTAAGATGGTCCTCAGTCAGATGGAACTGAATGAAGTTGCTCCTGACTCCCAGGGTTTCAACTCTGAGCACTCACCTTTCCACCGTTCGTCCATTTATGTATGTGCGTCGTGGCCACTCCAGGAATAATCAAACAAGCCGTCATTATCGCAACCCCCGGCAGTATTTCATACCACATGATGAAGTAAAACCTGTCTTCTCTGAGACCTTGTCTGTCTGCACTAATAAACACCAACTAAATTCCCTTTGAGTTCGACCAAAATGTCTACAGTACAGTGTTGACGGTCACTCATCAACTTCCGGCAGATAGCACCCTACTTCCGGTTTGCAAACAGCGTCATAATTTTTCAGCTCCCTCTTGTGGCGTGTTCATGATAGCTACTTACGAGACAACGAACATCGAAGACGCAAAGAAGTTTAGAGACCTAAATACAGAAACCCCTGTTTTAAAAAACGAACACCCTTTGTTTGTTCGGAACAGAATCGTCGCTGTGGGTGTTTAGGTCACTGGGGTGACAGACCAGTCAGCCAATCAGAGGGGTCCGCCCAGTTCAAGAGAAAGTGTTCCTGAAAGTTGGGTGAAGTTGCTTCAATCCTCTACAGCTGCGTTAGTAAACACCGTCGTTGCTCTTAAAACCATGAAAGAAGACAAAGAAAACACGAGGCCTAAAGAGAGGAAAGTGGAAATCAGATGTGAGGAAAATGAAAAAACCGAGAAGCCAAATAAAGAGAAGAAGGAGAGCATGACAAAGGTAGCTGGCGAGTTAGCCGTATAAAGAGCTGTTAGCTTCTTAGCTTAGCATGAAACAGAAACAATAACTATACAGTCAAATATTCACACGGTTCTTACAAACAGCACAATTTTACACTCGATTATATTAATTGTTTAAACAAGCAGACTGTTTTGAGTTTGTAAGTCGCTTATTACTGAGTGTAGAATGTCCTGAAATGGGTCAGCTGTAGCTTATGTGATTAGCATGAAGTATTTAGAAGCTAGTCTAAAGCAGTGCTGTGGACTTAAAGATATAGACAACAACATCTCGTTCAACTACTACACCATCTGCCAGGAAGCAAATATAGATTTCTGCATAAAATCAAAACATACACACCGAGATATTGTACCTCTCTCTGGATTAAAACCGATGACTCAGTGTGCTGGTGACATTTTATATTAAACATTTTATATGAAATGTTTACATTTGGCAGATGCCCTTATCCACAGCAACTTAGATGTGTTCATACAACAGAGCAATTGAGATTTAAGGGTCTTGCTCAAGGGGCCAACAGTGGCAGATTGAGGGTATTGGGGGCTTAAACCGCAGAGCTTCAGATCAGTAACCCAAAGCAAAACCTGAACCACAAATCCACATTGCAACTTGTTCTGAAAGTGTTGTGTGATGATGATTTTATTTGTGTTTGAATCAGATTGTGATTCGCCGCCTTCCTCCCAGTCTTACTAAAGAAGAGCTGGAGGAGCAGTTGCATCCCTTGCCAGATGTGGATTATCTCGAGTTCTTCTCCAGTGACACCAGGTCCGTGGCCCACTGTTCACAGGCAACCACTGTCTGTAGGAAATCTTTATATATATATAAAATATAACGGAATGTTCTGAAATGTTCGGTCTCATTACAGTCTCTACCCTCATCTCTTTGCAAGAGCATACCTCAATTTCAAGAACCAGGATGACATTGTTCTTTTCAGGGACCGCTTCGATGGGTATGTGTTCATCGATAATCGAGGTTTGTATATAAATATTTTACATTACAGTGATCCCTCGCTACTTTGCGCTTCAATTCATGCAACTAATTCATGCAAAAAAAAAAAACCAAAACCTCCCATCAAAGCTCCTTACATTTTTGAGGTGTGCATCTGCGCGCGTCTGTATGTGTGTGTGTGTGTGTATATTTATATTTTATATACCTCTTATGCATTATTTTTGAATGTTTAATAATTATTCTAAGCATTTATAGCATTGAATATGTATTTATTGATGTTATATACATGTACATATATGTCAGTTGGGGGGGGTGATCCTACTTCAAGGAATTCGGTGGTTGCAGGGGGATCTCGGTCCCGAACAACCACGGAAAGTGAGGGCTCCCTGTATTACAATTTATTATTTATTAGTTATCCAGCGTCACTGGAAACTGTTAGTGGTGTTTGATTTATAGTCGCTTCTGTTGCTTTTCTTCGATGAAAAAATTACGGATTTAATCCGTTCTGAGGGTGAGCTTGTAAGCCGAAAAGTTCGTCGGATGAAACTTATTCCCATAAGAAATAACAGAAAACCAATGAATCCGTTCCAACCCCCTTCCAAACTCATAACCTGCGAAAAACACGAATATATTAGGTCAAAATATACACGATAAACATGTCTTCTTCTTTTCCTTTCGGCTGTTCCCTTCAGGGGTCGCCACAGCAAATGATCTGCCTCCATCTCTCCCTATCCTCTGCATCTTCTACTCTTACTCCAACGACCTTCATGTCCGCCTTCACCGCATCCATAAATCTTCTCTTTGGTCTTCCTCTGGGCCTTTTGCCTGGTAGTTCCAACCTCAGCATCCTACGACCAATATACTCACTATCCCTCCTCTGTACATGTCCAAACCATCTCAATCTAGCCTCGGAGACAAAGTCAGACAAAGTACTCTCCTATCACACATCACACCGGACACTTTTCTCCATCCATTCCAACCTGCCTGCACACGCTTCTTCACCTCTTTTCCACACTCTCCATTGCTCTGGATTGTTGAGCCTAAGTAATTAAAATCCTCCACCTTCTTTATCTCTGCCCCCTGTAACCTCAAAGTTCCTCTTGGGTCCTTGTCGTTCACACACATGTATTCTGTCTTACTAAGACTAACCTTCAATCCCCTCCTTTCCAGGGCATACCTCCACCTCTCTAGATTTTCCTCCACTTGGTCTCTGCTCTCACTACAGATCACTATGTCATCTGCAAACATCATAGTCCATGGAGATTCTTGTCTAACCTCGTCTGTTAGCCTGTCCATCACCATAGCAAACAAGAAGGGGCTCAGAGCTGATCCTTGATGCAGTTCCACCTCCACCTTGAATTCGTCGGTCACGTCGACAGCACACCTCACCACTGTCTTACATCTCTCATACATGTCCTGCACCACTCTAACATACTTCTCTGTCACTCCAGACTTCCTCATACAATACCACAGTTCTTCTCTCGGCACCCTGTCATATGCTTTCTCCAGATCCACAAAAGCACAATGCAGCTCCTTCTGACCTTCTCTGTACTTCTCTATTAACATCCTCAAAGCAAACACTGCATCTGTGGTGCTCTTTCTTGGCATGAAACCAAACTGTTGTTCACAAATGCTGACCTCTGCCCTTAGTCTTGCTTCCATTATTCTTTCCCATAGCTTCATTGTATGGCTCATCAACTTTATCCCTCTGTAGTTGCCACAACTCTGTACATCTCCCTTGTTCTTAAAAATGGGCACAAGCACACTTCTCCTCCATTCCTCTGGCATCTGCTCACTTTCTAAGACCTTGTTGAATATTCTTGTCAGAAAATCTACTGCTACCTCCCCTAGACACTTCCATATCTCAACTGGTATGTCATCAGGACCAACTGCCTTTCCATTCTTCATCCTCTTCAATGCTCTCCTCACTTCTCCCTTACTAATCTTTGCTACTTCCTGCTCCTCAACGGTCACCCCTTCTACTCTTTTTTCTCTCTCTCATTTTCCTCATTCATCAGCTCTTCAAAGTACTCTTTCCATCTTCCCAGCACACTTCTGTCATCAGTCAATACATTTCCCTCTCTGTCCTTTATCACTCTAACTTGCTGCACGTCTTTCCCATCTCTATTTCTCTGCTGTGCTAACCTGTATAGATAATTTTCTCCCTCCTTACTGTTCAACCTATCATACAAGTTATCATACACCCTCTGTTTGGCCTTTGACACTGCTACCTTCGCCTTACGCTGTGTCTCCCTGTACTCCTGTTTACTCTCTTCGGTCCTCTCAATGTCCCACTTTTTCTTGGCTAACCTCTTCTTTTGTACACACTCCTGCACTTCCTCATTCCACCACCAAGTTTCCTTATCTACTTTCCTTCCAGAGGACACACCAAGTACGCTCCTACCGGTCTCCCTGATGACATTGGCTGTGGTTGTCCAGTCCTCTGGAAGCACTTCCTGACCACCCAAAGCCTGTTTCAACTCCTCCTTGAAGACAACACGACACTCTTCCTTTTTCAGCTTCCACCACTTTGTCTTCTGCTCTGCCTTTGCCTTTTTCACCTTTCTCACCATCAGTGTCATCCTGCACACCACCATCCTATGCTGTTTGGCAACACTCTCACCCACTACTACTTTGCAGTCACTGACTTCCTTCAAATTACATGTCCTACACAAGATGTAGTCTACCTGTGTGCTCCTACCTCCGCTTTTATAAGTCACCCCATGCTTCTGTTTCTTCTTGAAGAAAGTATTCACCACAGCCATTTCCATCCTTTTTGCAAAATCGATCAACATCTGTCCTTCTGTGTTCCTGTCCTGGATACCAAACCTGCCCATCACTTCCTCGTCCCCTCTGTTGCCTGCACCAACATGTCCATTGAAGTCTGCTCCAATGACCACTTTCACCTCTGGGGGTACTCTGCATCACTTCATCTAACTCGCTCCAGAATCTCTCCTTCTCTTCTAGCTTACATCCTGCCTGTGGGGCATAAACACTAACAACATTAACCATCACGCCTTCAATTTCTAACTTGAGACTCATCACTCTTTTCACTTCTAGAACATTTCTGACAAACCCCTCCTTCAAGATGACTCCTACTCCATTTCTCTTCCCATCCACACCATTATAAAACAGTTGAAACCCTGCTCCTAAGCTTCTAACCTTTCTACCTTTCCACCTTGTCTCCTGAACACACAGTATGTCCACCTTCCTCCTCCCTTCCTCCTCTGCATCATGTTCAGTCATCAATGCAGCCATGAGGCGGGGGGGGGGGCACTAACCAGTGTCTCTCCCCCTTATGCCGGTCCCAAGCCCGGATAAATGCAGAGGGTTGCGACAGGAAGGCCATCCGGCGTAAAACTTTTGCCACATTTAAAAATGCAAATGATCAATACACGATAAACATGTAAAACTAATAAATATTTCATAATGATAATACATTAATAATAAATAATAAAACAAGAATAAACAATAAGTCAACTCACCCTTCCGATCATCAACTGCAGCAAATATGTCATGTGGGCAGGCAGGAGGTGGTGTGTAACAGGGGTAGGAGGAGTTTTGTGCGTGTGCACGCTACGAATGCCAGCAAGGAAAGGCTTGTGAGCTTCCACAAGGCCAGTGCTTCTCAAATAGTGTGGCGTGGTGTGATGCCGGGGGGGGCATTGTGCACTATGGTGAAGGGAAAAAGCACCGAGCAAATTATAAAGTACTGCAAAGTGCAGTAAACACTATTTATAGTCATGTGCTGGGTGCTTGGGGGAGTGAAATGTTTTTTGTTTTTTTCCCTAGAGGGGGTGTGACAGAAAATAATTGAGAAGCACTGTGACGAGGTGTTCCAGCCGAAAAATACGAGGCTAATCGGCCCAGAAAAGCCATTTCCCCAGCAGAGCTCGTAAATCAAAATTTTGCTCATTGGATGGGGCAGATTTTTGGTGGGATCGAAGCTCGTATTATGGAAAATTCGTTATAAGTGATACTCGTTAGACGAGGTACCACTGTATACAGAAGTTGGTCAGGCTTTCCCAGAAGGTAACGTCTCAACTCTTGTGCCTGGTTGAATTTATTTATTTATTTATATATTTTTGTTATCTGTAAAAAAATATTTAACTCTAATTTAAGTTTTTTTTTCCTTTTTTGGTAAACATGTTTTGCCTTCTAATTGGTGATTAAAAACCTCAATTTATGCTCTTGGGTGCTTGTAGACATTTGTTGTTTGTCTCCTAATTAGTCAAGAGAACAGACTTTGCTAGGAGAGTTTTTCTCTCATCCACTTTGACTGCAGTGATAATTTATTACATGGATTGATATTTATTCACAGTATTCCCTTGACTATTCGCGGTTTTGCACCCACGGTTTGAGTATTCGCTAACTGCCGAACAACTGGCACTCGTTCAAATTCAATCAATGGCTGTCCTCCTTTCTGTTAATTGGTTGAGCTGATGTCCCGCCCCTTTTTCCTCATTCGCGCACAAGTTGTCAATGAGCCTCTTTTTTTTGTGTGTGTTTTAATTACCAGTTCAGCTCCATGGTACCACTCAAACACTATGCGTCTTCTCTGGCTAAGTGATAGAAAACGCTGGATGTCTCTTCTGAAGAAATAAGACTTTCTCCTGAGAAACGACGGTTTTCTCTGAACTGTTGTATTAAAATCTTTTTCAATTATTATTCCAGTACAGTACCTAAGTTCATGTTTATGCGTGAGATTTTATGTTCTGTAGCATGTTTAACAAACGATACCAAAAGGATAAACTTTATTACAGTACTCTTCGTCTCCTTTTATATTGAAGTTGGAGTGACGTCTCCAAGATGGAGCTGCCCAGAGGGCGACGTCGTGGAGTTCTCAGAGTCAAATTGTTTTTGTTCATTTTAATTTGTTTTATTTGTTGTTTTGTTTGTTCATGTTTTGCACTATGCTCATTTACGACCGGTCGACTCTTACAACAGCTATAAGATCGGAGTATCTTCTGGCGTGTATAACTAAGCAGAGCTAATATGCTATTAGCAGAGCTAATATGCTATTAGCAGAGCTAATATGCTATGGTAGGCAGCTCAATGCGAAACGCAGCCCAGCTAACAAAGAATCCTAGGCGGGAAGGGGCCGAACAACGACTCCTGCTCTTGGGATTGCAGGGGATGAAGGAGCTAATTGCCTCATCGGGTGTACTCTCCTCGAGCCGTGTTTTACAGAAACACAGTCCTGTAGATCCCTCTGCCCTGCAATCTGAGCATGAAGCTCGTCCATCTTGTTTCGCAGGGACTGAAAATTTTCAAGCAGTATGGCCGGAAGGGCTAACCAAGCCTCTGAGAACTCCGCCTGGGCAGTTAGCATGGACCTCCCATAGCATATTATTAGCTCACGATAGAAGTTGTTGCGTGCTTAGTTGCCCGAAGCTGAAGCTGCTCATAGCTGTAGTAGGGTCGACCGATCATAGATGAGCATAGTGCAAAACATGAACAAACAAATAAAACAAATTAAAATGAACAGAGAAACAATTTGAGTCCGAGAACTCCGCGACGTTACCCTCTAGGCAGCGCCATCTTGCAGACGTCACTCCAAGTTCAATGTAAAAGGACATGAACGTTATAAAGTTTATCCTTTTGGTATCGTTTGTTAAACATGCTACAGAACATAAAATCTCACGCTCAAATATTCTCGGAATTAACTTAGGTACTGTACTGGAATAATAATTGAAAAAGACTTTGAAACGAGTGCTTTACAACAGTATATGCTGTATAGTGTCATTTTATTATCAATAAGAATAAGAGTAAACGTTGAAAAGTTTTTCGGAATCATGACTGGATTTTACGACATTAACACTGTATTAATGAGTAAGACTGTCTATAGAATGTGTTTAAGAAGCATATTTTAGCGCATGTAATAGATACATAGTATTTTACTTCCGGCTACTCATTCGCACATGTGACGTGATACATGGGGTTTTACTTACGGGTACAGAACTCGCGGATTATCTTGATTCGCGGGAGGGCTCAGAACTGAACCCCTGCGAATGTGGAGGGCCTACTATATTGATATTTATTGCATGGATTGATCTGCAGCGAGAATAAAAAAAAAAGTTACAGCCCCTACCTGAAGGGAATTATAAAAGGTTATTTCTATGTCAACCCAAGACAGGAAGAAAAAAAATTTTTTTTTAAAGACGGGTCATTTTATTCTTTCACACAACACAACCAGAATACAGTACAAGAAAGGGTACATTTAAATATTTCTTGTCTCTTCTTGTATTCTTAAAGAAGCCTGAACTAGTTATTTAATTTAAATATTTAATAATTTTGATAGTCATTTGTTCCTAGCTGCCAGAATACATGTGGTACTTTTCCTACCATACTGTTGAGAGTCAGGTATGTGATATAAATATATCAAAAGTATCATTTCTGATGGTCTCACCCACCAGACATTTGTATAGACTTGCACTGTATACTCACATGCTCGATTTGAAACACTACCGTGCAAGTATTCATGTGTGGAAACACATGACGTATTTATAGTACCTGTTGTGGGAGGACTACGAAAGGAAGACTAACAGAAATTTAAAAAAAAAAAAGTTTTTTCCAATTTTATTTATTTTTTGTTTTAGAAACCGCAAATATTAAGATAAGATAAGATAAGATAAGATACAGCTTTATTAATCTCACAATGGAGAAATTCACTGTTACAGGCTCTTGAGGTACTATCAGTAGGGGGTGCAAAAATAGATACAAGTACGAACATACACACATACATATATAAGTAAATAAATAAATAGATACATAAATAGTATAAATTACTAAACAATAAAAGAAAAGAATGGAGCAACTTTATAGATTGGCCTATATTAAAGTGTAATGTATCTGAGTGCAGAGTAGATGGGTTGATATGGTTGACAGTCAGTGGGGTAGATGTGGTTGATTAAAGTGCGCGGGGTTTTTATTGCACATAACCGGTATTTTCACAGACAGGTACAAAGTGGCGGTGTACAGACTGATAAGCGGTGGGAATGAGCGACCTGCGGTAGCGCTCCTTCCTGCACTGAGGATGCCTCAGTCGTCCACTGAAGGAGCTGCTTAGCTCCTCGACAGTCTGGTGCAGTGGGTGAGAGCTGTTGAACAGGATGGATGTGAGCTTTGCTACCATCCTCCTCTCACTCACCTCCTCCACAGAGTCCAGTGGGCAGCCGAGGACAGAGCTGGCCCTCCTGACCAGCTTGTTCAGTCTCTTTCTGTCCCGCTCTGTGCTGCCCGGGGCCCAGCAGATGGCAGCGTAGAGGATTGCAGAGGCTACCACAGAGTCATAAAATGTCCTGAGCAGAGGTCTGCATATGCCGAAGGACCCGAGTCTCCTCAGAAGGTGGAGGCGACTCTGGCCCTTCTTGTACAGGGCGTTGGTGTTGTGGGACCAGTCCAGTTTATTGTTAAGGTGAACACCCAGGTACTTGAAACTGTCCACTGTCTCAATGTCCTGTCCCTGGATGTTCACTAGTAAATGTGTGTGTGTGTGTGTTTGAGTGTTTCTCCTGAAGTCGACCACCATCTCCTTCGTCTTCCTAGTGTTCAAGCACAGGTGGTTGCGCTCACACCAGTCCACGAAGTCGACGATGACTTATTAAATATTAACCATCGGTAAAATATTAAACATCAATAAAACTATTAATGGCCTAATTAACCTCGTTTGAATGGTCTGTATAGAAAAATCTCAGCAATTGGTCTTTTTGCACAGACCTCACCTTCATCTTTGTTTGTATGAAAGACCTGGGGCTGAAATTTCTCTGTACAGACCTTGGCTGTTAATAAATAATTTATATATCTTCCACAGCTTTTATTTTATTCCTAAGCCACTTGTTGGAGGATTTTGTTTTTATTCCATTCTGGATTTATGCTAAATTATTTTTTGCCTTCTGTAAACATTTAAGAAAATGAATGTTGCTTTGGTATTAAGGACAGGAATACCCTGCAATCGTGGAGTTTGCACCATTCCAGAAGATTGCTAAAAAGAGGAGTAAGAAAAAGGATGCCAAATGTGGAACGATTGATGAAGGTAATAAATCAGACCATGGAAAAAAAAATCACTCGCAACTTACTGTCATTGATTTAACGAGTAAGATCACTGTTGTTCACACAGATACTGACTATAAGAAGTTTTTGGAACTCTATAATGGTGATGAGGAGAAGTTACCTTCAACCACTGAGACATTATTAGAAGAAATCGAGGCCAAGACAAAGGAACTAGTTGGTAGGTTGACCTGTACTGTAAAATATATTTTGTATATATTTGTATCTATATTTAGATTTTTATTGGATTTTTTGTTTTTTTACTCAGCCAAGAAAACAACTCCTCTTTTGGATTTCCTTAAGAATAAACAGGTAAACATTTCTACATTAATGTCCCTTGTTGATGCTAAGAAAAAGCAAGTCCCATAGGTTCCTGCTCGGTATCAAGTGTACTTTAGTATGGTTTTGACAGTGGAAGAGTTTTACCTGTTAATGTTCTGGTAATTCATAATGTTTTCAGTAAGAGACGTTAGATTTCTATTTGGGTCAATCCATATAATTTCATCAAATGGTTGCTTTCCCTCTTCAGATTTTTCTACATTTTTACCTACTGATAGAACATTATATATGATGGGACTATTTTCAGCTTCTATAACTTCTGAAGAACAACAGCATGAGGTTTGAAATTTTCAGAATCATTTTAAAGGAACCTATATTCATAAGAAGTGTGAAAATATTTACTTAAAATTTATAATTGCATGTTACATAGAATGACAAAGCTGAGATTTTATCCATCGCCAACTTCTAAAATGCTATTTTTGGCTAATCATCATATTAAGTCATCAAAACTAATCATCATATTAATTTTAAATTTTATGTGCTATATCTTGGTTACCTCTTGAATGGATCTGTGGAAAATGAAGGTCCTATGTTATGCGTGATATATGAACAGCTGTAAATCAAAAATATCTGTCCAACCTCCAGATTCAAAAGTCAGGTCGCAATTTTAGGGTACCCACTTCCTACTTCAAATTATCAGAACTTTGGAATGATTTTCAATTAAGTCTTGAAATTCTGGATTTTCCCATCATAAAATGTTCTATAAGTGGCTATGGTGGTCTAGTGGATAGGGCGCAGGATCGCTGATCCTAAGGTTGGGGGTTCGAGTCCCCCCAGTGCAGCTAACTGGGTTATCAAAGGTGGGCCATGTGTCTCACTGTCTATGGTGAGAGGCATGTAAAAGAACCATTGCTGACTTTCGTAACGAGTAAGCTGCAAAGCTGTCAGCGTGTTTCTGTCCCTTGCTAAGGGTTGTGACAGGAAGGGCATCCGACGTAAAAATCTATGCCAAATCAAATGTGCGAATCAGATGATTTGCTGTGGCAGCTCCTGAGAAAGGGAAAAAGCCGAAAGGAAAAGATATAATGTTCTATATGTAGGTAAAAATGTAGAAAAATCTGAGTGGGTCGGTTGGATTTTTTTTTTTTTTTTTTTAAATCTATGGACTGACCCATTTTACCTCAAGCTATTCAGTCCAATGTCGAAATCCTTCATGACAAATCACAAGACGTTCTACTAACCTCTGAGTAGGTCCATGGGTAAACTGTGTAATCTGCTTCTCGGCAGGTGCTACAACCCCTGAAAAAAAATTGTGGCATCACCAGTCTCAGGAGATGTTTATTCAGTTGTTTAATTTTGCAGAAAAAAAACAGATCACATGACAAAACTCAAGTAATTTCAAATGGCAAATTTCCGACTTTAAGAAACACTAAAAGAAATCAAGGGGGTGGGAATGTAGTAGTCGGTAACAGTTACTTTTTTAGACCAAGCAAGGGGAATATATTATGGAATCACTCAATTTGAGGAAAAAATTATGGAAGCACCCTGTAAAATTTCCATTCCCAAAACTAACACCTGCATCAGAGTAGACCTGCTCGTTCGTCTGCAGCTAAACAGGAGCGATCACACCTTGGAGAACATTGGATTTACATACAGAAAGCTAAACGAAAGCCATCATTAACACCTAAACAGAAAAAGCAAGGTTCCAATGGGCTAAGGAAACACAATTGTGGAATGTGGATGACTGGATGAAAGTCACATTCAGGCAAGATGATGATGCTGGAACTTTTGTTTGGTGGCATTCCAATGAGATTTAAGTCGACGACTGCCTGAAAGAAAACGTGCAAATTTCTACAGTCATTGATGATATGGGGCTGCATGTCAGGCAAAGGCACTGGGGAGATGGTTGTCATTACATCTTCAATAAATGCACAAGTTTATGTTGAAATTTGACACTCTTCTTATCCCAATTGGAGTAAGCAATTTGAAGGCTGTTGGGGGATGATGAACTCATTGTTCAAGATGATAATACACCTTGCCAGAGAGAAAAAAAACTGTTAAAACATTGCTTGAAGAAAGACACATGAGGTCAATGTCATGGTGTGCATCAACATCTTTTGCAACATTGTGTGACGATTTACCTTCTTTAACAAGTTTGATCATCTTCTCCTTTGTTTCAAATGCCATCTCTGGTGTTGAAGCCATGATTCATGTCAGTCCACATGGTGCAACAGCTCTCCAAGGTGTGATCACTCCTGTTTGACTGCAGACTAACCAGCAAATCTAATCTGATGCAGGTGTTAGTTTTGGGAATGGAAATTTACAGGGTGATTCCATAATTTATTCCCCTGCTTGGTCTTTAAAAAAAAAAATCTTTTACCGTCTACCACATTATTTTTTCTTGATTTCTGTTAATGCTTCTTAAAGCCAGAAAGCTGCCATTTGAAATTACTTTAGTTTTGTGTCATATATGTAATCTGCTTTTTTTCTGCAAAATTAAACACTTGAATGAGCATCCTCTGAGACTGGTGAGTCCATATTTTTTCCAGGGGTTGTATGTTTACATTGTTGAGCAGGTTTTTGTTTTTTTTGTTTGTTTTTTTTTTTTTTTGGGGGGGGGGTATGCATGATTTTGAAATGCTAATCCTCATGCCTGTTCCAGAGACTACGAGAGGAAAAGAAAGAGGAAAGAAGGAGAAGAGAACTGGAACGCAAACGCTTGCGTGATGAAGAGAGGCGGAAATGGCGAGAAGAGGACCGAAGGAAGCGCAAAGAAGCTGAAAAACTAAAGAAAGCAGAAAAAGCACCAGACAAGGACCAGCTTAAGGAGGAACAGCCAAAAATCAAGGTATAGTAATATAAAGAATTGACAGAATCATACAAATTTTTTTTCAATGAAAATGGTTCAAACCAATTTCCCCCACAATGTACAGAGATCCCTCACTACTTTGCACTTCATGCGGCTTCAATGCGTTTAAAAAAAAAAGAATTGAATTACAAAATAAGGAAATTAAGGAAGAATGGGGGAAACGTTAAGGAAAAAAGGCCAATTATGCAAAAAACCCTAAACCAACAAAAAACAACCCAAAATCTCCCATCAAACTAGTTCCATTGTTGCATCTGTGTGTGCACGCGCATCTGTATGTATCACGTATGTGTGTTGTCTTCTTCTCATGCAATACCATCTGTATGTGTGTGTATTTATTTTATGGTTTTTTTTAATGTTTGTTATTATAAGTATTTATAGCATTGAATATGCGTACGTCGGGGGATGACCCTACTTTGCGGATTTCAGTGGTCGCGTGGGGATCTCGGTCCCAATTAACCGTGGAAAGTGAGGGATCCCTGTCTATCATTTGTTATTAATTACACAGTGTGCACCATGTAGCAAAGACTGATATGATTTGGTAGGAATGTTGCAAATAAAACACGTTGATAAAAGTCTGGGAACATGTTACACTTGACGTAATGTTTTGATGTGAGAAATAAGTTTATACTTAATTATTCCTTTTAATTATTATTATTATTATTATTATTATTATTAATATTATTATTTAATTATTCCTAAAGAACTAATGTCCTTAGTTGAGCGATTCTTATTACCCACAAGGCATTGTGTTTTGCTGTTTCGTAAGTTAAGATCATCCTTTGAGTTTCTGTTATTGAGTTTTCTATTCTGGAGGCACAGTGGCCTAATGGTTAACATTGTCTGGCTTGCAGGAAAAGATCAATTCCAGAGCTTTGTAAGGATGTTGTTGTCTGGAGTGTGTGTGGGTTTCCTCCGGGTACCCCAGTTTCTTCCCACAGTCCAAAGGCATTTACATCATTAGTGTTATTGGCTGTTCTAGTTTGCCCCTTGGCTTTAGTGTGAATAGTTCTGTGTATCTTTTGGTCTTGTCATGGATGAGAGAGCTGTTCTGGGTGTACCCCACCTTTGCCCAAAGTAGACTGAGATAGGTTCCATCCTCCGCGGGACCCCAGTAAGATTGAGCAATCCAGCTAATGAATGAAATAGGGTTGTTTTTTTTTAAACCCTCCCAGAAACTGGAATCTCATGCTGTGTCTAGTATACACTGTACAGTTTTGGAGTGTCCAAAACAAAAGAAGATCAACATTGATCAATTATAGCAGTTTCTCCGGTCCTGGCTCCTAAATGCTGATCCTGCATTTTACTGTGAGACTGTCAGAAGTTTAGGATGACGATCTCACAGTGTGTGTGCTGCTGTGATCTGTGTGTAATGAGTCCCTTCCTTCCTTCCTTCCTTTCGGCTTTTTCCCTTTTACTCGGGAGTCGCCACAGCGAATCATCTGATTTGCATGTTTTGATTTGGCAGAGTCGGATTTTTACGTCGGATGCCCTTCCTGTCACAACTCTTTTTAGCAAGGGACAGAAACACGCTGACGACTTTGCAGCTACTCTTTACGAAAGTCAGCAATGGTTCTTTTACATGCCTCTCACCATAGACAGTGAGAGACATGGCCCGCCTTTGATAACCCAGTTAGCTGCACTGGGGGGGACAGTGACAACTTTGTGGAGAGTGGGACTCGAACCCCCAACCAGCGCCCTATACCACTAGACCACCACTGCCCTTCTGTGTGTACTGAGTACCAACTAAAAATACAGCATGAAATAAAGTGTGTCAATGCGACACACAAAACTCAAATAGCAAATGTTGAAACAAACAAATATCGATCTCTAGGCGACAAATAAAGAATAAAATTAAGAAGTATAAAGAAGGGGCATGACAGCGGAGGTCTTACTTGTATGATATCCTTTAGCTGTTCATTTTACTTTAGTTTCTTTGTTCCTGATGTTTAAGACTTATTGTTCTTTTGTACAAGCTTTGCACCGTAGCCAATAATTCAATAGGTGTCCTCATCATACACACCTGTGGTACCCAAGGTTATCAGATCCATGTAGTACAGTAATGACGTGTACTGTAATGATTGTGTAGGTAAAAATCAAGTTTCCACTCTTGACGTAGATTTTCAGAAATATTGACTTGTACCAACAGAGAACTTGCCTTTATAAATTTCAGACTTCCATTAACATTCGTTTTCTGTCTCAGCTCTTGAAGAAACTGGAGAAACAAGAGAGTAGTGACAATGAAAAGCCAAAAGAGAAAGTGAAGAAACCGGAGCGGGAGAAACTGAAGGATGAGCGAGCACCAGGGGGAGCAGATGCAAAAAAAAGGCAAAATGGTGAACACCGTGAGGACAAGCCAAGAAAGTTTGTATTCAAAGCATCTTTGATGTTTTTATTTTATTTTTTTGAGTGAAAGAAAGGGCTGTGCGTGCGTGCGTGAGTGTGAGCATAAGCTGACAGATTTAATGTAACATTAATTTTATCATTGAAGGCGGCGTGAGTATTCAGCAAAACTACTCTCCAGGGGAGTCGTGAAGTGATGATGAGCTGGCGTTTGAACTTTTATTTGATAAACGGGGGGAAAAAAGAAAAATTTGGGTGCAGGCTTTTTTGAGGAGGAAGTGGGAATATCGTTCATTTCACTGCTTGATTCAGAGGCTGAAACTCGCATACACTTGATGAATTATTTCAGGAGGTCTACGGGTCAGTTTTTAAAATCGTCCTCGCCTAAAATGAGTTTCTGCCATGTTCCATAAACTGTAGAAAATAATAAATGTTGATTTTTCTGCTCAAAAAGTTTTATCTTCTATGTGAAAGTGCTTGTTTACTGAATAGTACTTTGAACATAATGTATCGCAGAGGTCACCAACATGGTTTTGACGAGCACCAGGCTGCATGACATGAGCGGCCCCTGGCCGGGTCTAAAAACAGACCACCCTTGCCACTTACCCTTGAACTGCATCTAATTTTTTAATCACACTTGCACTTGGTGTGAAACTGAAAATAACAATATTAAAAAAAAAATTATATTCATATTATATATAGATCTGTTTGGTCTTCATGGCAACTGGTTGCTTTTATCGAGTTTTTCACCAGTTTCATTAAAAAAAAAAGACTGCTGTTTTTAACTTGTGGACCTTTTTTGCTCATGGTGCGCTGCTCGGTGAGTAGTTCGCATGGTAGCTTGCGTGACGTGCCAGTGAGGAGGTGATTTACCCCTGAAAAATGGTAGAAAAGAGAAAGGAAACACAATTTTCACAATAGGTAGGATGAAGATTACCCCCCTCCCCCCACTGTGAAAGATTCCTGTGTGCCACATTTTTGGGGGGGGGGGGGGGGTGGAGGGGGCAACAGCAAAGCGGCATAATGTTGAAAGACATTTACAATGTACCTACCAGTTCTAATTTTCAGTGTCCTTCATATAGATGAATATCATTATTTTATTTATTTTAATAGTTAGGTGGGCACTGCCCACCTTTAATTATATTATTAATAATTAATGGTCCCCAGTGCAGCTAACTGGGTTATCAAAGGTCTCCATGTCTCTGTGGTGAGAGGTTCATGTCAAAGAACCATTGCTGACTTTCTACAAGAGTAGACTACATATCCGTCAGCGTGTTTATGCCTTGTGATGGACTAGCGAGCTGTCCAGAGTGTCATCTGCTTTCGACCGGAGTCAGCTGGGTGGGTACCAGCTTCCCCGTGACTTTAATTAGGATTAAGCGGCGATAGAAAATGAATGAATGAATAATTAAGATAAATAAAGCAAATTTACGAGTAGCTAGCTACTTTTTGGGTACCAATTAATGCGAAGGGCTACCAGGTCGATACACACTTGTGACATAACAACTTTGCTCAATTTACCTTTACTTGTATGTTATTATTAATAATCAAGTATATTCATCTATGTCAGGGTTCGGGAACCTTTTTGACTAAGAGAGCCAAAAAAAACCCAAAATATTTTTTTTAATCTAATCCTCTGAGAGCTAAATATATTTTTAAATACTGAGACCAACAATTTTAGAGTATAATATAACTCTGAATTTATTTTAAACAGCATTGTTATAACAAAGTTATTTATTAATAAGAAAAGTACTTCTGACTGTTAATGCGACTTCTGGTGCTGCATGATTTTGCTGATAGCTTTGTAGTCTGGTTGATACGTGCTGAGGTTCAGCATCATGCAGGCATTTAGGCTTCCATCTATTACGTGACCGCAGGTTGGTCTTGATGTTTTTCACGTGTGAGAAGGACTGCTCGCGTGCGCATGTGGAGCCGAACATGGTCAATACGTCAGGACTTACACCGCAGTGTTTATGTGGCAGGAAGCGCATCCCAAGGCAATCAGCTGGTCTGTGGGTTGAAGCATAGCTGTCAACCCCCAAGATTAATAAAGCGTGAGAAGCAGAGGTCCGGGGGCACTGTATTTTTATGTAAAGGACAGAGAAAGTATGCATTAGTTAGTCTGTTAAGAAAGGCCACCTGATTTATCTGAGAGCCAGATGCAGTCATCAAAAGAGCCACATCTGGCTCGCGAGCCATAGGTTCCCGACCCCTGAACAGGCTCACGGGCGACTCATGTTGTCCTTGTGGGCGACCAGGTGCCTGTGGGCACCATATTGGTGACCCTGCCCTAAACCCTTTAAAAATTATAAAAGTATACCTTTTAAGGCCTCCTGCTTCAATATCGTACTGATGGTAGATGGGTTTGGCCATATTCCTTTGCGATATCACTCAACTGCATGCCACGAGCCCACTTCTTCTTTTCACTCGCACCAGAAATCACACACGCATCTGTGTGTGCGCGCACACATGTGTTGACCATGTCTTCTTAGCAGAGTTATAATCTTACAAATGTTTACGCAAGGTTAAAAGCCTGAGCCAAAAAATGAAGTTGCAATGAGCGCACTCAAAAAACTCACAAAACAACAGTCACTTGTTTGCACGAAAAGCATCATGGGTATTCTGGAGATACAGCTCCATAATGGCCAATGGAAGGGAGCTGTGTCATCCCTCCTAGCCAATGGGAGTTCAGCGGGGCGGGATGTTGGTAGATAGCCAATGGGAGAGCAACTTGTGCATTGTTTGAATTTTTGAGATGGCGCTTTTGTAACGTGAACTTGTTTCGTATCCAGAGACACAAATTTTAGGAAAATGCGTTTTGTGACCTGGATTTTTTTCATTTGTTGGGACTTTCGTAAGGTGAGGTACCACTGTACTAGCAAACAAGCTAATGCAAACGATTGAATTTTAGTAGCTTGCAAGCCATTCCTGACACAGTCCTCATCATTTACCCGGGCATGGGACTGGCATGAGGAGCTGGGTTATCATACTCTGTGCAGAACCTGATGTAAAAATATGTTTGATGTAACATTGTGATGCTGTGAGGTGTTCAGTACCACTATGTTCATAAGAACAATGGTAAACACTAGCAGAGCATGCGTACTGAAATCGCTGAATGCCAAACATTTGGTGTGTGTGTCTGTCCGTTTGTCTAATTATTTGGTCTTAAATTAGTGTGATAACTTTAGACAAGAGGCAGTGGTTCCCCGGTTGTAGGGTGCTGGATTACCGACCCCAAGGTTGGGGGTTCAAGCCCCACACTCAACAGGTTGTCACTGTCCCCTCCAGTGCAGATAACTGGGTTATCACAGGCCGGCCGTGTCTCTCACTGTCTGTGGTGAGAGATTCATGTAAAAGAACCATTACTGACTTTCGACAAGAGTACGTAGCTGCATAGCCATCAGCATCTTTCTGCCCCGCGATGACCTGGTGAGCCCTTGCTCAGAGTTGGCTGGGATGGGCACCAACCTCCCCATGACCATAATTAAGCTCAAGCGGTTCAGAAAATGAATGAATGAGTTTTCTCAGAGATCTGGGTACAGTGGATTACACCATCACAAAAAAACTAAGTCTGATGAGGGAACAATTGTTTGTAACACATGCAAATATCAGTCAAAGGTCTGGACACACCCACTCATTCCATCTGAAAAAAAAAAAAACCCGAGTCCACAATTAAATTACAAATTTGTAGGTACGGCGGCAAAAGTATGTAACAGCCATGAGTCCATCATTACCAGTTAATGGTGATGGTTTGTCTGAGCACTAGCTAATTTATATAAAATTAGTTTTATGACTAATAAACGCCAAGCCCACACCATCATCAAGCTCCTGTTCTGGCCAGGGCAGAGTCCATATTTGAACACAGTAGAGAACATTCAGGCAAACAACCGACAAAATAATTTGGATGAACGTTGAGTAACCACACTGATCTTTGGGAGGCCGTAGTTTTCCAGATGTAAGAAACTTTCGACGACTCGAACCAAGAGACCTGAATGGATTTGAAAATCTAAATGAAAAGCAATTCCATATTGACCTTTTTAATAGAATTCACAAACTTTATTCATTATATTTCGATGTTATAGTTAAGATTTACAAAAACTTTGAGGTGTTTTTTTTTTTTTTTTTTTTTGCCCAGGAGTGTGTTAGTACTAAGATGCTTTTCAAACAGTAATGATCGGAGATGGTCTCTGACTGGAATTGGGAACTGGGTTCGATGACGTTCTGAATTGCACTGCTGAATCGTCATTGGGTTAGTGGTTTTTGTATTTTATTTTATTTTTTTTCTTGACCCATTGCAGATATGAGGAAGATGGGCGCAGGGAGCATCGGGATCGTGACGTGGACAGAGAGAGAGATCGTGAGCGACGGCAAAGAGAGAAGGAGCGAATCAAGAGGCAAGATGAGGAGCAGCGTAAGAGGAGGGAGCGTCATGATGGAGAAAACACCTACAAGAAGAGGGAGGACGAAAGCAAAAGGCCGAAGGAGTATGTATGGGAAAAGAGATCAAATGAACATAGTGGCGAGTCTGCAGGTCACATTCAAGCTGACAAATCAGAGAAGTCTTCGAAAGATGCTAAAAAGGAGGAAAACGGGAAAAGAGATCGTTTAAGGAACAAGGCATGTTTCATAATTTTAAATTATGTTTTTATATTTCATGTATTTGTTTTCAGTAAAATGATCAAGGTGCAGTCATCATTCCAACTTTATCCATTTTTTCTCAAATCCATATCATAACTTCTCCTGGGTTCCCATGTGGCACAACGAGAAGGTATGTGAGTCTTAAAACCCTGAGATTGCAACTTTGAATCCGGTTTAATGCCACAGCCGTCCGTATCTGGAAGTTCATGGGCGCTGATTTGCCAAGCTCTCACCAGAGGGAGGGACGGTATACACTCACTTCTCTGTCACTCACAGCGATCGCCAGCCAATCATGGGCGTCTGTGAGCTCATACATACCAGGGGGCTGATAGTACTTTCCCTCCGAGTGTGTTAGACCTCCCCTCCTCCCCCAATACACATGCACAGCAGTTCAAAAAAGGTGGGTGGCTAACATCCCATGTTTTGGAGAGGGCGTGTGATAGGGAAGGCAATACCTGGTGGGTGGGAATTGGATACGACTGAGTTTGGGAGAAAATGTGTGGGGGGGGGGGGGACAACTTTGCAGTTCTGTCGCCTATCAGCAATGTGCGCGCTGTCCGTACACACGTCTGGCTCTGCTGTTGCCCTTTTTTACCAGGACAATGCCGGTGCTCAAACTGGAGCATGTTGTGCTTTCAGAACCGTATTCCAACTGATTTAGAACCTCCATCTTTCTACAAAAATCGATGACTCTTATTAATACTACCTTGCTATACCATTATCTGTCATGTGATAAACATTTCATATGATTCTCTTGTGGAGAAATGCAACCAGTGTAATTTTCCTGACTGATTTAATCTGTGAAGGAGTTTTGCCGATTCTAACTTCGTTTTTATTTGCATATGCTGCCAGTTACAGCCGTTCCAAACAACTTTTCTTAAATCCAAAATTTAACTCTCATGGTTAAAGAAATGATTGCTCTATCAGAGATAACAATGATAATATGTTCATAAAATGATGGAGATTTTTACTCGTGGTGTTATGGAATAGAGCCGGGGTCACCAACCTTCTTGAAACTGAGAGCTAGTTCTTGGGTACCAGTTAATGCGAAGGGCTACCTGGTCGATACACACCCCGGAAATAACAAATGTGCTAAATTTATCTTTAATTATATGTTACTATTAATAATTAATGATATTCATCTGTGTGATGATATTGATTTTATTTAAAAATAGCAAAAATTTAGATGCAACTCGGTGGAGAGTGGCGCAATGGAGCCGCGGGCCTGTTCTAAAAATAGCAGTGAACAGGCCCGTGGGCGACTCGTCCCTTGCGGATGACCTGGTGCTGGTGGGCAACATGTTGATGACCCCTGGTATAAACATGAAAGCAATCAGACAGTCACCCTTAAAATTGGCCTGTTTTGGTCTATAACTGGTTTCTTGGTTAAGGGGAATATTTTGTGAGTACCGTTTTTACCCCTCAGCCCAATGGGTGTGAAGAGGATTGTAATCACGCTTGATGTTGATTGGTCTGTCCGTCCACAGTTGTTTTTCATGGCACAATATCATATATGGCCCTCACAGCTACCATCTTGAATTTGTGTTTCATGCATTGATGTGGAAACTGCCAATTTTCACCATTTTTTTGCTGTCCACCTTGGGACTGGGCACACCTTCTGTAATGTGGCGCATGGACTTGGGGATTTATTTTTTATTTCAAACATCAACATGAGAATTATTATACCCTTCAGAGTCAATAAAACAAGCCAAGACTACTCTATCAGCTGAATGCCGTGCGCTTGTAAAGGGACCCCTATATAAGTACTGTACTGAATAAACATATCTTTCTCTGTCAGACTTTATGAACTGCCATGTGATGTCTGTGTCTGTGATGTCTACCAATAAGTGGACTTGATTCACTAGTGTGCATTTACTTTGCTCTAGGACCGTCCTGCCATTCAGCTTTACCAACCAGGGGCCAGGAGCCGCAACAGAGGAGCTCCGGTAGATAACCAGGCAGGAGATAAGAAGGCTGAACGAGATGCCAAAAATACAGAAGAGAAAGCGGAAGAGTGAAGAAAGACCACCACATGGCGACGAGGGAGAATTCTGGCCAAATCTTGGCAATTTTGCAGTGTTGCTGAAGCAAGAGATTCCTGTCCCTCACACAAACTTGCTGTCAGGGACACAGAAGTAGATGCTGCCACCTTACAGTGCCTGAATAAGCCCCCTTTACTTTGCCTGTGCTTCTAGTAGAATCGAGCAGTGGGGCAGAGGGAACGAAGCCAAAGTTTTTGGGCCATGAGCACTTCAAGTGACCTTACTCTTGGTACACACTCAGGCACATCGTATTACAGATAGTTGCTCTTGTGGTATTAAAGCTTACCAATTCATCATCTTTCCTGCACCTCCTAAATAAGTTTGAAAGGGTTTCAGTTTTATAGTAGTTGGTACTGTGCTTCACGTGACACCCAGCATTACAATGCGATGGGGTTTTGTTCTAACAGGCTTTTGCCACTGACAGGTTTTTTTTTTTGTTTTTTTTTTTTTTTTTTCTTCTCATTAGGAAGCTTTTACAACTTGTCGAATTCTAGTGCCCTTCAGTACTTTCAAAATAAAGCCTTACCTCATCAAAAATAATGTGCATCAAATATTTTCTTCATCTTGGTGCAGATATTTAAAACTGTTCAATAACAAAGTCACTGAATAAAATCTGATTTTGCTCTTTGAATTTATCAGTAAATTGACTCCTGGAAGTTGCTCATTATTAAATACTAATTTGCTATTCTGCATGTTGGGTGAATGAAAGCAAGGGCAGCGCAGTCCAGCTCACGGCAAGAACGTTTTAGGTTCAACTCCCGGACTCGGTGAAAAACTGTGGAGTTTGCATGTTCTTCCGGTGTCTGTGGGTTTCCTCTGGGTACTCTGGTTTCCTCGAACAGTTCGAAGACTGATTCATTCATTTTCTGAACTGCTTAATCTTAATTAGGCTTGCATGAATTGGTACCCATCTCGGCCAATTCTTGGCAAGAGCATTGTACACCCTGGACAGCACTCCAGGCCATCACAGGGCAGAAACATGCTGACGGCTGTGGAGCTCCATTTGATGAAAGTCAGCAATGGTTCTTTTACATGAACCTCACACCAGACAGTGAGAGACACGGCCGGCTTTTAATAAGCCAGTTAGCTGTACTGGGGAGGACAGCAGTGAATACCATTGATAGTAGGGCTTGAACCCCCAACCTTGCGATCGGTAATCCAGCACCTAAGAACCGGGCCACCACTGCACCTGAACACACACACACACTTCAGGCTAATTGGCTGTTTGGAATTTCCCCTGAGTGTGAATGTATGAGTAAATGGTCATGTGTTGGCTGTGCAATGGACTGGCAAGCTGTTCGGGGTGTACCCCACCTCCTAGAGTTGGCTGAGGTAAGCTTCAGCTTTACTGTGACCCTATTAGGATTAAGCAATGTGCTGATGAATAAAAATGTGCACTTAACAGAAAATTAAATATTTGTATAAAAGTTGGAAAATAACTGAAATCTGGAACCATAGCGAGAACGAACTGGACAAGATTCCAGGTTTACGTCCACTTGAACAAATATGGGACTGAATTGACTGACAAATTGATAACATTAACTTTTCCTCCGAAGACAGTCTTAAGGAACAGCTTCAAGCTATTTGGAACAGTGTCCCCAGAACCTAGGGCAGTGGTGGTCTAGTGGTATAGGGTACTGGATCGCTGATCCAAAGGTTGGGGGTTCGATTCCCACTCTCCACAAGGTTGTCACTGTCCTCCCCAGTGCAGCTAACTGGGTTATCAAAGGCGGGCCATGTCTCTCACTGTCTATGGTGAGAGGCATGTAAAAGAACCATTGCTGACTTTCGACAAGAGGAGGCTGCAAAGCCGTCGGCGTGTTTCTGCCCTGTGATGGCCTGGCGAGCTGTCCAGGGTGTACTCTGCCCTCGCCCGAAGTTGGCTGGGATGGGCGCCAGCCTCCCCGTGACCCTAATTGGGATTAAGCGGTTACAGAAAATGAACTGAACTCCAGAACCTCTGGGAAGAGATGTACAAACAACGGTATCAAGAATTCCTGCTTTTATGAGGTCCGAAGGAGCCAGAACTGAACACAACACAATAAAAACAACATGGAATAAATACCAAACACTGACGCTACAAGTACTAAAATCAAATACCACGTGCAAAGTAAATACAGAACATATGTATTAAGCATAATAAATACTGAACAAAATAAATACCAAACAATAACCCCAAAACCTAGAATAAACAAACAGAAAAATTACTGAAAACAATAAATATTGAATCTGGAATAAATACTGCATATTCAATACTGTACCTAATGTGACCTGAATACAGAATAAATACTGAACACAACTATTTAGTACGTATATGCTGATATTCTGTTCAATTTTGTGCTTTACATTGAAATACTGTAATTTGTTCAGTTAGGGTGGTGCTGTGGTTACATCTGCCTTGCAGCAAGATGACTCTGGGTTCGAGTCCCTGGCTCAGTGAGGGCTTGCCATGTTCTCAAGCTTTTGTTGGTTTCCTCTGGGTACTGAGGTTTCTTTCCACAGTCCAAAGGCATGCACATTAGTGAACTGGCTGTTTCAAATTGCCCCGATGTGTAAGTGTGAGGATTGTGTTTGATGAAGGATTCTGTATGTGTTTGCTGGCCCTAATATGGACTGGCTGGAGCTGTTTACCGTCCGAAGAATAAATGAATAATTTGTACAATTATCTTTCTTCAGCTAACAAATAAAATGTAAATTGTATTAAACTTTCCCGAAATATTTGCATGTTTTTTAATGGTAATACATTTCTTAAGCACCATCTACCTACCTATATATATATATATATATATATATATATATATATATATATATATATATATATAGTTAGCCCCAGTGCGGCTAACTGGGTTATCAAAGGCGGGCCATGTCTCTCACTGTCTATGGAGAGAGGCAGGTAAAAGAACCATTGCTGACGTTCGTAAAGAGTAGCTGCAAAGTCGTCAGCGTGTTTCTGTCCCTTGCTAAAAAGGGTTGTGACAGGGAGGGCATCCGACGTAAAAACCTCTGCCAAATCAAATGTGCGAATCAAATGATTCGCTGTGGCGACTCCCAAGTAAAAGGGAAAAAGCCGAAAGGAAGACAAACAGATATATAGAGATATATAAAATTTTCAAAAACCATTAATCTTAATAAGCTATGGAAGACTAATTCCTATCTCAGCTAACCAGACAAAGGTGGGTACACCCTGAACTGTTCGCCAGACAATCAGACCCAACATAAACAAACTCACTGACACTCATATCCTCACAAGGAGTGAATTGAACCAGAAAGTTAGCCTAATATGTATGTCGTTGGACCATGGAAGGACACTGGAATGCCTGTGGGAAACACACATGCACAGAGAAAAAGCAAAGTCACACTTAAAACACACAGGCTCAGGACTCGAGCCCAAGACATTTTTGCTGTGGGGTCGAGATGCTGACCACTACGTCACGGTGTCACTCAAAATAAATCATATATGTAATTTTGTTCAGATAATATTAGTCATTAGTATTCATGTGCTGTCATGATTTTGTAAACTACAGTACATATATTTTATTCTATTGAAGTTATGTCAAGGGCGGGACATTTGCGTCATAGCAAGAAGGTCCTGGGTTCAGTTCCCGGCCTGGGTGTTTCTGTGTGGCATTTGCATGTTCTCCCCGTGCTTGTGTGGTATTACTCTGGGTACTCCGGTTTCTTCCACAGTCGTAAAACATGCACAGTAGGCTAACTAGCTGTTCCACATCGGCCCCAAGGTATGAGTGTGAGTGGTTGTGTGAATGTTGGCCCTGTGATAGACTGGCGAGCTGTCCGGGGTGTACCCCGTTCTCAAATAGAGTCAGTCGGCTGAGATGGGCACCAGCCTCCTCTTGACCTGAATTAGGATTAAGTGCTTAGACTTACGTCAAATCATTTCGAGAAGTCATAAGATGTACTAGGTTTATATGTCAGGTATAGTTTGAGTTACAGTACTGTACTATGGAGTACCAATATGGCGACCGCTCGGCTTCAATATCGTATCCATACCGCCCTCCAGCTGGTGTGGTGTGAAGTGAAAATGAGGCCAGTGCTAGGTTTATTTACTTCATTTGTGGTGGCCCTCTGTCCCAGTATAAGCAGCACACAAAAACGACGAATGAAAAAGAATATGAGAGATGTAAAATAAACACGACGTATGGATGATGGTGCTTGTTGTGAGGCCGTTGCAATAACTCTCCGCTTGATGGCGCTGTTTGTTTTTTGTTTGTTTTTTTAAGGGAAACAGCCAGCCGAAAGGAAAAGAAGAAGAAGATTGTATAGCTCCGCCCTTCAAACTCGGAAATAGAACACGACTGTTTCCCAGAACTCCTCCTCTTCAACCACCGCCATTGGGGTGAACAGACTAAGGGTTTCGAATGGTGAGAAATAATCAGTAAACATCTTAACGGATTAAAATGTTTCGTTGAAACTTTTGTTACCGGTTTGTGGTGGCGGTTGTTTCGTGTCCGGATTTATAAGTATTTAACAGTTTAATCACTCGTAGAGACTTAAATAAACATTTCCCCGGAGTGGTTCGCTCGGTGGCAAATTTACTATCAGGGGATGTATAACAGGCCCAGAAATAATGTGGGTTAGAACCTGATTTCTGATTAAAGAAACATTTTTTCCCCTCTATTGACAAACAAAGCGTGTTCCTGTGGTAAAAATGTAAATGGATCATTTGTAGCCTTGATGATGCTAACATGCTAACAGCCAGATGCTAGTAGCATTTGCGTGCTAACGCATTTGTTTATGTGCTGTTGCAGGCGTCACACAAGACTTTTCGGATTAAACGCTTTTTGGCTAAGAAGCAAAAGCAGAACAGACCGATTCCTCAGTGGATCCGCATGAAGACCGGTAACAAGATCAGGTGAGAGAAAGTGTGTGTGTGTGTGTGTGTGTGTTGCACTGAGTCTGAAGCAGAAGAAATGTTGAGCTTCAGGTTAACTTCCATCACTTGAACACTTCCTTTAACGACATAAAATTGCCTTTGCTTCATATGGGCGCCTGTTTCAACCAGTCGAGAAGACATCAGCTTGCAAGTCATAATTTGGCTATTTTTATCATTATGACCTGGTATGTCATCGTCTTTTATCTAAGATAATTATGTCAAGTGATTTCAGTCTTCAGGCAGTTGATTAGTCAGCCTCTGTACAGAGCATACAGATTAACCAATCAACTGCCTGAAGACTCAAATCAGTCAGGTGTACTTGATTGAAACAAAAACCTGCAGCCACATGGCCCTTTGTGGCATGAGTTTGACACCCCTGGTATAGAGGTTTTGCAGCTGACGTCATCCCGCCATATCGGGGTGAAAACAAACCATTCACTCCGGTCCCAACACAGTAGCACACGCGTGTGTATGGGTTAATACTTAATTTATTTATTAAACAAGCGCAAAATGATAGTTAACTGTGGTGCTGGCGGCTGTACACATTATAGAGCAAAGAAAGCAGGTGTTAAATATCACAGATTCCCTGCTAATAAAGCCTGAGGAGAGAAATGGATTTCTGCTTTGAAAAGAGCTGATACCGACAACAAAAGGAAAGATTGGCGACCAGCTCCTACCAGTTGTGTATGTAGCGAACATTTTGTTGGAGGCAAGTAATTTTTATCAGTAGATATATTTATTTTAACCACAGTTTGATTCTATTGACTGTATATCTGGTGTCCATTTATAAGCTGAGGGCAGCTAAAATGCTATTTAGTCTTTATTACCGTGTTTCCCTGAAAATAAGACCTAACCATAAAATAAGACCTAGCGTGATTTTACAAGATGATTTTAATATAGGCCCTCCCCTTAAAATAAGCCCTAGTTGAGAGCGGCAGCAATTCATTGGCCTGCTACTCACTCAATCTAGGGCTCTAGGTGAAAGCGCTGACTCCTCTATTAGGCAGCTTTACCTAGGGTACGCTCTCAAAGCATCAATCCTTGCGTGTTGAGGCTCAGTCGATGACGGCAGCAACTGCTTTAAGACGAGGACAAACACTTGCGTCCATAAAAATTGCTAAAATCGCTCGATATTAAAATATTAAAAAAAATAAAGAAATATAACGAAATAAGAATATATAAAGACAAAGATATATTATAAGACATGTAATAGAAAAAAATGTAAAATACATCATCACCTAAAAATAAGCCCTAGTATCATATTTTGGTAGGAAAATTAATATAAGCCCTGTCTTATTTTCGGGGAAACACGGTATAACATGTACAGTATATATAATAACCATTATAAAACTAAATAATAAGAGATTTAGATCCACATGTTTGTGCTTAATATATAACGTAGGCAAAATTATTAAAAAAAAATGAGTCATAATTACCTTTGCCATGATTAATACTTTGGTGTCCTCAAACAGCTTGCCATGGGCGATATTAGAGGCTTTCCTGGGTATAATATGCTCGCGAAGTGCTGAAACCCATCCAGATAAAAAAAAAATACTCATACACTTTCCAGATTTAACTTTTACAGTCTTTAATTCGTGTTCTAACACACACAACAAACATGCCGTTTTTTGGTTTCCTCGTCACTTGTTTAATCCCACAATGCATTACAGAACCGGAATATACCAAGTTCCGGGGGGAGTAATCATTAACCATGATTGCTACACTCTAAGCCCTTTGAAACTTTTCAGTTTTTCGTATTTTCATTTTCTCACCCCCCCCCCAGAACTTGGTACATTCCTGTTCTGAAATGCATTATGGGATTAAAGAAGTAAAGTGGAAAATGGCATGTTTTGTTGTGTGTGTGTTATACCACGAATTAAACACTTTACAGTTAAATCTGGGAAGCGTATGTTAAACCAGGTATCCTGTCCGTTGCTTCATCCATGCAGTTAACAAACCAACCATCGGGCAAAACGTATGGGTCATTTGTTAGCCCTGATAACCGTACTTTTTGAATATATTGTTTATGATCGTTATCATAATTACCTGGGAGCTCAGAAGGCACTGGGATTGTATTACGGCTGTCAACATTCATATTTATATAATCTACCACGCTTAAAAACAGGCACCTCCAAAGTAAGTACACGTTTGTTTTCACCCCAATATGGCAGCAGCTACTTGGTGGTCATGTGACTGCAAAACCTCTATAGAGGGCATAGTTTTTCTAACACTGCTTGTAACACAAGCTTAATAAATTTTTTCGCCAAAAATTTATCAAAAAACAAGCCACTAATATTTGGTAAGTTAAAATGTTGAATGTAACAGATTGTTGACTTTTGCAACAAGTCTACTAAAGTTGTCTTTCATTTACAACAGTCTCCTGTTTTTTTTTTTTTTTTTTTTTTTTTTTTCTTGAATTAACCAGTTTTGGGCTATTGATGAAATCAACTTCAGAAATAGCTCTTTGTTGCAATTAAGTTTAATTTTTAACAACTTTTGCAGAGTTTTGTCAGTGATTCTGTTTCTGTGGTCCGTTTGAATTAATTTCAGCTGTGAAAATGCTCGCTCAACAGCTGCTGTGCTCAAAGGTAGCATTAGTGTTGTTGCCAGCAGTTTAGTAAGCAAGGGAAACTGGCAACCAAGGCCAAGGTGTTCACTACCCTGGCCATGCAATAGCAGGTATACCTTTTGTAGAGATCTTTCAGCATATATTCAACACTTTTTTTTTTTCTTTTTTCTTTTTTTTTTTTTTTAATGAAATTTAAAGGTCAAAATCGCTGGTGTGTTTTTTATACGAGGTTTAAAAATATATTTTCTAAATGTTCGGCATAGAATGTTCAGCAACCAACCTTAATAATGAAAATTTAACTGTAGATGTCTAACGTTCGTAGTTTAATAATAGTGCGCTAGACTCTACATACCTATTTGTGAGAAAGGAAAGCATTGATGCTGTGCTTTTAGCCGACTTGCTTCGCTCTTGTAATTTTCATTTTCTAGTCGGCCTGTTGATAGACTGCCGCTCTGCTTCGAAGCATCAATAAAATGGGGTATATTGCGCATGCGTACACATTACTAATACGTGTATGTTGCGTACACATTACTAATACGTGTATGTTGCGCACGCGCACACATTACTAATACGTGGAGCAGCGGGAAAGTTTCCAACAGGGGAGGCTCTGCGTGCTGCAGTTGCATACAAAAAATTAAGCACGGCGCTGTATATTTTGGGCATGGTGTTGTAAACATTAGGCATGGTGCAGCGCCATGCTAAAAAGGCCTGGAACACTGATGGGTAAAGTCCGTGGGCTTTTTACACCCAAGCCATAGCGACTCATCAGGCCGGTGCTTGTCCCTGGTTTCTGTAGCGAGAAGCAACTAGGAGTTCGACGACTCCTGGATGGGACGCTATATATATATATATATATATATATATATATATATATATATATATAAAATCATCGATAGTTATAACATAAGTAGAATTGTCAAATAAATCTGGTTTTCTCATATATGCTGTTTCATTAATCCAAAATGCAATAAAATTTGACAAAGATAACCTGTATGTCCATGAATGTAATTTTGTGGACTCCTAATTTGAGTTCCAATTTTGTCTATTACGAATACTAATTTCAGCTCAAAATACTAATTTTTGGTTTATCAACTACAAAATGGTCCTTTCCTGGGTTGGCAACCCTGCATCTGTGACCCAGTCCAGCATAATCCCGATTAAGTTGCGCTGTGGCGTTTTGAGTGAGAATCGCTTGTAAAGATGAAAACGGCGCGACTGGAATAAAATGGCAAAAATCTCTTTTAGAGCAAAATCTTCAACATGACCAAGTTCAGATATCCACAAACACAATCTCTCCATTGAATTACCTGCAGGTACAGGGTTCCATGTCCATGCTGTTGTGAAACGGTAGATGTGTCCACTGATTGTACTGATTTTAAACAGGTTTTGTGGTTTGCTCAGTGTGTTTCCTTCTGATCCACATTCACTACCAGAACCCAGACCGATTCCCCCAATCATATAACCCTCAGCTAATCAGAAACCTCACAAAGGCTGTGACTTGTAAATAGAACTCATCTGTTGCTCGTACGACGGTGCTGATCGGTGGAGAGTTGGATTCGTTTAGTGTTTGGGAGTTTCGGATGCAGCCATTCAGAACCCGGTTCTGTAACTGTAATCACTATTTTCTCTGAAGTAGCCTTCAATTCAGGCATAAAAGATACACGCACAAATGCACAGTGATCAGACTTCTTAATACACAGTCAGTAGAGTTCCTGATAAATCATATGCAAAGGTTGAAGGACACTGTGTTTTGAATTGACGCACTAAACTTGAAGAGGCTATTCCTTCTAAAATTGTTTTGCAGGTGGTGTTAGTTTTAATTTGTGATTTGAACTGTTATTTTATGGGAAACGTGAACCAGGCATTGGGCATAAGATGGACAACTTAAAAGTGGATTCAGAATTACAAATGGTGGATGAAATTTTGTTGCCGAGTTCAGAATATTCACGTGTTAGTGAGACTTAAAAAACAGTGAAAAGCAGGGTGTCTCTAATTTGTCGAATCCAGTGTAGCCAAACTGTACTCCCAGCAATCACGGAGCAACCACTGAGGTGTCCAAGGGTGTATTTTTGTCATAAGCCTCTGGTCCATGTACCTTTCAGTACAACTTTTGATTTTGAAGTGGGTCGAAAGGTTGCACACTTGTGCAAATGAATCAAAAAGCAGGATGCAATTACAGTGCTTCATCTTGTGGAAGGACTGCCATTACCCTGCTGAGAGTAACACCCTGGTTCACAGTAACAACATCTCGATTCAGGGATGGGACACTGTGACAGGGACACATTTTCAGTTTCAGATTCTGTTACTACATGAGTTTATGTTCCACTCCTCAGGCTTCCTCATTGCCTGCTTTTTACTAGAAATGTATCACAATCAGCACCTACACATTCAACCACCACCTTGTTCAACAACACGTACAGAAAATGTGTATAATAGTAAAGCTGTTTTGGAGTGTTATTTTCTGGATGCCACTTGAACACTTTGCCTCGATTTACCAGATCATTACTGTACACCAACAACAGTCACTAAGACTAATATTGTTTATTTGCTTCAAATTTGAATCCTCGTAGTGTTGTTGTTTTGTCTTTTTTTGCCTCGGTGCATTATCCAGTCCTTAGTTGCCACTTGAGCGTCACAGAAAGTGATTAATCAAAAGTAACTGGATAAATTATTGTTGCCTTTTCCATCTTAAACTGGATCCACACTGGAAGCAACGAGCGACAAGCGAATCGCTTTGCCGTGGAACTACAGGCAGAATCACCTATTTTACATGAACTATGGAAGTGAATAGGAAATGCTGTGAACAGAACTGTTTTTTTGTTGGTATTTGTCAATGAAATCAATGATTGATGATTGCCCAAATTACTTTCACTAGTATGAAAGTTCAGCTCAGTTGAACTCTGTAATCACCAACTTGGTCACTTGAGAGAATTTTCTCTTGTTGCTTCTTGGCGATCATGGAATTTGTTTCCTGTGTGCATCCGTCTTTACTCTGTAAACATGACCTGCTCCAGTAAACACTGCCTAATCAGATCACCATAAAACTTGGCAAGAACACCCCATGAGAAAACAAGTGTCTGGTCCCAAATCAAGGATTTTGCCTGTAACTTGTTACCTTGATAAGGTTGCCAAAATTGAACCGATTTGGACTGAACAAGGCCCGTCATCCTGTGAAATAATTGGGTCCAAATGGTGCTGGCTTTGAACTCGTACTGGCAGTTATTCCCGAGAAGCATCACTTTTTTTGTAGATGAACCAAGCTCAAACTTAAAAATGACCTCCGTGTGCTCATAAGGGGATGTGCAGTGCAGTGAAATTCCAAAATACTAGTGTAGTCTCAGCTCGCAAACTACTTTCGGAAGCTGTGAATTCATTGCGTGCTATTTATTAAAGAACGGCGTGGCAACTGGAGCCTGCCGTGGTCTATAATCTTACAGGATTGGGTTTAATTAAATCATTGAAATCTGACTGTTGGTTTTATTTACCTGTAAATAAATGTGTGCAATTTATTTAGCTGCTTTGTGTTTACATGGTTAATACAAAACCAGTATCGAACATAATATTGGGATTTCAGTTATTGAACTTATTTGAGTTTGTTCCTGGATGTTGGTGAACAGATGACTCGTCTCTCTAGTCCAGGGGCCACCAACCTTTTTGAGACTGAGAGCTACTTCTTGGGTACCAATTAATGTGAAGGGATACCAGGTCGATCCACACCTCTGAAATTACAAATTTGCTCGATTTACCTTTAATTATGTTATTAATAATTAATGATATTCATCTATGTGATGATTGATTTGATTAAAAAAATATATTCAAGAGAATTAGATGCAGCTCAATGGAGAGTGGCGCTATGGAGCCGTGGGCCTTTCCTAAAAACAGCAGTGAACAGGTCCGCGGGCAACTTATTGTCCTTGTGGGCTACCTGGTGCCCACGGGCATCACGTTGGTGATCCCTGCTCTAGTCTGAGGCGAACACGTGCAGATTGTTTTTCTGCTGTTGCCTTTAATGTTTTGTGACGCCTGTATCTCGAAGTCCATTTCTGCCACTGGAGTGAAAGAAAGGTTGATTTAAGTCGTAATTATTTGAGCCAAGACTTGGCGAGTCATAACGGAGTTGTCATTATTGAAGTGCTGAGTTGTAATTGAGTCAATAAGTTATGACCTACTAAGGGCAGTGGTGGCCTGGTGGGAAGGGTGCTGGGTCACTTATCCTAAGGTTAGGGGTTCGAGTCCCACTCTCCACAAGGTTGTCACTGTCCCCCGAGTGCACTAACTGGGTTATCAAAGGCCGGCCATGTCTCTCACTGTCTATGGTGAGAGGTTAATGTAAAAGAATCATTGCTGACTTTCGTAAAGAGGAGCTGCAAAGCCGTCAGTGTGTTTCTGTCCCTTGTAAAGGGTTGTGTCAGGAAAGGCATCCGACATAGAAACCTACGCCAAATCAAACATGCTAATCAGGTGATTTGCTGTGGCGACCCTGGGGGTGGGGTGGGAAAGGTGGAAAGCCAAAAGGAAAACAAGTTATGACCTACTAACTCGTAATCATGACTTACTAGCCAGCCACAAACACAACCCCCTAAAGTGGTGGAAATGGGCTTTCTTGCATAATTTGTCCTAGATTTTATTAGAGGTGTGTGTGTGTGTGTGTGTGTGTGTGTGTGTGAAGTTAATCCATTTTCATGATATTTACTGACTTTCTTTTGTCTGCAGGTACAACTCCAAGCGCAGACACTGGAGGAGGACAAAGCTCGGCTTGTAAATGACCCGTTTCTCCGGCATCGATCTCACATGAACCCTGCAAGCATCGCCACTTCCTTCCCTGATGTTTAGAGAGATCATGTGGATCAGAATTTTCTTATGTACACATACTCTGGAAATGATACGCTTTTGAAAATAAACGACACCAAAAACGAATGTCTTGTCTTATCTTTTAATGGTTATATCTTTTAAATGTTGTGTTGAGGGTTCTATGGGTGAAGGCACTTGGGTTTGTGTCGACCTG
The DNA here is from genome assembly GCA_024760905.1 of Plotosus lineatus. Lineage (NCBI taxonomy): Eukaryota > Metazoa > Chordata > Actinopteri > Siluriformes > Plotosidae > Plotosus > Plotosus lineatus. The sequence continues at coordinate 56,296,469 of CM045733.1, read as the reverse complement.
TCTGCAAGTGCTGGAATGTTATCAAATCACAGTACTCGATAAGAGTCCAGATGGCGCTTTGATTTCCAAAAGAGTGGCTGAAAGGAATTCTGAATCCACAAATGGAGACGTGACACGGTTACATTTTTTTATTCTAAACAGTTGAATCTAAAAGTGTAAAACTTACAAGATGTTCAACTGAAACAAAGAACCCTTTTTGGTAATATCTGGTGTGTAATTGGCCAGTTCCTGACTTTTTTTTTTTTAGTTCTTGGCTCTTGAAAAAAATGGGGCGAGAAGCTTTCTAAGTGGGCCCAAGTGCCACGGCCTGTTTGTGTGGACGCTTTCTGTGCAGTGTGGGTCTGTTTGGTGGTCCATTGTCGGTGCTTCTGTGGCTCCCTCAGTACACGCCGCCGCATTGTTGTTGTTGCTGTTGACATTTAGCTGCCAGGTGCCATGTTCTTCATCCCATGCACCAAGGAGCTCCTTCATCTCCTCGGGTGCATTTTCCTTCAGATACTGCCATGCTCTTTTCCCATTGTAGTCCATAACATCTACACTGGCACTAAATGCTCCAACTAAGATCTTCACGACCATGTACTGGCTGTGTAGGGCGGCGACGTGGAGGGGAGTGAGCCCTCCACTGCCCTTCAGGTTCACGTCCACTTTGTAGCCTTTCCTCTCAGCATCTTTCAGAAGCTTTAACAACGTCTCGTGGTTTCCCATCTTGGCCAACCAGTGCAGAGCAGTGTAGCCGCTCACGAAGTCCTTCCTGCTCAGTAAACTCGGGTCCTCGGAGAGAAACTCTGCCATCGTGTCATACCTCCCGTCTATCGCAGACAGCATCCATGCGTGCTCGGTGGGGTCCAGTACCCAGAATGCATTGCTGTCATCCGCGCCCTGGAGCGCCGCATCCCCACCACAGTCCCTGGACGCGTCGCTGCTGCTGCTTGTGAGGGATAAGATGGTCGACAGGCCCCGGTGTGAACTGTTATTCAAAAACAAGTCCTTCAGGTATTTTTTGCGCATGGCAGGCGTGATGGTTCCTTTCTCCTGGAACTGGATCTCGCCTCCTGTTCCTGGATCAGGAGCTTCGAGCTGTCTCTGAAATCGGGACCTGCGCGCGGCGGCAGCGCTCAACGGGAGCGACGCCGCGCGCGCGGGTTCCCGGATGCTCGGCTGCGTTATTGAGCCCGAGTTCAACTCGTTCACGCTCTTGATTTGGATCTGAGTTTGGGTTTTTTGTCTGTGTGACCGCGCTTTAGGTTCAGCCATCCGCGAGTCCGGGGAGTTTCGGCTGTATAATGGCGTCGCTGGGTTGACGGTGCGCGGCTGCGCGCGATGTCGCTCAAGGGCTTTTATTCCCGGCGTCGCTTCCCACCGCCACCGCGTTTACATCTCCGCTCAAAACCAAAGGAAAAAAAAAAAAAAAGTTCAAATGGCCTGAAAATGTCCCATCTGAATCCCCGTCTGTGTGCGTTTCTGTTCCAGCAGGCAAAACATTTCAGATGGAAATAGAAAACTTCCTCATTTCAGCCCCTTTATCTTCCTCTTTAAAAAAAAAAAAAAAATCCAGTATGAAGCTGTCAGCAGAATAAACATCAGATTTCGTTGCAGTCACAAGGACGCGCACGCGCGCGCTGATCATCGAGTTTCACTTTTATACTTTTATTCCTCAGCCCCGATTCAGGAAATCCGACTCAGCACTCAACTGTGTCATCCGGAACCACCCGGGTCGGGTCCACACTCCAGCACCGTCCGAGCATCAGCCCTGAATCAGGAACACGTGCTCCATGATCACACGGAACCCTGGGATTCTGACTGCGCGCCGATTCTTCCTCCCCGCAGAACCGGACCGCGAACCCCACCCTCCCGGGGAAGTTGGTCGGGACTCAAAGGTCAGCTGGAGTGTCTCTGACAGCCCTACAGGCAGAGACGGGGGTCACGTGACCGCTCAACTCCAGAATTGGAAACCGTCACCATAACGTCATCGGTTACTGATTTACAACTGAAGGAATGACACTGACGTGTTGCGTGGCGTTTCAGCACGCACTGGGGCATGCTGGGTTTCATTTGGCTTGGAGTCAAGTGTTGAACTAAAATCTCAACCACAGGCCAACTTTATTTATCATCTTTAAATGGATCTTGGGGTCCCTGACAGTCCATTCACTTGTCCACAGGTCCATTGCAAACATTCATTCATTTTCTGTAACCTAGGGTCAGGCTGGCGCCCATGCCAGCCTGTACAACCTGGACGGCTCACCTGGACCCTGGAGTATACCCTGGACGGCTCGCCAGGCCATCGCAAGGGGAGGAACACGCTGGTAGCTATGCAGCTCCTCTTGACCAGAGTCAGCAATGGTTGTTTTACATGAACCTCTCGCCAAAGACAGTGAGAGACATGTCCGGCCTTTGATAACCCAGTTAGCGGCACTGGGAGGACAGTGACAACCCTGTGATAATGTAGGTTGAACCTCCACCTTGGGATCAGTGATCCAGCACCTTCACCACCAGGCCACTACTGGCCAGTATGCAAACAGCCAGTTGTATACGAGATGTTTTATTTTACAAGATGTTCGATTTTTTTTTTTTTTTTTTTTTGAAATGAAGCTAAATTTAATAAGCTGTTGATCTCACCAACATTACTGTAGTACTGGATTCTCCTTTGAACACTATTTTAATACTTTATTACAGTCTGCTCTCCTGTTAAAACACCAGGCATTTGGATGCTTAAAAAAATATGAGACCAAGATAAATAATTTCGGAAATTTCCCTGCATGTTCCTCTATTTATTTTCATTTATTCATTCATTTTCTGAACTGTTTAATCCTAACTGAGGTTGCAGGGAGGCTGGTTCCCAGCTCAGCCGACTCTGGACGAGGGCTCGGTACACCCTGGAGAGCTGGCCAGGTCATCCCAGGGCAGAAACATGCTGACGGCTATGCATCTGCTTTTTACAAAAGCCAACAATAGATCTTTAACATGAACCTCCAGCACAGACATGGCTGGTCTTTCAGAACCAGGTGAGCTGCACTGGGGGGGACACCAGTGACAACCGCTGACAGTGGGGCTTGAACCCCCAACCTTGGGATTGACAATTCAGCACCCTATCACCAGGCCACCAGTGCCATTCTATTTATTTTATACACACATATATGTATATATATATCATCAGTGCTGTCAATCTTAACAACGACCGCCATCAGTGCTGTCAATCAACAGGGTGCTGATGGAAATTGGATTACTGTTGGTCGAAGACGTCGAAGAAGGAGAGGTGGGAGGCGTGTCCGTAGGCAGAGAGAGAAGAGGAAAGGCATGAGTCTAGGACTGAGAGTGGGGACTTTGAATGTTGGAACTATGCACAGAAAAGGTAGAGAGCTGGTTGACATGATGCAGAGGAGGAAGGTGGACATACTGTGTGTTCAGGAGACCAGGTGGAAAGGTAGCAAAGCTAAAAGCTTAGGAGCAGGGTTTAAGCTATTTTATCACGGTGTGGATGGGAAGAGAAATGGAGTCGGAGTCATCTTGAAGGAGGAGTTTGTCAGGAATGTTCTAAAAGTGAAAAGAGTGTCAGACAGAGTGATGAGTCTCAAGTTAGAAATTGAAGGTGTAATGCTCAATGTTGTTAGTGCTTATGCCCCACAGGCAGGATGTGAGCGAGAAGAGAAGAAGAGATTCTGGAGTGACTTAGATGAAGTGATGCAGAGTACCACCAGAGGTGAAAGAGTGGTCATTGGTGCAGACTTCAATGGACATGTTGGTGCAGGCAACAGAGGGGACGAGGAAGTGATGGGCAGGTTTGCTATCCAGGACAGGAACGCAGAAGGACAGATGTTGATAGATTTTGCAAAAAGGATGGAAATGGCTGTGGTGAATATTTTCTTCGAGAAGAAACAGGAGCATAGGGTGACTTATGAAAGCGGAGGTAGGAGCACACAGGTAGACTACATCTTGTGTAGGCGATGTAATTTGAAGGAAGTCAGTGACTGCAAAGTCATCGTGGGTGAGAGTGTTGCCAAACAGCATAGGATGGTGGTGTGCAGGATGACTGTGATGGTGAGAAAGGTGAAAAAGGCAAAGGCAGAGCAGAAGACAAAGTGGTGGAAGCTGAAAAAGGAAGAGTGTCGTGTTGTCTTCAAGGAGGAGTTGAAACAGGCTTTGGGTGGCCAGGAAGTACTTCCAAATGACTGGACAACCACAGCAAATGTGATCAGGGACACAGGTAGGAGAGTACTTGGTGTGTCCTCTGGAAGGAAAGTAGATAAGGAGACTTGGTGGTGGAATGAGGAAGTGCAGGAGTGTGTACAAAGGAAGAGGTTATCCAAGAAGAAGTGGGACATTGAGAGGACCGAAGAGAGTAAACAGGAGTACAGGGAGACACAGCGTAAGGCGAAAGTAGCAGTGGCTAAGGCCAAACAGAGGGCGTATGATGACTTGTATGATAGGTTGGATAGTAAAGAGGGAGAAAATGATCTATACAGGTTGGCACAGCAGAGAAATAGAGATGGGAAGGACGTGCAGCAAGTTAGATTGATAAAGGACAGAGAGGGAACTGTATTGACTAATGACAGAAGTGTGCTGGGAAGATGGAAAGAGTACTTTGAAGAGCTGATGAATGAGGAAAATGAGAGAGAAAAAAGAGTAGAAGAGGTGACCGTTGAGGACCAGGATGTAGCAAAGATCAGTAAGGGTGAAGTGAGAAGGGCATTGAAGAGGATGAAGAATGGAAAGGCAGTTGGTCCTGATGATATACCTGTGGAGGTATGGAAGTGTCTAGGAGAGGTAGCAGTAGATTTTCTGACAAGAACATTCAACAAGGTACTAGAGAGTGAGCAGATGCCGGAGGAGTGGAGGAGAAGTGTGCTGGTGCCCATTTTTAAGAACAAGGGAGACGTGCAGAGTTGCAGCAACTACAGAGGGATAAAGTTGATGAGCCATACGATGAAGTTATGGGAAAGAATAGTGGAAGCTAGACTAAGGGCAGAGGTCAGCATTTGTGAACAACAGTTTGGTTTCATGCCAAGAAAGAGCACCACAGATGCAATGTTTGCCTTGAGGATGTTAATAGAGAAGTACAGAGAAGGTCAGAGGGAGCTACATTGTGCCTTTGTGGATCTGGAAAAAGCATATGACAGGGTGCCAAGAGAAGAACTGTGGTATTGCATGAGGAAGTCTGGAGTGGCAGAGAAGTATGTTAGAGTGGTGCAGGACATGTATGAGAGATGTAAGACAGTGGTGAGGTGTGCTGTCGGTGTGACCGACGAATTCAAGGTGGAGGTGGGACTGCATCAAGGGTCAGCTCTGAGCCCCTTCTTGTTTGCTATGGTGATGGACAGGCTGACAGACGAGGTGAGACAAGAATCTCCATGGACTATGATGTTTGCAGATGACATCGTGATCTGTAGTGAGAGCAGAGAACAAGTGCAGGAAAATCTAGAGAGGTGGAGGTATGCCCTGGAAAGGAGAGGAATGAAGGTTAGCCTCAGAAAATCAGAATACATGTGTGTGAATGAGAAGGACCCAGGAGGAACGGTGATGTTACAGGGAGCAGAGATAACGAAGGTGGAGGATTTTAATCAATCCAGAGCAATGGAGAGTGTGGAAAAGAGGTGAAGAAGCGTGTGCAGGCAGGCTGGAATGGTTGGAGAAAAGTATCCGGTGTGATGTGCGATAGGAGAGTGTCAGCAAGAATGAAGGGAAAAGTGTACAAGATGGTGGTGAGGCCAGCGATGTTGTATGGCTTAGAAACAGTGGCGCTGAGGAAAAGGCAGGAGGCAGAGCTGGAGGTAGCGGAGATGAAAATGTTGAGGTTCTCCCTGGGAGTAACGAGGATGGATAGGATCAGAAATGAGTATATCAGAGGGACAGCCCACATAAGATGTTTTGGAGACAAAGTCAGAGAGGCTAGATTGAGTTGTTTTGGACATGTACAGTGGAGGGATAGTGAGTATATTGGTAATAGGATGCTGAGGCTGGAACTACCAAGCAGAAGGCCTGGAGGAACACCAAAGAGACGATTCATGGATGTGGTGAAGGAGGACATGAAGGTCGTTGGTGTAAGAGAAGAAGATGCAAAGGATAGGGTGAGATGGAGGCAGATGATTCGCTGTGGCGACCCCTGAAGGGAAAAGCCGAAAGGAAAAGAAAAAGAAGACACTAGCCTGGGTATATATTTTGGGTTTTCATTAGCTGTATGCCAAAATCATCAGTATTAAAACAATAAAAGACCTGAAATATTTCAGTTGGTGTGCAATGAATCTAAAATATATGAAAGTTTAATTTTTATCAGTCTATTACAGAAAATAATGAACTTTATCACAATATGCTAATTTTTTGAGAAGGACTAGTATCTATCTATCTATATATCTATCTATCTATCTATCTATCTATCTATCTATCTATCTATCTATCTCTATACTTTTTTTTTACTTATGCATATAAAAGATGGTCGTTCACAAGTTCACAGCAAGAAGGTCTGGGTTCAATTCCCATGCTCGGGGCATTTTCTGCATGAGTTACGTCCATGTGTCCAGTTTCCCCCACAGTCCAAAAACATGCACAATAGGTTCAAATTGTCCCTAGGTCTGAGAGTAAGTATGAATGGTTGTATGTGGCAATTCATCTGTGGTCACGAGTCCATGGGAGCTAATTGGCTGAACTCTTATAGGAGGAGGGATGGCATACGCTCATGTTTTTGTTACTCATAGCGATCGCTAGCCAATCACGGACATCCGTGAGCTCATTCGTACAAGGAGGCAGATAGTGCTTTCCCTCTGAGTGTGTTAGACTTCCTCCACTGAAAATTGTACAAAAATTTAACATTCAACTCAAAGTGAGTTTTAAGGGTGACAAAATTTCTGACGAAGAAATAATGATTTTTCATAAAATCACTTGTTCCACAATTATTGGCACCCCTCACAATTATTAGGAAATAAATGTAATTGAAGTACCAGTATTTCTGTCATTTCTACAGAAGTTTACAAAGTAGATCAGAGTGTCTATGAACATTTCATTCGTTACTCATCACTTCCTTTGAACCTCAGATATAAATATGATGTGACACAGAGACCATTTATCTTACTCTTCAACATGGGAAACACAAAGGAACACAACAGTCAATTAAGGCAGATGTGTCGACCTTCACAAGTCAGGCAACGACTACAAGCCACTCGCCTGCATCTGCAAATATCTACTGTCAGAGGAATCATTAAGAAGTTTAAAACAACCAGAACATTGGTAAACAAGCCTGGACGAGGACGCGTGGTTATTTTGCCACCACCCACAGTGGAGGGGATGGTAAGAGAAATTCGAAGCTTCGGTTAGATGAGAGCAAGCTAGAGCTTTTTGACAACAACAGTCTAAGTGGGTCTGGTGCAACACAAAAGAAGAGTATGCAGAAAAGCGCCTCATGTCCACTGTGAAGTTTGGGGGAGGATTGGTGATGTTGTGGGTTTGGTTTTCATCCAGAGACCCTGGGAGCCTTGTTCGGGTGCATGGCTTCATGAACACTTTGAAATACCAGGACATTTTAAATCAAGATCTGTAGGCTCAACAAGATAACCTCGCCAAACATGTGGCCAGATCTACACAGAAATGGTTCACCAGACACAGAATCAAGCTTCTCCCATCAGGGTGCTAATAATTGTGGTCCGCAAGATTTGAAGTGAAAGAATTATTTCTTAATGTGTTTTTCCCCCATGACTGAATGAATACATTTGAATTAAAGGTTGGATTTTCCTCTTATTTTTACATTGTAGTCCTACATTATTAAAAAATAAATTTATTAGAAACTAAAGAACCCATCTTAACTAGGGAAGCCAATAATTATAGATGGCTGTGTGTGTGTGTATAGTATATATATATATATATATATATATATATATATATATATATATATATATATATGTATATATATATATGTATATATATATATATATAGAGAGAGAGAGAGAGAGGAGATGGTTTGGACAGTAAAACAAATTCAGAGAGGCTAGATTGAGATGGTTTGGACATGTACAGAGGAGGGATAGTGAGTATATTGGTAGTAGGATGCTGAGGTTGGAACTGCCCGGGAGAAGGCCTAGAAGAAGACCAAAGAGAAGATTTATGGATGTGGTGAAGGAGGACATGAAGGTCGTTGGAGTAAGAGTAGAAGATACAGAGGATAGGGTGAGATGGAGGCGGATGGTTTGCTGTAGCGACCCCTGAAGGGAAAAGCCGAAAGGAAAAGAAGATATATATATATATATATATATATATATATATATATATATATATATATATATATATATATATATATATATATATATATATATATATGTGTATATGTATGTATATGTATATGTGTGTGTGTCCGTATTGTATATAGGGAAGGGTGAAAGCATGTACTCATGGGTAGTGTTTAATGAAGCTGGCCTGTTGGGTATTTGTTTCTTTCACTGGTGATTCTCATGCACTTCCCATCCTGCTTGGTTGTGCACTGGGGTTTCTCACTTCTCTTTCGATCCTGCTTTACATTTATATTTATGGCATTTGGCAGATGCCTGATCCAGAGCAAATTACATTTTTCTTTTAAATATAATCTATACAACTAAGCAGTTGAGAATTAAGGGCCTTTCTCAATTGCCCAGCAGTGGCAGTTTGGTGGTACTGGGGCTTGAATCGTCAACCTTCTGATAAGTACCAAAAGCCTTATCCACTGAGCCAGTTTTCCCTATTCTGTGACGGGAGTAGTACTAATATAAATGTTCAGTTTCTTTGCAGGTTCTTGCATGAAATTTGATAAATTTCAGAAGAAATTAATTTTTTTTTGGCCATTTTGAGTCTACAATTAAAACAAATGAAAATGGATTCTTCAGACACTAAACTAGCCTAAGGAAGGACATTTTATTTCTTTTTATTCAGAACCATTACAGTCATTTGTGTTTCTTCCCCAAAAAGTTACCACAAAGTGTTTGTTGTTTGGGATGTCTTTTCATGCCATATCTTTAATATTTCCCTCCACTGGAGTTAAAGGTGTCCAACCCCACCTGTAGCCTCAAAAAGACAAGGCTCTATACACTAAGTCGGCTCAATGAAGGCATGGTTTGCAAAAGGTGGTGTGAAAGAAATGAAACATTGGAATTGTTCAGTAAGCACATACTGTCACGTGAAAAATCTCAGTGAATCCCACGAAAACTTTTTTTTAATCCCTGTGGTCAATATTAAATTGAGAAACAATGAGCTGTCTGCTCCATAAACTCACCTAAAGCTCCAAAAATGTCTAATTTTATTCTCAAAATACACCTGAAGCATTAAAATCTTTTCCCATCTCACTATAATCTGCTCATAAAAATGCTTCCGGTGGTAATTGCTGCATTTTATTTTACAGCGGCATTCTATCGGAAGTCACAAACAGCAAGCTGTTCAGGGTGTGCCCACTGTCAGCTGAGATAGGCGCAAGCCTCCCTGTGACCATAATATGATTATGAGATTTGGCAAATGAATGAGTGAGTGGGAGAGAGTAAACGACAGCCATCATATCGATGTGTTAAAAAACACCACAAATATGCCTTTATATTTATCACATGAAGGCAATGGATCAGCCATGACCTAATGGTAAGAAAAGCAGGTTTGGGACCTCACTGTCGCTGATTCGATTCCAGAACCAGCAGGAAAAATGTGTGCTGGAGGGCATAAGCAACACTTTCCCCTTCCTCCATCTTCTTGAGGGTCACCACTGCATTTGGGGTCGCCATAGTCTTTGGGGACAGCCATGGCCTCATGCTTAGAAAAGTGGCTTTGGGACTCAAAGGTCATTGGTTAAATTCCTGAGACAGCAGGAGAAATGTGTGGTGGTGGGTTGTGAGCTGCACCTTCTATTCCTTCATCTTCTTGGCTGACGTGACCTTGAGTAAGGCACCTAACCCCCAACTGCTCTCGGGATGCCCCTCCACTGCTCACTGTTTCTGTGTGTGTGCTCACTTTGGATGGGTTACATGCGACGGCAATAGTTTTCTTTGCAGGATTAATACAGTATAGAAATAAAATAAATAAATTAGATTCGAATGAGATAATCAAGATTAGGTGCCATTCGAACCTCCTTCAGGTGAATCCTGTTTTATTTAAAGCTGCTATCTCGGGTCTGATGTTCTCTTCACTACTGAAGTGTATAATGCCATCAGGCATCTAAAGGTTTTCGATGTCTATGAGTTTGGCAAGGAATTTTAAAAACAGTTTTAATTTATTTGAACTACACCATTCCAATGAATGAAAATTTATCTACAAATGGCGTAATGGTTCCCAGTTCGGTTGCCCAGGCATAGTCCTTCTTCGAACATAGCATTTACAGGGATCCCTCATTTTCCACGGTTGATTTGGACCGAGATTCCCACGCGACCACCGAATTCCGTGAAGTAGGATCAAACCCCCCCCCCCCCCCAGATTGACATATACGTACATGTATCTATCTATCTATCTCGTGCCTGACTCGTAGGATGACCATTGGCGACCCGCCATGAAGGATAACGCCCTGGTTATCATCTTCATGGGGGTTTTCTTGCCAGGATTAGTGCAGTGGTTTGCCATTGCCTTCTGCACGATGCGAACCTACGGGCAATTTAGAACGGCCAATTAACCTACTGTGCATGTCTTTGGATTGTGGGAGGAAACCGGAGCACCCGGAGGAAACCCACGCAAGCACGGGGAGAACATGCAATCTCCATGCAGAAACACCCAGGCCGGGAATCAAACCCAGGCCTTCTTTTACAATTAAACATTAAACAATAAGATGTATATAAATAATAATAAGATGTAAATAAAATATAAATAATATTATATATTATAAAATATTATATTACAGACGCGCATGCACACAGATGTATGTGCCTCACAAAAATGTAAGTAGTTTTGATGGGAGGTTTTGGGTTGTTTTTTGTTTTGTGATTGTTTAGGTTGTTTTTTGCATAATTGGCCTTGTTTTTGCAGCATTTTTCTTAACTTTTTCCCCTATTTTTCATTAATTTCCTTATTTTTTAATTTGATGAATACGTACAGTATTTAAAAAAAAAAAAACACGATGCACTGAAGCTTTATGAATTGAAGTGCAAGGTAGCGAGGGATCCCTGTATTGAGCCTGGTCTAGTACACAGATATTCAGGGTCACCACAGCAGTTTGCACCAATTCCTGTAAGCCCGGACCTGATTCCCAGAGGATTGGTGACGCTGAGAGTAATGTGCTCTGAACAAACAAATTAAGGATAGAGTTGTTTTGTCAGAGTCTCACTACACATGGGAACAGCAGAAGAACATCATAGCAACTATGAAGCATGGTGTGGTTCTGGGTTTTATTCGCTGTCTCAGAGACTGGGTGGTGTGAAGCCATAGATTGATTGATTTTGTTATTTATCACATCAAAGTGTCCTTGAAGACAACGTGAGGCCATCTCTCCAAAAGTTGAAGTTGAACTGGATTGGACTGAACTGGTTGAACTGGACCTTTTAAGAGGATGATGATCTGAAGAGCATGAAGGAACGGATAAAAAGTCCAAACTCCAGTTTGAATCCCACTAAAATGAATTGAGGGTATTTGAAAGATCTGAACAGTCAAAAAAATAAATAAATCAACTTACAGATGTTGAAAGTGTGATCAAACGTTGTTCAATGCTGATGGCAGAAACTGGTGGACAATTTTGAAAAAACCCCAAAAAACTCACCAATAAGAAGTTATTTCTGCTAAAAAATGCAAGTTCTCGCGTTTCCTACAGTTTTTTGGCTTTGTTGCTCCACCCTTATCGGAAGGTTTTAGCTTACACTTTGTGTACAATGTGGGTGTAGGTATTCCTGCTCATTTAGCCACAAGAGAACCTGTGGTTGGTTACGGCTGGAGAGCGAGTATCAGGTGTGCAGCTATAATTCCATTTCATCCAGAAGGTGCTCAGTACACTGATTTCATGTTTATGTTGGAGTTCTGATATTTATCCTGGAAACTCACTGATCCCAGGACTCGAACTCTGGACCTTCCTTGCTGCGAGATGGATGTGAGAACCAATGCAAAATCACTCCCCCTAGGTCAGAGACTCAAAAGAGTAGTCCAAGTAGTCCACAGCAAGGAAGGTCCAGAGTTCGAGTGTTTCTGCCCTGCAGTGGCCTGGCGAGCTGTCCAGAGTATACTCTGCCCTCGCCCAGAGTCGGCTGAGATGGGCGCCAGCCTCCCTGCGACCCTAATTCAGATTAAGTAGTTCAGAAAATGGATCAATGACTGAATTGTCTAGTAAAAATATCCACGATGGAAGACAGCAGTTGACTGGAACATTTAGTTCATGCTGATCCAGGTAGCAGCTGAAGCTCAATACGGGGTCCTCTGATGTTGTGGGCCGAATTCCAAAAGGTCCATTTGGGCTGCTGCCATTTAAAGAGTGGATATCGTGGAGAATCTTGAACTTGACCGGTCCTTTTGTGAGGCTCGAGGGGGGAAAAAAGAGTAGAGGGAAATAATTTGAAATAGTTCACCAAAAAAATGTGGCTGTATAAATGAATAAATGAAAGGGCAGATATGCTCGGAGTTGTTATAAATGTTATAAATGTTTGGTGCAAATTGGCGCCTCCCTGGTGTGGTGTTTCGGGCATGTCCAACCGGGAAGAGACCCCGGGGTCGACCTAGAACACGCTGGAGGGACTATGTCTCTCGGCTTGTCTGGGACCGCCTCGGTGTCCTCCAAGGAGAGTTGGAGGAGAGGGACGTCTGGACCTCTTTGCTTAGGTTGCTGCCCCCGCGACCCGACCCCGGACTTAGCGAAAGACGATGATGCTGATGATGATGATGATGATGCTGAAATCTATAATGAGTATGTTATACTAGTACATGTATTTTATCTAACAATTATCAAAAATTGCATAAAAAACACAGACAAGTGACTCGGTACATGTTTTAGAAGTACAATATGCAAACCACAAAGGACAATATATTATACATACACCGTAAGACATTAGGCCATTTCCAATGTTCCATATACATATGTAATTATAAAGAAGTGTTGTTAGCGCTAATTATAATTATTCATTCCTTAAATAACTAATGGTGACTTATTAAATGAAGATAACAAAGAAAGTACTTGTTCAATATGAAATATTTTAGTATCTTTTAGTAAGTATATAATATGTTTACAACATGGATATAATCAGGAATGAGCACATCAGAGGGACAGCACATGTAAGACGTTTTGGAGACAAAGTCAGAGAGGCTAGATTGAGATGGTTTGGACATGTACAGAGGAGGGATAGTGAGTATATTGGTAGTAGGATGCTGAGGTTGGAACTACCAGGCAGAAGGTCTAGAGGAAGACCAAAGAGAAGATTCATGGATGTGGTGAAGGAGGACATGAAGGTAGTTGGTGTAAGAGAAGAAGATGCAAAGGATAGGGTGAGATGGAGGCAGATGATTCGCTGTGGTGATCCCTGAAGGGAAAAGCCGAAAGGAAAAGAAGAAGAAGAAGAAATGTTTACAACGTTAGCTTGGATTAACCATTTAGTTATTACCAAAAAGTAAGACCTGTCGACAAGGACAAACGGCATAAACTGACTGCAGAAATGCTTGTTTGATCTTAAAATAACATTTTTCTGGGATGTAGGTCTGTCACTGGGCGTGACCGTGTGAACCAAATACAAACACAGGCTAGCTTAGCCTTACTTACAGGGGACTTTTTTGGACTCGACTTGCAAGCTCTCTGCGCTCTTTACACGAGTAAACCTGTGTATGGAGAATGAAAGCTGGAAGTTCAGTGGACACAAATCTTGAGCTCAGCTAGCAGTATCCAGTCAGAGGTACAGTATAATACTATAAAGCTGATCCGTGGTGTTTATGGAATCATGTTTATGGCTAGATTTACCGAAATAACCTTTGGCTTTGAAACTATTTATCACTTCATCTCCGCTTTTAATTTACACAGTCGCGGAAATTTACGTTGATCAACTATAAAGTAGACCAAATTAAGTCAGTACGTACTCAGCCACTA
>CM045733.1:56217500-56272500 GCA_024760905.1 Plotosus lineatus | reverse complement strand
ATGAATACACAGTGCCTGAAGAACATAACATGATCATAAGGATTCACACAATGGGCTTTCACAATTTTTATTGTAACACTTGGACTTGATGTACACACTGCAGTGATGCATTTTAACTCGATTTAGGTTGAGTTTTTTTTTTTTTTTTTTTTTTTTTTTTTTTGAATCTTGCTCTCTGCATAAAATGTATTTTCTCCAGCTAAAAGCCCACTTAGGTGACTCATCTGGAACATGTATCTGAGGCCATATCTGATTCACAGTTGTTGTTTTGTCAGACATTGTGTCTGTGTGATGAGCAAAAAGTACAGCATTTCCTGTTAGAGTTTGAGGAAGTCAGGTGGCGACCTCCTGAAATCATAAAAGAGGCAAAAACCGCAACAAAAACAGGCATGTATCAGTACGGCAGTGTTGAGCAGGTGGATTGATTGAAAAGTTAATTCAAGTTGTATATGTATTAACCCTTTAATGTTCTGGGTGTATATGAATGTGTATGTATGTATGTATGGGCAGTGGTGGCCTGGTGGTATAGGGCACTGGATCGCTGATCCTGGTTCGAGTCCCACTCTCCACAAGGTTGTCACTGTGTGTGTGTGTGTGTGTGTGTGTGTCCCAGTGCAGCTAACTGGGTTATCAAAGGCCGGCCATGTCTCTCACTTTCTGTGATGAGAGCTTCATGTAAAAGAACCATTACTGACTTTCGTAAAGAGTAGGCTGAAAAGCGGTCAGCGTGTTCCTGTTCCATGCTAAAGGGTTGTGTCAGGAAGGGCATCCGACGTAAAAAGCTACGCCAAATCAAATGTGCGAATCAGATGATTCACTGTGGTGACCCCTGAAAAAGGGAAAAAGAAAAGTGTGTGTGTGTGTGTATGTATATGTATATATATATATATATATATAGCTGGAAAATTCATTTATTTATTTTAAATTAATCTCAATCATTGCATAGAGGTGTGTTTAAAAGAAAACAATTATGGGATTATTTGAACAAAAGCATAAAGTGTTGCCAAAACTGATTAAAAAAATAAATTCCATTGTTTTTTTTCTTGGTGTGGCCTTTAAAAGTTAATTATAATTTAACATGACTTTGATTCGTAGATGTGTCTGATCACAAAACTGGGACCAAAATGTATGAGACTGACCTTTTACATTTTGTGCTGATTTATTAAAAAAAATAGTTTTCCACTTTTTAAAATGTATTGCGCTAATATACATTAAAGCCTGGTAGATACAGGATAATAATCCTTCATTAAGTATGACGACTCAAAGTCAGTAAACATGGACAGAATGAACAGGTTCTGTTTGCTAATAATAGCTTTAGATAATAGTTGTCATTAGTGACACTGAGGTGATGGGGCTTCACATGTTCAACTTTTCTTTATTATTTAAAGTCGATAAATGTGAATCCATCAGTGACCGGTGGCAGCACAAGATACACCATCTAACATGGACAGGAATAGTTATGTATATCATCGATCCTGTTTTAAATCTGGTGCTTATTTACCAATCTTGCCACACACGTAAATTCTGTGGTTCACTGTGTGGCATCTGTGCTCGAATTCATGTAGTTATTGGATGTGTGGAGACCTTAGCAGAGGCTCAGCGTGACATGAAAATAATGAGGTCTTTCTCTTGTAGCAAAATTGAGTGTGAAAAAGTTCTGAACGAGGAAGTATTTGAATTATTTAAACTGTGTTCTCCATATCTACAAATTTTGAGATATTATCTCCCAGGCGTGTACTAAAGATTTTGATGCATTGATTCACAAATAAACTTGGACATGGAAATATTTATTCAAGTTTGAAGTTGGGTAGTTGGAATGTGTATTTAAAAAAAAAAAAAATTTTATAGTTATGCTATCAGACCCAGATAACAGCATTTCTTTTCTAGTTTAGTGACTGCATTAACTTTGCTATGTTATAAGTAGACTGTGTGCTCTTTCAGATGTGGTTTTAAACCGTTGCTGTTAGACAGGAAAGAGGAAGTGAACGGTTTTCTACCTGATCTGCCTCGCCTATTAAAGTCTTAACCGGACAACGTGTTTTTTTTCTGTTTTGAGACATTTTCTGCCAATAAATATACTGTGCATTTGAACCAAAGACACACATTCATACAGCTTTTTCTTTTTATATCAAAGGCGTATAGGAAATGAATATTCTTTGGTTTCATATGAATCTCTCAGAGTGAGTGTTAAACAGCCATAAAAATAAATATCATTTACTTTGCACATTTATAATAATAATTTCAAAAATTGACCCAGTTTTGTTTTTAGGGAGAGGGAGCACGTTCCGTGCCACTCTCTGGCCATGTTGGCTTTGACAGTATGCCGGACCAGCTGGTCAACAAGTCTGTCAACCATGGATTCTGCTTCAACATCCTCTGCATTGGTAAGTATGCGCTGGTGAATTCTTCACATTTATAACTACCAAGCCCCCTTTACAGGCAGTTCCACATGTTCTTCTTCCTGTTAGATGGTTATTTAAATTCAAGTGAAGACTGTGTGAGATCTTCCTTATATCACTTCTCCCTCGTTTGCATTGACTACTGACTTCTTCCTGACAGCTGACGGGTTGGATTCTGTTCTTATGAGAAATACAGCATAATGATTTCAGTGGTTAGTATTGCTGCTTCACAGCAAGAAGGTTCTGGGTTCAAAACTAGCGCTTTAGTTTGTTGAGTTTGCATGTTCTCCTTGTGCTTGTGTGCGCCTTCCCCCACCTTTTCTTGTGTTCCTTCTATAAGCACCAGGTCAAACATCTACTCTAACTTTCCCAGATGTGTGCATGTGAATGGATGTTCATCTCGGTGCTAGATTGATAGATTCTTTTGGGGTAGGTTGACGACCTGTTCAGGTAGTCTGGAAAGGAAAGTCAGCTGAGATTGCTTTGAGCTTCCTGTGTAACCCTGAAGGATAAGCTTGGTAGATAACGGAAGCATATTACTGTATAAGGACAGTGGTTACGCAGTAGTGTTGGGCTTCCAATTACAAGGTTGTGAGGTAAAAGCCAAGCTGGCCCAAGCTGTTTGGGTCTTTAGCCATAGAAACAAATGTAATTGTAAATAAAGGGCATGATTATTTGGAACAGAGCCTTCTTCTAGGATATTTAAGACTGGTCATGATGCTTGTTGCACTTATTGGTTGAGAACTCGTTTTGCGTGCTACATCCTTCTGTTAAATCGAAGTATTGGGATCCATGTAACATATTATCTATTTTTGAGGCCTATTTAACATTTTCAAGTTTATATTTCAGAGTTAATAAAATAAATAATACGGCCCCATAACTGAAAGGTACCTGCAGGTGTATTAAAAAAAAGTGCAATTCGAAATCCTATATTTGACGCCATTAAGTATGCTACACAGGAATGGTGTGATCTGATTGGTCTACTATTTCAGGATTATAAATCATTATTTTAAATGGATAATGCTTAAATCCAAATTAAAGAATCTCACAGTTTGTCGCAGGCACCTCAAGTTTCATCACACTTCGTAATGGGGAAAAAAAAAGTAAAAACTTATGTACTCATGTTTAGAGTATGCTAAAAGACTCGAACCCTTATTACAGGGGTAGGGAACCTTTTTGACTGAGAGAGCCAAAAAAAAGACATATTTTAAAATCTAATCCTTGAGAACCATTTATATATAATATATATATATATATATAAGACTGAATACAACTAAATTGAAAAAGAAGACTAGAAGTATAATAGGACTCTGAATTTATTTTAAAAGACATTGTCATAATGAAGTTATTTATTAATAAGAAAAGTACTTCTTGCTATCAGTGCTGTAGTGGTCAAAAAATAAGTGGGTACACAATAACAGCGAAGCGACCGAGGCACGGAGCACGGGGAGGGCGCGGCTTTGGCTTTGAAACTATTCATCACTTCATCTCCGCTTTTTATTTACACAGTCACGGAAATTTACGTTGATCAACTATAAAGTAGACCAAATTAAGTCAGTACACACAACTCAGCCACTAAAACAAGTGGGTAGACAGCGTCGGCATCCACCACTACAGCACTGCTAACTATTAATGCGACTTCTGGTGCTGCATGGTTTTGCTGATGGCTTTATATCTGGTTGATACAGGGTGAGGACTCGACACAACTGGACTCACACGTTGCAGTGTTTATGTGACAGGAAGCACGTCCCAAGTTTTGGCAATCAGTTGCTTTGCGGGTTGAAGTTTTTCCATGTCTGTCCATTTGTGTGTGCTTGCCAGCTGTGCTTGGCTTTGTGGGAATGAGCCGATCAAAAACGAGGGAAATGTACCTCTACTCAAAAACAACACGCGCAGTCTGTGGCTGTTGTTCTAATCAAATAAAATTAGAGTTTCAAGGTATCGGACCCGCCCACAAAGGGTTGGCTCTCCACTTCGCGCCCCAGTGACATGGCATGGAAAATAGATGAATAGATAAAAAATGCGACAGATTAATTAATCTGTTTTTGTTTTATTTGATGGCTTTTTTTGTATTTTTTTATTTAAATGACAGTGAAATTATGTATTCGTTATTCTTTTAGGAAAGGCCACCTGATTTATCTGAGAGCCAGATAGTCATCAAAAGCGCCACATCTGGCTCGCGAGCCATAGGTTCCCGACCCCTGCCTTATTCCCTCAGCATAGAGCACAGAACCTACCTGATCTGTCTCTGGCTCGGTGAAAACATGTAATTTCATTATGTTTTTGCATTCTGT
Organism: Plotosus lineatus; assembly: GCA_024760905.1. Taxonomy (NCBI): domain Eukaryota; kingdom Metazoa; phylum Chordata; class Actinopteri; order Siluriformes; family Plotosidae; genus Plotosus; species Plotosus lineatus. The sequence goes on along the minus strand of CM045733.1, from coordinate 56,267,807 downwards.
CAACTCTGCAAAGGCCGTTACACAGCTGTACAGCACATTCTGTACACATCCCTGTTTTGGTAGCTCGTGCATTTTTTTTCTTTTTTTGTAAAAACAAATTACGAAATCATATCCTTGTCATTATTTATTTTAATTTTTTGGTGAGGTGTGTGTGTGTGTGTATACTAAAATATGTACCTCAGGCTCAGTGAAATGATGCTAAAATATTCAACAAGGTCAACTTCACCTTCTGTACATAACATTCGGATTAACAAACAATAGAAATAATTAAAAAAAAACCACCATCACCCACACCTGCTCAGTTTAAAGATGTTAACAAAGCAAAGTGGCTAAAGAGAAAATCATTATAAGTATGACTGCAATAATACTCTCCAAAAGCCATACAGACACAGACTATGGAGTGGGTCTCAAAAAACACACTGCTGGGGGGTCAGATTGAAAAGGAGCTGTACACTTTTGCCACTGTTCTTGATCCCTGGTAAGTTACATATTATTATTATTATTATTATTATAATGATGGTGATAAAGTGGACCCTGTCTCAGCTGAAGGCAGCCTGCATACTGAACAGATTCAGTCAATCACAGGGCTAACCCGCACAGACATTCATACATGCACCTCCCAATGACCTTAATAAATGATAAAGTGGTTTGGCAAATGAATGAATTAAGGAATTACGGAGGAGTTTGCAAGCAGAGCACTATAGTCATGAAACATGGTTTCGTTGTCTCGTGTCCATGTGTGGCCACAACAGGGAACCCAATAAGGTTGACACCTTGCTGAATTTATGCTAATTTGCTGTGTCACTGATTATGATGACAAGTACCAAATTAAAAAGTATTATCAAACTGAAACCAATAAAAATAGGCTCATGGACCCCTGCTCAGACTTTCACAGAAACATACAATCAAGTCTAACTCGGGCAGGCAGACAGACTTGCAAGTAGGGAAATAACTATTCACAGAGTGAATGTTGAAATTAGAAACTTGACAGAACATGAAGTTGATAAAAGGATATTTAAACTAATAACATGGGTAATTCAACTAAAAGTGGAAATCGGGTAGTGAAAGAAAACACCGTTAAAAGCAAACCCAGACTCCGATCTATCAAAAGAGACATCAGCTCCACTTTTAGGCAATGCCTAAATTGTTTGTATGTATGTATTTATGTATGCATGAATGGATGTATTATTTTAAATATTGTCATTAGTTGTCGTAGTTTTATTGATGATATTGCCACCATTTTTACTACTACTGCTGCTGCTACTTATAATGATGATTATTACTTATGAAATGTAATCTAAAAATATTTTTGGATTGTTTTCATTTAATGAAAATTTAAATTTTAGGGTATTTTTTTAATGCTGACAGTTATAATTGTTAAAAAAAAGATATCAGGAGATAGGTCGTAAGAGGTCACACTTACAGAAAATCAGCCAGAAAGTTGAGATTGATGCATCTCTAGGAATAATTATCCACATCCAGTGCAGCGCTGTCTGGCCTGTAGCCTTTCTCTGGGTTTGTTTAATCGTTCTCATACCAGAGTGTATGAGTGTTCCAGATGTGCAATGGGTGGCTAGGGATGATGTTTAAAAGTATATATTGTGTTTCTTATGGTGCAAAAGTTTATGGCATACTGTATTTAAAATAGTCCAAGTCAGCAGTATTTATCAGAATAATAATGGGGTTTCTAAAGCGAAAGTTAGAGATTAGACATGTGGTGGTTTGAAATTTTCCAAATTTCATGAGTTGAACGTTTACTTTCTTTGGGAAGAAACAAAAAGGAGAGGGAACCAACATTTTATTCAGAATCAAGCTTTTATAGCTCTCAATTAGCTGTGGGTTGTTATCCCTCGTGTTAGTTCAGATTAGGGAAAAGGCAATGGAATATTCTTTTATTTATTATTATTATTATTATTAGAGATAGGGAGGCACGGTGGAGTAGTGGTTAGCACAAACACCTCATAGCAAGAAGGTCCTGGGTTCAAATCAAGTCTCAATGAGGATGTTTCTGTGTATAGTTTGCATGGGTTTTTTGGGTTTTTCTTCTTTACTCTGGTTTCCTCTCAAATAGCAATGACCTTCACATTAGGCTAATTGGCTGTTTCAGATCACCCCTAGTTGTGTGTGTGTGTGTGTGTGTGTGAGAATGTTTGAGTTTTTGTTGACCTCGCTATGGACTCTTGAGCTGTTCGGTGTAAATCCTGCCTTTTGTCCATACTTGGCTGAGATAATGACTGTAATAGAATTAAGCGGTTCAGAAAAATGATGCTATGGAAATTTCAAATCTCTTTGGATTCTCTAATGTCTGAAGTTAACTCATGGATATAATTTTAGGATCTGAATATTCACCCCGACAAAACATTCCAGTAAAGTGACAACAATAAAACTTGGTCAGGTCATTTCAATGCCGCCCATAATATAGTGCACCTATAGTATGCTTCAAAGGAAACTTACCAATGTCCGAGTTCCACGCAAGCAGGTCACGCTTCACCTTTTCTGTTTTTATAATTATAGTTAATCAGTTGTTTGTTTTATTTATTTATTAATTATTGCTCACTGACGTGAGAGATGTAAGACAGTGGTGAGGTGTGCTGTCAGTGTGACAGAAGAGTTCAAGGTGTCAAGGTGGAGGTGGGACTGCATCAAGGGTCAGCTCTGAGCCCCTTCGTGTTTGCTATGGTGATGGACAGGCTGACAGACGAGGTTAGACAAGAATCTCCATGGACTATGATGTTTGCAGATGACATTGTGATCTGTAGTGAGAGCAGAGAACAAGTGGAGGAAAATCTAGAGAGGTGGAGGTATGCCCTGGAAAGGAGAGGAATGAAGGTTAGCCTCAGTAAGTCAGAATACATGTGTGTGAACGACAAGGACCCAAGAGGAACGGTGAGGTTACAGGGAACGGAGATAAAGAAGGTGGAGGATTTTAAGGACTTAGGCTCAACAATTCAGAGCAATGGAGAGTGTGGAAAAGAGGTGAAGAAGCGTGTGCAGGCAGGTTGGAATGGTTGGAGAAAAGTGTCCGGTGTGATGTGTGATGGGAAGGTATCAGCAAGAAGGAAAGAAAAAGTGTACAAGACGGTGTTGAGGCCAGTGATGTTGTATGGTTTAGAAACAGTGGCCCTGGGGAAAAGACACGAGGCAGAGCTGGAGGTAGCGGAGATGAAAATGTTAAGGTTCTCTTTGGGAGTAACGAGGACGGATAGGATCATGAATGAGTACATCAGAGGGACAGCCCATGTAAGATGTTTTGGAGACAAAGTCAGATAGGCTAGATTGAGATGGTTTGGACATGTACAGAGGAGAGATAGTGAATATAATGGTAGTAGGATGCTGAGGTTGGAACTACCAGACAAAAGGCCGAGAGGAAGACCAAAGAGATTCATGGATGTGGTGAAGGAGGACATGAAGGTAGTTGGTGTAAGAGAAGAAGATACAGAGCATAGGGTGAGATGGAGGCAAATGATTTGCTCTGGCGAGCCCTGAAGGGAACAGCCGAAAGGAAAAGAAGACAAAGTGTGAATCATTTTGTGTATTATTTTGAGGATTTAAACACTCAAAATCAAATCAAAAACACTCAAAACACACAAACCCGAAAGCTAGTCTGGGTATTTGGTTTATGTTTCAGTTGTGTAAAACATTTAGCACAGAGATTTTCAACCCTTTCTCTGCCCATTTGTGTTTTCCCTCGACTAACACACCCAAGAGGACATATTAATTACCTCATTAATTGAAATGGACATGTTCCAGCAGTTAAAGATAAAATATTGAAAGGGAGTTTAGTCCAGATCCAGGACTCTATGAAATGGCTCTTTACTTCTCTGTATGTGACCCGAATATGATTGTGCCATTTTGGTGTAACCTCAGGTTTGAAACCCATGGTTTCCATAAAAGTTTAACCACAAAGCCGTGAAAACATTTCATGTAATGTAACATTTCATGTAACATTTCATTTTCATGTAATGAGTAATGATGCTGAAGAATCCGAACAGCTTATGGAATACGAATTTAATAAGTGTCGTTAAACATATACGTACAGCAAAATTAGAAAAGTTGGGGATACAGTGGAACCTCAACTTATGAAAGCCCCAACAAATGAAAAATCCAGGTTACGAAAAACATTTTCCTAAAGTTTTTGTCTCTGGATATGAAACAAGTTCACGTTACAAAAGCACCATGTCAAAAATTCAAACAATGCAGTTGCTCTCCCACTGAGAGAAAATTAATTTACTGTAAAAACTTAGCAGAATATAAATAATGGGCTTTAAAATGATAAACAGTGGGTTTATCAACATCCTGCCCCGCTGGCCTCTCATTGGCTATCTCCCAACATCCCGCCTTGCTGAACTCCCATTGGCTAGGAGGGATGACGCAGGATTCCTCCCATTGGCCATTATGGAGCACCCATAATACTTTTCGTGTAAAGGACAGAGTTACTGTAGTTTCATGAGTTCTTCGAGTATGCTCATTGCAACTTTATTTTTTGGCTCAGACTTTTAACCTTGCATAAACATTTGTAAGATTATAACTCTGCTAAGAAGACATGGTCAACACACACACACACATGCACGCGTGTGATTCCCAGTGCGAGTGAAAAGAAGTGGGCTCGTGGCATGAGTGATATCGCAGAGGAATATGGCCAAACCCATCTACCATCAGTACAATATTGAAGTAGAAGGAGGTCTTAAAAGATATTCTTTTATAATTTCTAAAGGATTTAGGGGGTATTATTGGGGGGCCTTGGAACAAATCAGGCCTTGTACATGTATACATGTAAAATGCTACTCAACTTGCGAAAAATATCAGATTACGAAACCACTTCTGGAACGGATTAATTTTGTAAGGTGAGGTATGACTGTGTATATGTATATATACACACACACACACACACACACACACACATATATATCTAACTCTGTGATGAACAATGGGTCAAAGGCACACGAAAAGTATCATGGGTATTATGGAGATACAGCTCTCTCGTAGCCAATGGGAGGGAGCTGCAGCTCCGTGATGAACAATGGGTCGAAGGCACACGAAAAGCATTATGGGTATTATGGTGATACAGCTCCCTCCTAGCCAATGGAAGGCCAGTGGGGCGGGGTGTTGGGAGATAGCCAATGGGAAAGCAACTCGCGCATTGTTTGAATTTTTGAGACAGCGTTTTTTTTCGTATCCAGAGACGGAAATTTTAGGTAAATGCGTTTCGTAACTTGGATTTTTTGTTTGTTGGGTCTTTCGTAAGGTGAGGTACCACTGACATACATATATACACACACTGAAGAGGAAATACTTGTGATTCAGTGTACAATCAGCTGCTGCTTCATGGATTAGTCAGAATGGGTCAGATGATCAATGAGTCAGGCTTCTGCCACCATCTTGTGATTCCTCGGCTGGTAATTTAATGTGATTTAATCAGGTATATATCATTTATGATAGCAGAATTAAAATGGCCCCCAGTGCAGCTTACTGGGTTACAAGGCCGGTCGTGTCTCTCACTGTTTATGGTGGGAAAATCATGTAAAAGAACCATTTCTGACTTTTGACAAGATTAGCTACATAGTCATCAGTTTATTTCTGCCCTGCGATGGCCTGGCGAGCTGTCCAGAGTGTACTTTGCCCTCACCCAGAGTCGGCTGAGCTGGGCAAGCTTCCCCGCGACTCCAATTAGGATTAAGCACTTCAGAAAATGAATGAATAAATTTAAAATGGTAAAATCTTAAATAATTAAATACAGGAGGCTGGCGATGAAATCTATCCATATAATTAACGTTATGTTGGTGTCGTGTTTAGCATTTTGCTTACTTTTTGGCATGAAAGAGAGTCATGAGCACCGCATCAGTCTGCTTTATGAAATAATGGATAACTGAATATCAGTAAGTTAATATCTTTTAGAAACAAAGGCGATGCACGTGAAAGTGTGATTATTTGAATTACCTTAAGTGCAATTCATAACAGTTGTGCACCGAATGCGAGATGTATATCACAGAATATTAATTTTTGAGACACCCACTGAGCCTGATTTACTTTGTATATACGACATGGGCACCTAAACATAAAAAGCTCATTGTGGCAGATGAGCATCAGTGGAGGGTGCAAAGTCTAAGAAGTGTTATTTTTTTATGTATGGAATTAAGAAGTAAATTGCCCCGTGAAACCAGCAAAGCACGACAAACCTATATACATTTTAATAATATGAACAAAGTAAGGCAAAAAATACTTACAGCTTAAAGCTAAACAAAATACAAATTAAACAAAGGGTCCCATAGTCCCAAGCACCTGCAGCATGGTAACTTTAGAAGGGGGACTTTCCCTGGCGGGGAAAGGCTTGGAATCCCACGTGTCGAAGGAAACAAATGATTGAAATCCTCGCGTTGGCTGTGGGTGAAGTCCCGAACGACGAAACTTGGGTGAAGTTTCCATGATCCGCCTTGGATGAGATGAGCCTCCACGATGAGTTTCCTTGGAAGTTCTGCGCGCTGAAGAGACGGGAAGAGGCTGCCCGAGACGGGAAGAGGCTGCCCGAGACGGGAAGAGGCTGCCCGAGACGGGAAGAGGCTGCCCGAGACGGGAAGAGGCTGCCCGAGACGGGAAGAGGCTGCCCGAGACGGGAAGAGGCTGCCCGAGACGGGAAGAGGCTGCCCGAGACGGGAAGAGGCTGCCCGAGACGGGAAGAGGCTGCCCGAGACGGGAAGAGGCTGCCCGAGACGGGAAGAGGCTGCCCGAGACGGGAAGAGGCTGCCCGAGACGGGAAGAGGCTGCCCGAGACGGGAAGAGGCTGCCCGAGGCGGGAAGAGGCTCCCCGAGACGGGAAGAGGCTGCCCGAGACGGAAGAGGCTGCCCGAGACGGGAAGAGGCTGCCCGAGACGGAAGAGGCTGCCCGAGACGGGAAGAGGCTGCTCGAGTCGGGAAGAGGGAGGCCGAGACGGGAAGAGGCTGCCCGAGAGGGGAAGAGGCTGCCCGAGACGGGAAGAGGCTGCCCGAGACGGGAAGAGGCTGCCCGAGAGGGGAAGAGGCTGCCCGAGACGGAAGAGGCTGCCCGAGACGGGAAGAGGCTGCCCGAGACGGAAGAGGCTGCCCGAGACGGGAAGAGGCTGCCCGAGACGGAAGAGGCTGCCCGAGACGGGAAGAGGCTGCCCGAGACGGGAAGAGGCTGCCCGAGACGGGAAGAGGCTGCCCGAGACGGGAAGAGGCTGCCCGAGACGGGAAGAGGCTGCCCGAGACGGGAAGAGGCTGCCCGAGACGGGAAGAGGCTGCCCGAGACGGGAAGAGGCTGCCCGAGACGGGAAGAGGCTGCCCGAGACGGGAAGAGGCTGCCCGAGACGGGAAGAGGCTGCCCGAGACGGGAAGAGGCTGGAGCCAGTCGGCACCAGGCTCTTTAATATAACCTCCCCAAAGTTCTGGAAGGTTCCATTCTCGAAGTTTCTGAATCACCTAACCCGCCACCCTCATGCGCAACTACAGCCATCTCGAAGTTTCCAGACCCTCTTACAGCTGAGTCATACCATGTGATACTAGTTACAGCACACTCTGAATTTAATTATGTACACCGTTTACACACTCACATTTATATACATGCCCCAAACAGTTGTTTTTAGCATTTTGTGGAAATATAATGAAACGCAAACGAGATTTCCATTATTTAACCATGACGATGACTGGACAGGTGAGCTCTGTACTTTGAGTTCAAGGAATAAGCACTACAGAGGTTTTAAAATAGTTAGAGTTTAGTTGGCTACATGCTACCAGAACATGTGAGAAAATCGGCTCAATAAATGTGTGTCGCACACTAATTTTAGTATAAACTGCAGGGATATATGAGAAAACCAGGCTAAAAATAAGACGTTCATATTGATATGGTAACCATGAGAGAGACCGCTCAGGTGAGTGATGTGCTTTAAGACGAGCTGTCAAAGCTTAGTATGTGTGATGGAGATAAAGCGAGTGATTTTTAGCATTCTCATTCAGGGCTGAGTGATAAATATTCAGAAGTAAAATTATTTCTGAGTGATATCTATGACGCTGCCTGTTAGATTGCGCATTACACACTGTGAGTGTCTGTCATTTTGATTCATGCGTTTTCCACAAACAGTAATGATTTATAATCCTGAGACCAGTAGTGGACCAATCAGTCTGAACCATTCTCAAATAGTATATGCTAATTATTGTTGGTGTAATACTGGGTAAGTAAGGATTATATAATCGTATATAGTATTTCATATTACTACTGCTCACTTGGACTGTGGTGCACACAGCAGAAATTCCACTGACCTAATGCAACTGTTTTGTGATTTCAGGGGAGACAGGTCTGGGAAAGTCCACTCTCATGGACACTTTGTTCAACACCAAGTTTGAGGGTGAGCCGACCCAGCACAACCAGCCTGGAGTGCAACTGAAGTCCAACACGTATGAGCTGCAGGAAAGCAATGTGCGCCTTAAGCTCACCATTGTAAACACAGTTGGCTTCGGTGACCAGATCAACAAAGAGGAGAGGTACGAATGGGTTCGGCTCAGTAACAGGAATATTTGGAACTAACAGATTTATTGACTGACAAAAATAATGCACAGCAAAACATATGGATCTCGTTTTATTCCCCAGGTTACATTTTCCATTTCTTCATCAATTTCATTCTCTGTGTTGTTGCATCTCAGTTCATCATCCATTTTCTGTAACCGCTTCATCCTAATTAGGGTCACGGGGAGGTTGGTGCCCATCCCAGCCAACTCAGGGCGAGGGCAGAGTACACCCTGGACAGCTCGCCAGGCCATTGCAGGGCGGAAACACGCTGACAGCTTTGCAGCCTCCTCTTGTCGAAAGTCAGCAATGATTCTTTTACATGCCTCACACCATAGACAGTGAGAGACATGGCCGGCCTTTGATAACCCAGTTAGCTGCACAGGGGAGGACGGTGACAACCTTGTGGAGAGTGGGACTCGAACCCCCAACCTTTGGATCAGCGATCTGGCGCCTTATACCACTAGACCACCACTGCCCCTTGTTGCATCTCCAATTTAAACTATTTGCAGACAATACAGAGAATTATGTTTTCTAATCATGATATTTCCGCAAAGTAGGATCGACCCCCATGACTGACGTATACGTACATGTATATGTGTATATAATATCAATAAATACATATTCAACGCTATAAATGCTTATAATAACAAACATTCAAAAATAATGCATAAGATGTAAGTAAAATGTAAATACAGACGAGCGCACAGACAGACGCGCACCTCACATCAAAATGTAAGTAGTTTCATCGGGTTGTTTATTTTTGTTTGTTGGGGTTTTTTTTGCAGAATTGGCTTTGTTTTGCAGCATTTTCCTTAACTTTCCCCTATCTTTCCTTAATTTCCTTATTCTTTTTTTTTTTTTTACTTTTAATGAATATTTTTGAAAAACTCGTGATGCACTGAAGCACTAAGTAGCGACAGGATCACTGTATATCTGAATAACTCCCAGCCAGGGGTGATTGAGAACACCCAATTGGATTACTGTTTGTGTTTTTGGGTTGTGGAAGACTGTATTACCTGGAGGAAACTCATGGAAGCAATGGGGAGAACATGGCAAAGTCCACACAGAAATGCCCCGAGTCCGGGAATTGAAACCGGGACCTTCTTGCTGTGAGACGGATGTGCTAACCACTGCACCACCATGCCGCCAAAAGAAAACATTTCAGAACAACAAAAAAGGAATCATCTTGTTCGGGGGAGCTGAAAATTTCTCTAATTTATGATTTTTTTTATAAACAGCTGCGATCCCTAGAAGCGATTTAGCACCACTTAAGAAACATGTGGCCATAGTGAAAATCACCAGGAGTAGTCGAGGGAGTCCCATATGCCCTTACTACAGTACAACCGGCACTGATGTGGCACCCCTGCACTTGAGACATGCTTTGACTAAAATTGTAGAGGGTTTCTCATGTGAAACACAAGAACGTTCACGCTACACACACAAAACGGCAGCTTTAAACTTAGAACCTGCTTTCTTTGATTTCGCAAAAAAAGTTTTTACCGCCGATTCGTAAACCTCTGTCAGAAGTTCTAAGCTGAGAAATTGGTGAATGTGAATTCAGCAGAAGCCAAGAAATAAGAGGAACATGTTATAATAATGTTGCCCCACCGCCGGCTTGATAATAGTCATGTTGCGGAGTAGCATCAGCAATTCTGTAATTAGATCTTAAAATATTGGTCACTCAGGTCAAACCCTTTCTTTTAAAATTGATTTTATGAAAATGGAGACGGAGGCGCTCTTTGTTCAGCTGGTGTCGATATGCAGTCAGTCACACTCGGTTACATGCAGTCAGAGACTTTTGTTCCCTTTTGCAGCTACAAATCGATTGTGGAGTTCATTGACACTCAGTTCGAGGCCTACCTTCAGGAAGAGCTGAAGATCAAGCGCACCCTGCACAGTTATCATGACTCGCGCATTCATGCCTGTCTTTACTTCATCGCACCCACTGGACACTCCTTAAAATCTCTGGACCTGGTGACCATGAAGAAGCTGGACAGTAAGGTTAGTGCTGTTTACCTGGTCATGATACTGTTTGGATTTTAATGGGATTGATCATGAGTACCAGTGGTTTTAAGGTCAACATTGTCTGTAGTCACTCATGACTTGTTTGAAAGTTATGCATTTGCATGTGCTGCGTGAAATAAACCTCTTTTTATTTGTTACTGTAGGAATGACACTGAGACTCCGATCAAATCAACCATATATACAAGCATAAATTAAAACACTTATAGGACAAGGACATATTTTGTGGGTATTGTGTATATACTGTAATGTAAAAGAAAGTGTTTTAAGGCAACGTGACAGTCTTTGATGCAATTCCTGGATGAAGGTGATGCATTCCATCAGCTGACCCTTTCATTTATCACACCTTCAAGTCCAAATAATTTTAATCAGGTGTTCCAGATTTGGTGTAATTTGTTTATCTTCTATTGGATAAATAATTCGACTGTAAGTAACATCATGTATGAATGATGTTAATTTTACTTTCCAGTTTGTCCAGTACAGTGGAGCCTCGGAATCCGAACGCTCTAGACTCTGAACAAATCGGAATCCGAACAAAAAATCCGTGAGTTCTTCCGTTCAGAAAACCAAACAAAAACTGGAAGTTGAACTCGAGAAATGCACGAGAAAAAACGAGACCGAGAGGGAGGAAAAGTGCGCAACTTCTGGAAGTTCGGAAGATGTTGATACTATGTATGTTCTGGGGAAGTTCGGAAGTTGTTGATACTATGTAAGGTCTGTTTGGGCTTTTACACCCAAGCCTAGTGGCTCATCAGGCTGGTGCTATATGTATCACCCTCATAAAGCTGTCTTGGGGAAGTCCGGAAGTTGTTGAAACAGTACTATGTAGTATCACCAGCACAAAAGCTAAGGCTAGCGCAAAAGCTATCTAATCACTAACGCCATATACTACCTCCAGTGACAAATATTATTTAGAGTACGAACAGAAAACCCACAGATTGGCTTATTGGCATCATGCCTGAACAAAGCTGAAGAGGATGTATGTATGCATGTATGTATTTATGTATGGAAGCTAAGCTAAAATGCTAAAGCTAAGCTAAAGCGCTAGCATCGCTGTGAACATCTTTAACGATGAGGGCATGAGCCACTTCCGTAAGGTTTTGAAAAGAAGGCAGAAACAAGCCACGTTAGAAATATTCAAGAAAAGAGTCATCCATGCAAAGCGGTCACAAGAGAAAAAAAGACCTTTGGCTGATTTACTTGAAGCTGTTATGGAAAGGAATCCGCTTCGGTCTTCCTCTCCAACATTTACGTATGTCAACTGCTCACCACCGCAAAGGTTAAAATTCTTATCTTTATTGTTCTTATGCTTTAACTTTTCTGTGGTTTTAGTTTTAGTATGTTATGGTCTCTCTCTCTCTCTCTCTCTCTTAAAAGAGCTGCGTGTTGAAATGCACGTTGGAGAGGGGCATGGCTGTCATGCCACCATCTTGTGTCATGCCAGTGGAGTGCTAAACACACACCAAATTCCATTTAATCATGGGCTATAAAGACGAACAGCGCCATTCCCAGTGCTAGAAGACAATCCCTCTCTAGTTCTCAGCTCTCTTTCACCAGTTCCCGCTTTAGTTTGATTTTCATGTTCCTCTGCATCTCTATTACAGTGGCTACGATTTCCCCGTTTCATCTATGAAAATGGTTGCGCTTTATTGATCACAGGGAAGGCACTAGCGCACGGGCACTTGAGCACAAGAAACACGGAAATCAAACTAAAGCGGGATCCAATAGAGCACAGAGCCGAGAGCCAGAGAGATCATGAGGAAATGGGACAATCCTCGAACTAGTCTTTTATAGCTGCTGCTAGTCTTTTATAGCCGTGATTAAATGGAGTTTAATGGAGAGCCACGGCCCTTTCCAACGCGCATTTCAACGCTCAACTTTTTTGAGAGAGAGAGAGACCATAACACATTAAAACTAAAACTACAGAAAAGTTAGAGTCTCTCACAACACAGACCATAACAGTGTACTGTATTCAATAATTTTTTTCACTTAATTTGAGGACCTACAGTATGAGTTATGGTACCATTAACTTCTGTTCAAAAGATGACGGAGCGGATTAAGACCATTTACATTATTTGTAATGAGAACAGCGGATTGAGAATCCGAACAAATCAGATTCTGAGCAGCCGTCTGGAATGGATTAAGTTCGAGTACCGAGGCTCCACTGTACTAGTCACTGCAGGAAATTCAGTCCCAGCATGTGTCTACAATCAGAAAGAGATTGGGGAATTTAGACTTGCGTGTGAGCTCTGCTGGGGAAAAGGGCAAAAAGTTTTAAAATGAGAACATTTAAAGCAGGTATACAGGTTGCCAATGACAGGCTTTTGGAAGAACATGTGCTGTTAGCAGACAACTCATAGTCAAACTTGTTTGTCTACAGTCACAATACACATCCTGAAGAAGAATCTCACGCCAAATGTGAAGAATGGTGATGGAAATGTTACTTCACTGTCTCAGAGGCAGAGTACAGAGGCATTGATTTCATTCATTCATTTTCTGAACAGCTTAATCCCATTTGGTATCGCGAGGAGGCTGGGGCCCATCTCAACTGACTCTGGGTGAGGGCGGGGCACACCCTGTAGAGCGAACCAGGCCATCGGAGAGCCAACACTCATACAACCATTCGTACTCTCACTCACACCTATGGGCAATTTGGAACAGTCAGTTAGTCTACTGTGCATGTTTTGGACTGTGGGAGCAAACCCGAATACCTGGAGGGAACCCACACAAGCTCGGAGAGAACATGCAAACTCCACACAGAAATGCCCAAGCTGGGAATCGAACCCAGGACCTTCTTGCTGTGAGGCAAATGTGCTAACAACTACACCACCATGCCGCCGTCATTAATTCTACGATAAATTTTGCAGTGTGCGGTTATGCCCTATAAGCCGATCTGTGGGCTTTCTGTTCGGTACTCTAAATCGTATTTGTCGCTGGAGGTGGTATATGGCGTTAGTGATTAGATAGCTTTAGTGCGTGCTAACTTTGGTAGCTGGTAGCTTTAGCTTTAGTACTGTATCAACAACCTCCGGACTTCCCCAGGACAGCTTTTAGGCTCATCAGGCTGGTGCTTTATGTATCACCCTAATAAAGCTGTCCTGGGGAAGTTGTTGATACTATGTGTCACCCTAAAAGCTGTCCTGTCACTGCGATCTATTTAGATAAATGCAAGTTCATCTTTGCGTTCAAGTTATACAGAGCATGGGTGTGTCCAAGTACCCATAACACATGGAAGGTCAGTAAAGGTGTGTGTCTGAACTGAACAGACATAAGAAGGTCAGTTGTTTTGTGAAGGATTACATTAAGGCAGTGCTTCTCAATTATTTTCTGTGGCGGAAGAAAAAAATCTTTCGAGGAAGAAAAAAGGTTTCACGCCCCCCTACCGCCCTGTGAGTAACTATAAATAGTATTATTTGTCTGTAAAATTATTAGTACACCTCTGCATAACATTGTATCTTTATTAACATTAAAAACAAAAACTTCATTAACATTGTTTTCTAATCTGTAATAGAAAAGATTTAAAGTGGATGTTAAATGTGCCTGGAAAAAAAAAATCGTTATTTAAACTCATTCAACTTATTTATGCCTTAATATCTCCGTCTCTTTCCACCTTTCTCTTCATTCCTGTTAGAAATTATTCCGTGTTCTTTCTTGAGGGGTTGTTTACTGCACTTCCTATCGTTTGCTCTTGCGAAAAACCGCTACACCATAGCGCGACAATGACAGCGCCACTGCCAACTATGGAGTGGAGGTGCAATTACACTTAATTCTCGTACACTATTCAAGAAAAGTATGTTCCCCAGGGTCATACCCACCCCCCTGGCATCATACCACGTGCCCCACTATTTGAGAAGCACTGCATTAAGGTCATGATGCACAATGCAGCTAGCTAATACCGAAGTTGTTGGATAAGTTCCAATTCACGTCTGTGATTTGCCAGATTTCGTCAGATTGTGTTTACTGAGGTTGCCATATAGGTTGCCATATTGCACAGCCTTAGCAGGAGGAGTGAGATAAATGTTTGTTTGTCTGATAATATTCTAATTCCTGATGAAATTGTATTATTTACCTTGCTTATCACCAATAATGCAGGTGAATATCATCCCCATCATTGCGAAGTCAGATGCTGTCTCAAAGAGTGAACTGGCCAAATTCAAGATTAAGATTACCAGTGAACTCGTCAGCAACGGCGTGCAGATTTACCAGTTCCCCACTGATGATGAGACTGTGGCAGAGATCAACTCCACCATGAATGTAAGTCATTCCGGCACTGACAACGAAAGGACACTGTTTACACAAGAACAATCGGAGACCTTTTATTTAAGGTGGTTTTTGTATCGGTGAACTTCAATATGGTCACGTGACCAGGTGATGCTCCTAGTTACAACAGCATATTCTCATACTGGAAGCCACACAAACAGTTCACCACACCAAAGGATAAGGGCTGACGGAACAGCTTCCTGTAATTACTTTCAGAATCTTCCATTCGCTGCCCTGCAGAGACGCCTTCAGAAATTTGGTTTATGTGATGGAATTGATCCTCACAAACACGTATCAGAACCGCGTGCAGACTGAACACTGGGCGGTCTGAAATGTTCTTGAAAATATATTAGTGCATTAAAACCACTGCACATTATGTTCTGATAGAAAAGCTCATGACTAACAGTCGGGGTCTGGACTCGTTGCTTCTACCCGACCGAACTAACAACACACATCTCCGCTCAGTCTGTGCTTAGCTTTCAATGTAATTATTTCAATTGAGTAACTGTGTCATTATTATTATAAACAAAACAAGACACAACTATTAGCTTTACATGTGCACTCTCCGGTTCTATTAAAATGGTTACTGCAAAATGCAGATCTTTACATCCAGATCTGCTCTGGATATCCTGCTGAATTGTTCAGCTCGGCTTTTCTGGACAGTTAGTTGTTCGTTGCATTTGCTCAGCTTTTAATAATCACCGGGACACGGAAAAAAACGCTCATCCCTCTCACTCTCCGCCGGTTGGAGCAATTGATTACAGCACATTTACTCTACGTCCCACATTCACAGCCTCCACCGGACTACCGGTATGGCGCCAGCGCTGGGGTTTCTCATCGGCTTCCGGGTTCTGACACATATTGCGGAAGACCTATAGCACCAGTCCATCTTTTGTTTTGTTCACTTGTGATGAGAAAATGATTCAATCCTGAAAAGTGAAAATTTCTCCTCGTGACTCGTAAAGTTTGGCAAAGATGTTGACACAGGTTTATGATCTGAAATGAAGTGTTATTTTGGTGAAGAAGAGGAAGCGAAGTAAAGATAAACGAAAAAAGAGAAATGATGGTGATGAAGAGATGTCAGAGACGGTGTTTTGAATGATGAAGAGGAGGCAGAGTGATGATGGAGAGCTGATGAAGAATAAAAGTACTGTAACTTCTTTTGGCGACAAAATAGTAGTAATGATATTAATGAGAATAATTATTACTACATTCGGGTTCTCGCTCTGTACGACCAAGGCCTTTTAACTTCCTGTTAGTGATCATGGTTGGCCATCCTTCATGTCACTGTGTACAGTTAACCAAGTGTTACATCACAGTGAGGTTGCAGTCCAAGGCAGAAGAAGCCCCTTGTGCACCAGACTGTTTTTATTATTCGTAAAGTTAGCTCAATCATGCTAATACTGAATGCAGCACACGTTATACCATGTGCATTTGATATGAGCAGAAGACCAACCCGTCTGGTGTACAGCTTGTCATGATTGTCTTTGTCAGGAAATGGCATAGAAGGGTAGGAATGTATGATCGGTGTGCTGTCACTCCAGGAACTGTGGGAAAGACACACACACACGCACACACTCCCACAGCACAGAGACTTCTGTGTGAGACGGTAAATAAATATAGATACAGAGTGTGCTGTAGTTCCGGAGACGCTCGGCTTACCGGGGTCTAGACGTCTCCTTGCATTACTTTCCGCGCAGACTGCAGACCTTCTTTCTTTTGAATAGAGGATGTATAGCGCCTGATATACTCTGTGCTGCTCCAGATGGCTTCCCTTTGTGTCAGCATTGCCCTAATGACGTGGCGGAAATTTGTTTACTTTATAGACTACTGTTGCTTAGCAGCATTCATTCTAAAATATAGTATTCTATTTCGGGAAGAGTGAGACACGGTGGCTTTCTTACCCAGATAGTTAATCTGTGTGCATGAATGATGAATTTTGAACAGTTCCAGTTATGTGTTGGTTGCTTTTCCCTCTGTGTCAGACAGCGTCCCTCTCTGGGGCAAAAACAGGCAAAAAAAAAAAATACACATGAAAGAGACATGTAAAATGTGGCTGATATAAAATGACTGCTATCTGCTTTGCATGTTCTTTTGGGTTAATGTAGGGCCATCTGCCGTTTGCAGTAGTGGGAAGTACTGAGGAAGTGAAGATCGGGAACAAGATGGTGAAGGTGCGGCAGTACCCGTGGGGAACTGTTCAGGGTAAGTTCTAAACACGTAATACAGAGGAAATGAAGCCGAGATATGCTCTCGGATCAGCGCTGCGAGTGTGGTCCATTCAGACGATTCGCATGGTTCGACCGCATTAACCTCAGTTTTATTGGAGGATATTTTCTATATAAGAAGGAACAAAACGGTCACATTAGGATTTTATTTCAGTTTACGACAGTCGCATCAAAAATTTACATTTTTGTACACCATATGGCACAATAAACCACAAACCAGCACGCTGCTTCTGGCATTCTGCTGCATCGCTCTCGAGCGCTCTCTCTTTCACTCCCTCTCTTTTGCTCGCACTCTCGCGCATGCTGCCCCTGTCTCTTGCATTCTCTCCCTCACACTCTCTCCCTCTTTCACACAGACTCTCATGCACGCTCTCTCTCCCTCTCTCTCTCTCTCTCTCTCTCTCTCTCTCTCTCCCTCCCTCCCTCTCTTTCACTCCCTCTCTTTTGCTCGCACTCTCACGCATGCTGCCCCTGTCTCTTGCATTCTCTCCCTCACACTCTCTCCCTCTCTTTCACACAGACTCTCATGCACGCTCTCTCTCCCTCCCTCCCTCTCTCTCTCTCCCTCCCTCCCTCTCTTTCTTTCACACACACTGTCGCGCATGCTCTCTCTCTGTATCTCACACTCTCTCCCTCTCTTGCGCATACACTCTTGCGCATGCTCTCTCCCTCTCCCTGTCTCTCTATCTCTGTCCCTCTCTCTGTCTCTCGCTCTCGCGCATGCTCTCTCCCTCTCCATCTCCCTTTCCCTGTCTCCCTCTGTCTCTCTCTCTTGCTTATGAACCCATTTTTGCTGTTGCTTAATTTAGCATGCCCTAGCAAAGAAACTGTGTTGTAACGTGTAGTACTGTGGAAAGCTCGAATGAAATTAAATGTCTACAAAAAAAGTCTATAACGTGCAGTCATTACTAATGAATATAGAAAATCCGCGTAGAGTTTGTGCAGTTTTACAAGGTAATGAGATGTAAGGTTTTTTTTTTTGTTTGTTTGTTTGTTTTTTTGGCATCTTGCTGAATCAGCTGCGGTTCTCCTGCAGATCTGGACTGTCAAATTTGCTTCTTTATTTGCATGTAGAACCCAACAGCCTTCATTAGGTTTTGTCTGAAAAGTGGTCCATTTCCTGAACATTTTTTTTTTTTTTAACATTAAATATTAAACATTTAATTGTGCTGGGGAAATTAAGGAAAGTTGTTTGTGTATATTAGTGTGTGTTATGAAAAAACAAACGGAATCGAGTCTTTTCCTTTTTCAGTAAAGTTGATTTGGATCCATTAAAGTCTGTGTAACAGCCGGAGGCCCGGGTGCTAGTCTCGAATGTGAGATGCAGCAGGGAGCTCTCAGATTACTACGGTCTTAATAAAACTTAAACGGTGTTAGAATTGGTTTTTTTCTTTCTTGTATTTGTTTACAGAATCTTGTTGAGGGTTTACCCTTCGAGCGATTGGGTGAGGCTTGAACGCTTTCAGCTTCCATCGACTCGACAACCCCGAGCACTGGAACCTAACTTAAATTTCATTTTCTGATTTGTTTTATCTTTCGGATTTGGCTGGTTGTCAATAACACATTTTTCTGTGATATGACAAACAAAATATTCCGTGTTAGACTTTATGTGGACTTTAATCTTATTCTGATTGTATGAATATCTGCCTTCCTGTCTGCAGTGAGTTCGTGTAATGTGATCACTCTCTATTCATCTCTAATCATGAGTCATGCGTATTGTTCGAATATGAATAAAGGCACTGTGCACAGCTTCATGATCTCGGGTGATGTAAGAAAAACTGTATACAGGTATATTTCGATGCTGCGATGAATGTTTTCGTAGCTGTTCAGCTGTCCAGGAGAATATATTTTATATATTCTAGGTTATTTTTGGGAAGAACATTGTGCACAGGTTTAGTAGTATTTTGCGTATACTGATATTTTTAAAAGAATATAGTCACTTTTTTCACTGCACCATCTACTGGACAAATTGTACCTGTGAGAACTGGCATTAAATTCAGCAGAAAAACACATGTTCATAAAACCTTTAAGGGCAAAAGCTAAGGCGAATGTTTCTCTGCAAATTAAGAGTTAACAAATAAATGCATTTATGGTAGGAGAAGGCATGTGAGTTTTTTTTTTCCGCGGATTAACGGAATTCCGATATTTTCATTGGCCCAGTTTAAAAAAAAAAAAAAAAATTTTTTTTCACGCCGAATATGTCAAAATAACCTTTCCCACTTTTATTCCATTCCGAGTTTTGCATAAAATGACCTCTGTTGAAACGTTACTGCTGATTGGCTGATGGCTTTCTAATAGCCAATCGCTGACATTGAAACATGTACGTAGACATTCGCGCCACTTCCGATCTGTTCAGCTATTGAAAGCATGTCGGTGATCCAGAGAAAAGATTCTACTCGAATCAAAGAAATAGACAAAGTCGTGAAAAACAAGTTGCTGGAGAGGGGGGGCTTTGTGGGAGGGGCTTCGCCTTCCCCCCCCTCAGACCCTGGCTGATATCAGATATTTTGGTGATGGTCAAATCACATGCCTCGTGGGAGGAAAGCATTGAACCTGGAGGAAGCCCACTCAGGCACTGAAAATAAGCCTAGGATTAAACCCAGGAACAACTTCTTGTGAGGCAGTCATGCGAATCACTAGGCCACCGATGCCACTCGATCACAAAAAGGTTTTTTTTATTTTGAATGAAAATGCTCGAACAATGCTTTGAGAAATCTGGGAGTCAGGTTTCGATGTTCTTCCGCTCATAAAGAATTCACTGTTTTCAGTGGAAAACGAGAACCACTGTGACTTTGTGAAGCTGAGAGAGATGCTGATCCGAGTGAACATGGAGGATCTGAGGGAGCAGACCCACACACGCCACTATGAGCTCTACCGCCGCTGCAAACTCGAGGAGATGGGCTTTAAGGACACCGATCCTGACAGCAAACCTTTCAGGTGAGGAGAAAGAGGCGTACACCAGAGCTTTTCCATTCGTTATCTAAATCAATATAAAGGAATATAAATAATGAAGGATATTCACGTTCCTTACAGCCTACAGGAGACTTATGAGGCCAAGAGGAACGAGTTCATGGGTGAGCTGCAGAAGAAGGAAGAAGAGATGAGGCAGATGTTTGTTCAGAGAGTGAAGGAGAAAGAGGCTGAGCTCAAGGAGGCGGAGAAGGAGGTTTGTTTACTCCTTTAACACGCCTTGTTGTTCTGGATTTAATAAGCCTGGTATGGTATATTTTGTACATGTTCGATGTGGAGGTTTGATTTGAATTTAATCGAATCAATGAAATAAATGAATACAAGATATTTGAAGGTTGAAATGAAACGGTGCCTTGTCCTGACTTCACCCCGTCAGGACAGCCATTTGATAATTGACTATGACGTCTTCATATTTAGCTGCATGAAAAGTTTGATCGTCTGAAGAAGCTGCACCAGGATGAGAAGAAGAAGATTGAAGATAAAAAGAAGGCCCTTGATGATGAGCTGAACATCTTCAAACAGAAGAAGACAGCAGCTGAACTCATGCAGTCCCAGGCCCAGCAAGCAGGCAGCTCCACCACGCTCAAACGGGACAAAGAGAGGAAAAAGTAAGTATTGGGCTCTGTGCCTTTTTAAGCTTTAAAAAAAAAAAAAAAAAAGCTTTTTTTTTTCAAAAATCCACCTGGTGATCTTAGAACCGCGTGTGTTCCCTTTAACGATCTGGTTAACTCTCATTAGTATATACTACACAGGAATGGCACAATCAGATCAGGCCACTATCTTAAGAATCCTTATTCTGAGTGGCTCAGGCTTGAATTAAAATAGCAGGAGCTCACAGTTTGTCATATTCACTTGGTGCAAGCAGTGTTATCACTTCACACTTTAAAATGGAAAAAGAATCCATAAATATTATTTTTAGATTTCACTTCCCTTAGTATAAAGCACCTTTAGCGAGCACTGTTTATAATTTATTAAGTAGGGTGAACAGACACCGTTAGATATTTCGAGGGCGGTATTAGCTGATTTAAAGTGCAGAGGTCACCTGACCTGCTGTAGTGTAATACGTAAAATATATATAAATATAAACCATAGACATCATCCTTTTGAGTTTGCGTACACATTGCATGTACAGTGATACCTCACCTTACAAAATCAATCCGTTCCAAAGCCTTTTTCGTAACCTGGATTTTTCGTAAGGAGAACCGCATTTTACATGTAAAATCGTACTCGAACCCAGACCCGATTTGTTTTGAGGAGAATGTGCCAACCATTACATCCTAGTGCTGCAAAAATAATTATTTGGATTTAGTATTTTGAGTCTGTTCCCAGACAGTATATACTAAAACAATAGTGCTCAGGCTCGGTGGATGTTGTGAAATTTTAGACTGTTCAGCAACACCCATTTTGCCTCGGTACATAATTGTTAATTGTCTAATCATTTTTTTAAGCGGAGTCAGTATAAAGACACAAACCTATTTTGCCCATTCAAAACGTGATTTGTTCCTGTACTTGGAGAATTCATTTATTGAATAAATATTAAAATAATCGTGTGTGTGTGTGTATATATATATATATATGTATATATATATGTATATATATATATATATATGTATATATATATATATATGTATATATATATATATATGTATATATATATGTATATATATGTGTATATATATATATATATATATATATATATATATATATATATATATAAAATACACACAGTGCTGTGCCAAAGGTTTTGCCCCTTATTGACTTTTTACTTTTTTGCACCTTTGTCACACTTACTTTTTCAGATCATCAAACAAATTTAAACATTACACAAAAATAACCCAAGTATTCAAAAATGCAGTTTTCCTGCTGTGATTTTATGTAAGAGAAAAATCCTGTCCAAACCTACATGAACCTCTGTGAAAAAGTAATTGCCCACCCTTGGTAAAAGGTGAGGTAATTGTGATTAATCCTATTATTGGGGAAAATGGAGTTCAATTTCATGGCCACACCCAGGCCTGATTGCTACCAGACATTTTCAATCATTAGATCCCTAACATGAAACCTGTCTGACAAGGTGAGGTAGGCCATACTGAACACACATCATGCTGCGATCCAGTGAGCTTCAAGAGCAAACAGGAAAGAAGATTATAGAGATGTCTCAGTCTGGGAAAGGATACAAAGTCATTGGTAAATATTTGGGACTCCAGCGGACCACTGTCAGAACCATTATCCATAAATGGAGACGGCATGGAACAGTGGTGACCCTTCACGAGTGGCCGACCTACCAAAAATTACTCAAAGAGCACAACGCAGACTAACCAGAGAAGTCACAAAGGATCCAAAAACCACTTCTAAACAACTACAAGCTTCACTTGACTCAGTTAATGTCAATGTTCATGACTCCACCACCAAAAAGACACGAGGCAAAAATGGCATCCATGGAAGAGTTCCGAGGCGAAAGCCACTGTTGACAAAAAATAATAACAAGGCACGACTTACTTTTGCCAAGAATCATCTTGATCATCCCTAAAGCTTTTGGGATAATGGTCTCTGTACCTAAAGTTGAACTTTTTGGGAGAGATGCATCACATCTGGCGCAAAAGCAACACTGCATTTGATCAAAAGGACATTGTGCCAACAGTGAAACATGGTGGTGGAAGTGTGATGATCTGGGCCTGCTTTGTTGTTTCAGGACCTGGGCGACTTATCACGATTGATGGAACCATGAATTCTGCTCACTACCAAGAAATCCTGGTGAAGAATGTTTATCCATCAGTTCGACAGTACAAGCTAAAGCGCACCAGGGTTCTGCAAGATAATGAGCCGAAGCACACCAGCATGTCCACTTCTGAATGGCACAAAAGAACAAAACGAGGGTTTTGGAGTGGCCTAGTCAAAGTCCCGACCTGAACTCTATTGAGATGCCGTGGCATGACCTTCAAAAGGCTGTTTATGCTTGAAACCCATCTAATCTGGGTGATCTTAAACAATTCTGCAGAGAAGAGTGGGCCAAAATCCCATCGCAGCGATGTGAAAGACTCATCGCCTCTTATCGCAAACGTTGACTGCAGTTATTGCTGCAAAAGGTGGTTCAACCAGCTATCATGTTCAGGAGGTAATTACTTATTCACACGGGCCCTTGTAGGTTCAGATGTTTTTTTCCCCTTAATAAATGCAATTGGCACTGAAAACGGCATTTGGTGTTTAATTGAGTTTTATCTTTGTATAATATTTAGGTTTGCTTAATCTGAAATAGATGACGGTGACAAAAGTGCAGAAAAAATTTCAGAAATTGGTCAGGGGGCAAAGACTTTTGCACAGCACTGTGTGTGTGTGTATATATATATATATATATATATATATATATATATATATATATATATGCATATGTATGTGGAAAATTATGTATTTTCTATCTAATGTTATTTAAAGTAATTGTTATTGAATGCTCAGCTGTTTTTTTTTTTTTTTTGTTTGTTTTTTTTGTTATCGTAGAGTGTGTAGAGTATCTGTCATGAGTTTGGATACACCTTCTAATTAATTTATTCTGTTACTGGTGCCAGTGCTAAAGCTTAAAAGAAGTCCACCCTGACTGACATCACGATATTCCTCACAACATCTTCAGTAATGCAAAAACTATATTTTAAATATAATTCTGATTTTACTTGTTACACGTTGTATCATCTCGTCACCGAGATTGCTCTGGGTTTTTTTTTTTAACTTTGGATAATGCAGTTTTTCAGCGTACTCGTAATGTTACTAAAGGGAATTACTGTGTTCTTCATCTTGACCCAGAACGCCATGTGCAGCAATGCTTTAATCCTTTAGTCAGTACAGCTTTACTCGGCCAACACAACAGCTAACAAGTCCAGCCAAGTTTTTGGAATCCAGAGCAACTGAGCCATTATTTACATTTACGATCACAAAAATATTCTTTAATTCAAATGAGCACCACAGTATCTGCAGTAACGATGTCAACCAGTGACATTAACATGGCCACAAACACTGATTTCTCACGAGAATAATAAGTGGACAGACGCTCTTCGGCTTCGCTTTTAGTTACGCTTCTGACCAACCATATTTACTTATGGTTACAAATACGCAAAACAAACAGTGTAAACACAAAGACCACAGAGACGACGTCTTAACACAAGGGTAACACGCGGTGAACTGAGAAAAAGTGGGGCACATTCAGTCTGTCCTTTGTAAACAATGAAGTGCGTAATGCAATCATGCGTAAGTAGCGTACTATGTCTATGTACTACGTAACAATGTCTTGTACTACGGAGAGCGCGCTAAACTCAAAGTGTCTGCCTGTCTGTCTTCCTTTCGGCTTTTTCCCTTTTACTCGGGAGTCGCCACAGCGAATCATGTGATTCGCAAGTTTGATTTGGTTTTTACGTCGGATGCCCTTCCTGTCACAACCCTTTTTAGCGAGGGACAGAAACACGCTGACGACTTTGCAGCTACTCTTTACGAAAGTCAGCAATGGTTCTTTTACATGCCTCTCACCATAGACAGTGAGAGACATGGCCCGCCTTTGATAACCCAGTTAGCTGCACTGGGGGGGGACGGGGGACAGTGACAACCTTGTGGAGAGTGGGACTCGAACCCCCAACCTTTGGATCAACGATCCAGCGCCCTCTACCACTAGACCACCACTGCCCCCGCTAAACTCAAAATGACTTACAAAATTTTATTTATTTTTTATTTATTATTATTATTTTTTTTTTTCCAAAAAAAAAAATGTAAAAAACCTTAAAATCCAAAAAAAAAAAAAAAAAACGTAAGGCGAATAAACGCAAAGCGAGGAGCGTATATGTAGTATTAATCGACTAATTGCAACCGAATTGTTAAGATTGTCAAATACTCTTCAATACAAGCATATTTAATGTTCTTCAGGGTGGAATTTCCTTTGTTACAGCATTACTGTGCCCATAAGACATCCAGTAGGTTTGTTATTGCATAGACACTGACTGGAGCTACATCGTTAAAACATTCCCATGATAGAAACATAAGCTGCAGTCAAAGTGACCACTGCTCCTAACACGTTGGTAATCACTCATGATTGTGTATTTAAGCTGATTCGGCCAACACACCAGAGCATTATAAAGGAAGAAGACTCTTACACTGAGAAGGTTTACTTTTTTTTTTTTCCCCCTCACTTTTCTCACTGGCTTTGTTTTGCTCCTTGAGCGAATCCACAGGCTCCCTCAAAAACTGCCTACTGTTCTTCTACATTTCTCATTTCACCTCATTTTATATTGACGTTAGTGAGCAAGCGCTGCGTATTTTGCAGATTGCTTGTGTGACAGGTTTAGAAATGTCTAGTTCTGCTCCGTGCCCAAGCAGCGCATGGCATGTAGTATGATGGAATATTGTTGTTCTCTCTTCATCATGTTTGCTCAAGTTTCTGCATGTTAAATCCATGCTTTCTTCCAGTTAATTCCTCAACTGCTTGCTGCATGCTGCATGAGCCACCTTCAGCTGGTAAGGCTTTTAAACATTAAAGCACAGCTTAAATCCATATCTTAAGGAAACCATTGTAGCAAGTGTTTGTGATTAGTGAATGTGAATTAGATATTCACTGTAGACATTAGCGGATATGGAGGAATGCTGGCAGGAATGCATTAAGCGATTATAAATGTGTTTCGGTAAGTCCGTTTGTACTTAGTTTTTATCGATCGTACATCCTAGTAGGTGTGGCTCATGGGCGTTTAGCTAAGAACCTGCATGCAAATGAACACTGCTGCACCCTGCCTCATTAACACAAGGCTGGTGCGACAGCATCGAAGGAAAAAACAACTTCTTTTGCATATGTATTCTGTCATCAAACAAATGAGCAAACCTGGATTATTTTATTGTCGTGGTAGTTGTTGTTGTTGTTATTATTATTATTATTATTATTATTGGGATGTCAGAATGACACACATCGGTCATGGTGTTTTCACTCCAATGCATGTTTGTGTTCTTGTTTTTGAAAACGTGGTTGTTATCGACTGGTTACACGAATGGAATGCGAGTTGTCCGTCACATGTTTGGAATGCGTTCGCAAAGAAAAATGTTGAAAAGTAAATGTTTAATTTATTTCCCCATGTCTTAGTTATTCAGACAGTAGAACGCTGATCTTCTTACAAAAGTGACCTCAGAAATCCGGTTCGTGCTTTAGGTAAGGCTGATTGAAGTTTGCTGGTATTATCGGTCATCAAAAGTCACTTAAATATGCAGGTCTCTGTGGCCATTGGTGTTTTCCTGAAGCCGTGTTTAAAATACACTGCCCAGACAAAAAAAAAAAAAAAAAAAAGCGAGAGAGAGAGAGATGGTTCTCAGGCTTGATTACAGTGCGTAAATGTCATGACGTTGTTTATTGCCACTCAGCGTCAGGTTCACGTTTTTTTTTTTTTTTTTTTCCCCCAGCAGCCTAAACTGATGACGAGAAAATTGAACCACTCACTCCATGCGGTCTTCTCCAGCACATTCTGAAGACTTTTCATAGGGTTCAGATCAGGACTTTATGGGGCCGATTAATGTGTGAATGATTCCTCATGCTCCCTGAACCAGTTACTCACCTTTTTAGTCACAATTTGATGTTTACGTGCACAGCACTTGACAGATGCTCTTATTCAGAGTAACCTTACATTTAATCTCATTTATAAAACTGAGCAGTTGAGGGTTTTTTTGACCTTACGTTTCTCAAGGGCCCAATAGAGGAAGTCGGATGATAGTGGAACTTGAACCCCTGACCCTCTGATCAATACTCCAGGGCTTTAACCACTGACACAGCAAAAAAAAAATGTAGTCTAATAAAGTCTTGTATCCATTCAAAAATTCTTAAAATGTTATGCAACAGCAAAATGTGTAAGATTAATAATATTTTGAGAATGTTTGCCTTTTAATTCTTATTTAGCTATTTTATCTTGCATTTAATTAATCAGGTTTTAAGCACTTTTTAATTAAACCGAGAAAGAAACAACGTCAAACACTGACAGGCTAGTTTTGAGCATGTTGAAGTTAATGCAGTGCATGGAAGGAGTATTTATCTACTTATTTTTAACCATTTCTGGCTTTTCTAAAATTTAAATATTCTTTCTTATTTCATGAAGTCTTACCAAGATAATTATCTTACTGTGCTGGTAGATAATTTAACTTGATTATGGTCCGTTTCTTCTCAAATCAAGTATTATTTCTTATATGTTGTCGGGTAATTTTTGTTCTGAAGCCTCAAATATCTACCATCAGGAAAGGAAATACAGTCGGCCCCCAACTTAAGAAGACCCCTGTGTACGAAATCCCCAGGTTACGATAAACATTTTCTTGCGGTTCCGTCCCCGAGATACGAAACAACCCTCTCTAATGAAAAGAAATTCAAAATTCAAACGCGCCAATCAAAATTTCACACGACACGCGAGTTGCTCTCTCATTCGCTGTCTCTCAACATCCCGCCCGCTGACCTTCCAGATAGAGACAGAAGGAATCTTCACGCTTTAGTTTTTAGTTTAGTTTTAAGTTGAGTTTGTCAAGCAGGGAATGTGCTTTGAATTCACGTCTTGTGGGCGTGGCCCGCAATGCGCGGCAAGAGAGAGAGAAGGAATAACGCTTTAGTTTTTAGTTTAGTTTTTAAGTTGTTTTAATTCAGTAAATGGTCATGCAGGGAATGTGCTTTGAATTCATGTCTTGTGGGCGTGGCCCGCAGTGTGCACACACGAGAGATAGAGAGGGAGAGAGACAGAAGGAATAACGCTTTAGTTTTTAGTTTAAGTTGTTTAATTCAGTAAATGTTTAATAAATGTGGGTGCATTTGAGCTCATCTGGAATTCTGATCCCTCAAGGAATCAAATTAAAGTTGAGTTTGTCAAGCAGGGAATGCGCTTTGAATTCCACATCTTGTGGGCGTGGCCCGCAGCGCACGCGAGATATAGAGATGGAGAGCGAGAAAAAGAGGGAGGGAGAGAGAGAGAAAAAGAGAGAGCGAGAGAGAGGTGTGTGTGTGTGTTTGTGTTAATAAAAAATGTTTAATAATGGTTTAATTAATAAATATAATAATAAAATGGTTTAATAAATATTTTTTTTTTAGTTTTAACACACATTTCATACAAAATTGGTGTACTTTTATCATTTTTATAAAGGGTTTATGGGGTTTATCCAGTCCAAAGACTGGAGCCTTGGAACGAATTAGGTGTTTAACATGTAAGGTGCGACCCCTACTTACAAAATCCCCGCGTTACGAAAAGGGCTCTGGAACGGATTAATTTCGTAAGTTGGGGGCCGAATGTAGTCCATTAATGTGATAATCTGCTCATTCAGTACATTGAGGTCGTCAAATGACTTCATTTTATTGTCACATTAATGTTGCTGAGCCTTGACCAAACCCAACTGGACAAGCAATGCCATGGAGATTATGCACCGAAATCAAGCCTAAAGGGATTCCAATTAAATATTACAGCTTTTTTTTTTTTTTTTTTTTTTTTGGTCTGGACAGTGTACACAGACATTACAGCAAACCCCGGATCTTCATTACAGTAAATCTATTTTGTTTATAGAGGCAGTGGTTATTCTGGCGCTGTAATGGGCACCTTACATGCCTTCTGAGTTATTCTGTTGTGGAAGTTCTTGTCCCATGATTCCACACAAGTGACTGTTTCCTTGTTGCACAGCACAGCTGGATGTACTGGCACAGCACTTGGCCCTAAAATGACTGTTCTTGGGCAAGTTGTGATGTTTCTGGATCAGGGGTCTTTTTTAGTTCTTCTGACATCTGGACTTCAGTTAGTTGTGGTACCGACGTTCAAGTTCACACACAGCGATCGTTAAGTTCCAAGAACATTCTACCTTTCTCCCATAACCCCTTTAAACTCATGTAACGCATTGCTTTAACCTTTAAGATCTGTTTTATGAGTAAACATGATATGAATGTAACCAATAGAGAAAATAATCCTGGTTCTCTCTCATTTGCAGTTCAGGGTTCCTGTAGAAAGTGCTCTCCCAGCCAGCTGTGAATGAGTCCTTCCCCCTCAGTGCTCCTGAGCCATGCTGCTCCGCTTCCCCTCCCCTCTCCCCCTGCCCCCTCATACATAACCACGCTGAAGAGGGATCATTAATGTGAATGGAGTCGTTGGGTTAAATGCATCCCATTTCCTTATTATTATTATTATTTTTTTTTTTTTTTCATTTTAAGGGCCAGTGTTTCTCTTCGTTTGTTGACTTTTGTTTTGTTTGATCTATAATGCATGACTAGGTTTGCCATTAACCTTTAAAGAGCATGACTACCGTTGTGTTAATAGCAGGCTGAAATGAGAGCTCAAATGGGCATAGTTTGCTCTTCATCTTTTTTTTTTTTTTTAACAACTGTACTGGCTTTGTTGGTTGGACTCCAGTGTTTCAACTAAGACCGTCCTACCAACACCTTTAGGATATCAGTACTACTGAGTTTAGCATGTGGTATTTACTTTCATTTTATCCTTTTGCATGATATCAGAATGTTTTCTAGTCCTCTTCAGCCATACCTTTTTTTTTTTTTTTTTTTTTTTTTTTTTTATACATGCCACGAACACGCTTATAGGAGGTTTATTAAGACAAGCTTATCCTGTGCAACGTTTCAAGTCTCAGCACCTGCTTCTACCTGCTTCTTAAACTATTTTGTGAAACATTTCTTACAAAAGGAACATTTTGTATTTAGAGATTTTGAACAATTATTGCCAAGGGATCAATTTTGCACCTGTCACTGTACACATTACAAAACGTATTCTAAAACCAACAATAAATGGTCGTTTTCACCAAACTTTTGAAACTGTGGGCAAACTCCTTGTGTATGACTTCCATGTCACACTGTACATGTCACACTGTACATGTTATGATATAAAGATATTCGTTAATAGTATTCTGTATTTTGATTATAAACAAAAAAACAAACCTTCTCAGGAAAAAAGTGAATCTTCAATTTGAGTACCAGTACTTTTGGGGAAAATGACTCCAATAGCTTCAATAGTGGAAAAAAAAAAGTTAACAGAACTTCTGTTATTGTTCATGTACAGTCAGTGGTCACTTTCTTCATCACACACATCCCGATTAGTATTTATGAAGTAAACTTGCATAGGTGATTATGTACTACATTTAAACAGGTCACTTTAAATAATACTAGTCGCCCTGTAGGTGGTCACTGACTACAGCTTATTTACTGCTATGTCCAGTTTGTAATTTTTTTTTTTTTTTTTTTTTTGGTGAAAAGAACCTGTAGTAGATATCATTTGCGAGGTATTTTCATTCACTGGACTGCTGTGATAATAGCATATTAGATTGTCTGGCTCTAAAACAAGTGCAATCCTGAAGAACCTTCAAACCAGCCTGCAGTGGTGATGTGCCCAGACCCTGGCACTGATTAAGCGTTAGAGGATGATTAACTACACAGGAGTAGACTTTAGCTATAAAACTGTCTAACAAAGGTAGGTGTATAATTCAGTGACCAACAACAACCTATATGTAATGCATCAACCAGTAGAGTACTTCTATCCAGTGATCCCTGTGGTGCTGAGAATGAAATCCCACCCAGACGTGGTGTGTAAACTCTTGTAGGAGTCAATGAGGCGGAAACTTGTGGACAGCAGTAATAAGCTACAGTCAGTAGCAATGCATGTTTAGATTAAAAATCATGGAGAAAATGTAGCTGTAAGGTGCATATGTAAATATTATACTATTATCCTGTATTGTTTATATGTGACATCACTTTTTTTTTTTTTTTAACACCACGTTACATCATGAGCATAAAACCTTTGATAGGAACACCTATACTCCTCATTTATACAGCTATTCGGTCATGTGGCAAGAGCGCAACTCCTCAGGTAATGGTTATATCAAGCATGAAGCGAGGTTATCGTAGTGACTCCTCCTGACATGGTGGTTGGTATCAGATGGGCTGGTTGAGTATTTCAGAATCTGCTGAATTCTGGGATTTATGAACATCTCATACATTATCTCCCCATGTTGATAACTGGCCTTACTGTGACCTTGAGCTTTATGTTTGACCTTCCATAAGCAAGTAATTTCCAAAACTTGGGTGAGGTTCTGGAATTGACCACATGTGGCTAAAATCCGTCCACTAATTTTGGCTGGAAATTGTTCACATCTAAAAAACTTTGCATATCTCCTGAAGTGCAACATCTATGAATACCAAATTTGGTGCACACATACATCTGGGGATGATGGAAGTGTCGAGTAACCAATTTCACATCCCGGTCCTCTTGAGCTGGATCTTTTGACCTCTGAAAGAAAAAAATTGTCTGGAGCAAATCTTCTGATGTACAACACTTTTGAATACTAAACTTTGAATTATAAAGGAAGAAGACTGTTTCCTGAATGATGATGATCCTGTCGAATTAAATACAATGAGAATATTTAACCAGCGGTACAGTAGTGTAGTGGTCAGCACGGCCACTTCACAACAAGAAGGGTCTGAGTTCAAGTCCTGGGCGCAGATGGTTCTGTCTAAAGTTTAGATGTTCTCCTTGTGCTTGTATTGGTTTCATTTGGGTACTCTGGTTTCATCGCTCACATTAGGCTGATTGGCTGTCCCAGGTGTAAGTGTGAATAGTTGTGTGTTTTTGTCTGGCAAGCTGTTTGACGCGTACCCTGCCTTCCCACAGAGTCGGCTGAGGTAGGCTCAAGACTCCCCGTAATCCTTCCAGGATTAAGTGGTTTGACAAATGAGTGAGGGTATGCATCCTATTCATTTTTGAGTGGTAATATCCCTGATCATACTTCAGCTTAGGGTGGGGCATCTGTGTACTAGTTTTGTTTTTGTATTGTTCTGTATAAACTCCAGCAACTGTTGTGTTTCAGAATCCCAGAAAGTCAGTATTTTATGAAATCCTTAAATCAACCCATCTGGTACCAACAACCAAGGCAATGGTGGAGGTCACTGATGTCACACAGTTTCCCGATGCAAATGTGCAGAAGTTGTGCTGCTGCTACTTGATTGGCTGATTGGATAACTGCATGAACGAGCAGGTGTTTAGGTGTTTAATAAAATGAACAATGAGTGTATTTTAGCTATATTTTATAAGTCTGTTAAATGATTTGAATGGGATGAGTGCACTGATGAAAACAGGATGGGATGTTGTCTTTTGATGAATGGCATTCAGCAGATGTGTCCTCTTAAATCCTAGGTGGGATGGGTGTGAGCAGACTTGAAGTATCGTGTGTTCTCTGGTGGGTCGTATGTTGATGCTGACCGCATCCTCCCTGCTCACTGCTTTGTGTGTGTGTGTGTGTATGTGTGTGTGTGTTTACCTTCCCTTGCAGTAATCCTTGGCTCTGCACTGAGTAATGCCTTCACCCCTCCACAGCTTTGCTAATGGACCCAACTATGAGTTTTTGGTTATTTGCTACTCGAAGGCCATAGGAAGACATTGGGATGCCAGCAGTTGGGAGTTTCTAGTAGAGCAGCTTATTTGTGTATAAATGGCCTTTTTTCTTTGTTGCAAAGAATACTTTGTGCTACTAAACCTAAACTCTTGCTTAAGGCTGAGCTTTAACTTTGCTTGAAGTGAACTGTATGCAGTGCTGTGTTAGTATATTTATCATATTTAGTCTCTTTTGGGAGATCCCAAAAATGCACTGGGAATATATTTCATGTTAATTAAAGATTAAGTATTTATCAGTTCCATCAAAAAACCTACTTTATTACATTCATAAAGATAAACAATATGCAACCTATCAGTGGATTTCAGTTAAGGTGTACATGATTTTTTTTTCTTTTTTACAATTAAGTAAATAAATGACCAACACCCACCCATGAGGGTCACCCTGATTTTAACAGGTTTACAGTTATTCCACCCCAGTAAGACAGTTGGGACTACACTTGAATTCATGCTTGGAAACACACTACTGAATACTGTATGGGATATGTGCACATCCACTCGGTGAAATACTTACGAGCGCTTTTGCCTGCCACGAATTATGAAAGAATTTGTGATTAATTCGTGTAAACATTGTCTTCACATGGTTGGCTATTTCTCCTTCTGTCTGCTTGACTGTTCCTCTAACTTGCATTTCTGTCCCTTTCTTCTAGCTTCTTTTAAATCTCTTATGGCCAGCTGTCAGAAGAAGGATTGCAGCTTCCTCAAGAACTAAGCACCCGTTTCCTCTTCCTGCCTTTTTACTCTGTCAGCCTTTTGTTTCTGGAAACTTTTGTTGTCTGCTCATCTGAACCTGGTAACATGTGGGCTTTACATGGTATTTTCTGCAAGAAGTATTCGCTCTTTTCTATTCAGGCACATCAACAAGTCCCACACTAATATTTTTATAGATTTTGTGAAGATACCAGAACCAAAGTTCTGGTAGTACAATAAAGCATGAAGGAAAAAATATTTATTGTAAAAACCTCAGTTTTTTTTAAATGATATATATATATACACTTTTGCGTACATCCCTTTTATTTGTACCCCGATTTTTAGCATTTGCACATCTGAGTTTCTGCCTTGCAGATGTGATGTGTTTGACACTGACTGTGAGATAGAAAGACCCAAAGACGACTAGTTTCCTGAACCTATCTGATGTTACCTGTTTAAGTTATTAGAGTCTTTATACTAACACCATGGAATACATCCAAAAGTTGCTGAAAGTGCACATTTATTTAATGCCATCTGATGTTCATTTTGACTTTCACTGGTTTCTAATTTCTAATGCTCCTCTGATGAGTTACATTTTTAAAGTCATGGTTTAAAGAAGCCCTTCTGAATACCATGTAGGTCACATTCAAATCCTCTTTATTTTTATTTCGTGCTTTGCCTTATCCAATCAGCTTTTGCATGTTTTATATGCTTCTATAATGTAAAAGGTGTTTGCTGGCCTTTTTTCCTTCACCTATAATTACTACAGATAAATCTGCAGTGACACAGTTTGCAGATTTCTATCAAATCCCATGTCCTGGAAACACTACACATTTAGATATTGTTTTTGGCTTTTTAAAATGCACAATGACAGACACAGCTAACCGTCCATATTTATATAATTTATAAGGATATATTTTGTGTATTGAAGTAGAAATGTGTTGCTGATCAGTCACATGGTCGATAGGTGGTTTTTCTGGTTGTCAGACTGTATTTTAATCCGAACATCTCCCATCAGTTAGCCCAGGTATAACTCCCTGTCCTAACACACGATTGTGAAATAATTAACTGTGCTCGGATTTCATTAGTGTGCATTTTCAATAAAAATAAATCTGTCAAACCTCTATTTAATGATTCAATTATTTCTTTATTTAAAAAAAATACAGTGATGGGCTTTAACATGCATTGTGTTTTGACTAATTAAGATCAGGTATAAAATTACTAATAAAAGACAGAATGTCAGTTTTCTGTGTGCAGTACTCGCACCAGGACACCAAAATAATGAAACTTTTGGTTTTTAGAACTGCAAGATGTTACAAAAACATATTCATCAAAGGGTTGATGATCCCAAAATCAAAGGAGTCATTGTGTAATATTATCTGATATTATACAGAGGGAATAACGCCATGACACTGTGGGTGATATTCATCAATTATTCAATTAGGCAAAGTATGAGACGGAGAATTATTCCGATTAAAAGGGTTTAGTCTGCTAAAACAAAAAAGGGTCTGTTTGGTCTGGATTAAAAGGGTCTGTTTTAGTCTGCTAAAACTGAAGCAGATAATATTCTCTGAGATTTGCTTAATTTCTACTTCAAATAAAAGCAGAATTCTACAGCTGTTTTATTATTCATTCCAAATATTTGACAGAGTTGACAGGCCAGGTTATTGTGTGAGTTGGGAGTGAGCGGTCCGTGTCGGATGTGGTAACTGGGTCCAGAGGAAAGTGCACTGGGGCTGGGATGAGTCAGTTGGAAGCACTGCAATCAACATGTCATTCCATCAATCCCATTTCAATCTCAACAGCCAATTAGTCTAAAGCACGTGTCTTTGGAGTATGGGAGGAGCCAGAATATCCAGAGGAGACTCACACAGGCACGGGGAGAACAGACAAACCCCATACACACATTCTTGCCAAGCTTGGTACATGAACCCAGGACTTTTCCCAATTTTATTGAATTGAATTCACTTTTATTTTTATGATGATTTTTTTTCCAAGTGATATCACAAAACAGTTATATATAGTAGAAACACGTGTTGATAAAGAATTACAACTACGTATTACAACTACGTACAGTAGGCCCTTGATTATTCACGGTTTTGCAATCGCGGCCTGGATATTCGCGGACTGTCGAGCAGCTCTCACGTGATTCAAATTCAGCCAATGGATGTCCTCTTTCCTGCTGATTGGTTGAGATAATGGGGCAGTAGTGGTCTAGTGGATAGGGCGCAGGATCGCTGATCCTAAGGTTGGGGGTTCGAGTCCCCACAAGGTTGTCACTGTCCCCCCAGTGCGGCTAACTAGGTTATCAAAGGCGGGCCATGTCTCTCACTGTCTATGGTGAGAGGCATGTAAAAGAACCATTGCTGACTTTCGTAAAGAGTAGGCTGCAAAGCCGTCAGCGTGTTTCTGTCCCTTGCTAAAAGGGTTGTGACGGGAAGGGCATCTAGTAAAAAAAAACTCTGCCAAATCAAATGTGCGAATCATATGATTCGCTGTGGCGACTCCTGAGAAAAAAGGGAAAAAGCTGAAAGAAAGAAAAGAAAAGATGTAACGCCCCCTTTTCCTCATTCGTGCACAAGTTGTCAATGAGCCTTTTTTTAGTGTTTTAATTACCAGTTAAGTTCTATGATGTCACTCAAACGCCTGCTAAGCACCACAAAAAGGTAATGAGGTGTAATGTCTCAGTTCAGTTCATTTTCAGTAACCGCTTAATCCTAATTAGGGTCGCGGGGAGGCTGGCGCCCATCCCAGCCAACTTCGGGCGAGGGCAGAGTACACCCTGGACAGCTCGCCAGGCCATCGCAGGGTGGAAACACGCCGACGGCTTTGCAGCCTACTCTTGTCGAAAGTCAGCAATGGTTCTTTTACATGCCTCACACCATAGACAGTGAGAGACATGGCCGGCTTTTGATAACCCAGTTAGCAGCACTGGGGAGGACAGTGACAACCTTGTGGAGAGTGGGACTCGAACCCCCAACCTTTGAATCAGCGATCCAGTGCCCCTGTGTAATGTCTCTTCTGAGGAAATTAGACTTTCTCCGGAAGAAATGACAGTTTCCTCTGAAGTGCCTGAAGAGGAATAATCGTCTGAACTGTTGTAAAACACTCCACTATTAAAAGTCTTTTTCAATTATTATTCCAATACATTACATAAGGTAATGTTTAGAATGTTTGTGTGTTAGATTTTATTTACTGTGGTGTTGCATCTTTCTCGTTTTGTTTTGTTTATCCAATTTATTACATTTTTTGTTCTTTTGTGTCCTTTTTGTTACGGTCTGTGTTTTGGGGGACTTTGATTTTGGAGCTGTGCCTCTTACTGTTTACTTCGGCTGAGGGGCGTGGCTGAGCTGCTAAGTGGTTCACACCTGAATTCATTGCTGTATTCTCATTTACTCCCAATAAACAAAAGCATGCTCACCTCTGTGCCAGAGGATTAACTCACATCACATCACAGCTGCTTTGGTTTGTAGCACTCTCTGACTCTTTCACTATGAAACTCTGTTTTCTACTCGCTCCGGCTGAGGGGCGTGGCTGAGCTGCTCGGACTTAATATGGTCCATACCAAATGCAAGACCTTCCTCTAGTGGGCATTTTTGAAAACTACCGTGCTGTATGTTTCAAAAAGAATGCATTTAAAGGTGTTTTTATATGTATGCTGTATAATGTTTATATTTTACTATCAATTGATAAATCACAGTAAAAAATTAAGTTTTTCTTAATCATGACTATATTTTACTACATTAATACTGAATTAATGAGTAAGACTGTCTATAGACTGTGTTTAAGAAGCATATTTCAGTGCATACTTCCAGCTGCTGATTCGTGTATGTGACGTGATACATAAAGCTTTACTTTTTGGTACAGAACTCACGGATTAGCTTCATTCGTGGGAGGGGCGGAACCGAACCCCGCGAATATCGAGGGCCTACTGTATGCTATGCAGCTGTGGGAAGTTGTTCAGTCAGTCTCAAGTTGCTTATTAAACTCAGGCGGCTTAATCCTAATTAGAGTCATGGGGAGGCTGACGCCCATCTCAGCCGACTCCAGGTGAGGGCAGAGTACACTCTGGATAGCTCGCCAGGCCATCGCAGGGCAGAAACACGCTGACGGCTATGCAGCGTCTCTTGTCGAAAGTCAGCAATGGTTCTTTTACATGAACCTCACACCATAGACCAGGGGTGGCCAACCCTCAGCCACCACCAGCCCCAATGCATTTCATTATTGATCAACGTGGGAAGTGAACAGGCCGCCTTAATGCTCCAGCACACAAAGGTTTGACCCTGACACTTGACCTCTTTTGTTTGAAAACAATGACAATTTACTTGGAAAGGGTTTATTTTGAATAATCTCATATTTTGTTCGGGGTTCTTGACCATTCCATGCCCAAACAGGAGAAATAATTGACAGTTACGCTCACACGTCTGTCTTCCTTTCGGCTTTTTCCCCTTTTACTCGGGAGTCGCCACAGCGAATCATCTGATTCGCACGTTTGATTTGGCAGAGTTTTTTTTTTTTTTTTACGTCGGATGCCCTTCCTGTCACAACCCTTTTTAGTAAGGGACAGAAACACGCTGACGACTTTGCAGCCTACGCTCACATGTCATTGTTGTAAAAACAACACAACACAAAAAAGGAGGATCATTTTGGGGGGGAAATTGTTTCCTCAGCGTTGGCCACTAGGCGGCGCGAAAGCCCAGTCAGCTGGCTATCAGGCTGCTGCAGCTGGAGTGTATAGTGTCCTCCGCCTGCACGGTGAATCACATCTTGCCCAGTCGCTGTCTGTTTTATTGATAAAAATGTCTACTACCACTGGCGGCGGAGAGTTCGGCAATCCTCTGCGAAAGTTCAAGCTCGTCTTTTTGGGCGAGCAGAGCGGTGAGTGTCCTCAGAGATGAGGGAGACGTAGAGTGGTGATTAGACAGGCCGAGTCCGAAGATGCTCATCCAGCTGACAACCGGGGCTAAAAATTAGCGAGATACCTAGCCGGAGGCCTCAGGCTAAAATATGAAGAAATATCTGCCACGCAACAGTAGAGACACCTTAAGCGACTGCATAGAATATTTCCACTTCACGAATAATAATATCCCGTTTTAATGTGGGATCACCTACACTATGTGCTGTATTTAATAATTCTGTCATCATTGCTGGTGTTTTAATTGAGATTTGTTTAAACCTTATCCACACAGCCTCGACAT
Source organism: Plotosus lineatus (assembly GCA_024760905.1). NCBI lineage: Eukaryota > Metazoa > Chordata > Actinopteri > Siluriformes > Plotosidae > Plotosus > Plotosus lineatus. The sequence continues at coordinate 56,229,511 of CM045733.1, read as the reverse complement.
TTTCTTTAACTAAACGTAAAAGTGAATGTACTGATTGGTTTAAATGACGTGTCATGGTGTTGTTTTATGGTACACCGCGATCCTCTGTGATATTTTTAATTTACAGGCAAGTGAGGTCTTATTTCAGTGAGCTAGCAGAGGTGGCTAGTTAGCTAGTTTATTACATTCCCTCACAGAGCACAGAAGCTAAAGCTAGTTAGCAAAATATCAGTGACTTACTGGCAACACAATGCAGCTCTCCGGCTTTCTGCACGTGTGACTTGTTATATTCCTGAAAAAAAAACGTATCCTAAACAAAATTGTTTTTTTTTTGTACATTTATGTGATAGGATTAGTTGTTTGTATGTGGTTTAATGCAAACCATAGCTAGCTGGCTACAGTGCTAACCCGTTAGCGGTTTAATTCTATCAACGCAGGTCTGTGATTAGCATGATTAGCATGTTTAGCTATCCAGTTTAATCGGCGAAATCAGTCTGATGGGTGATTTTTCTTTCATATCACACATAATCCCAGATTTATTTTCGTGATTTAGGTAACGTGTCAGTATTTGAAACGTTTACACAGAGCCAACACTTTTTTTTTTTAATTAAAAGGATCCTTTGCTAGGAACCGACACCACCCATGTTGCCAACTCAGCGAGGAGAGTCCACACAATGTTCCACTGATCAATGACTGCATGGTGTTGTGTACTCGGAAATATGAAGAACATTTCCAAATGTATATTTTTCTCTTGTTTCTGCAGTTGGGAAGACTTCCCTAATAACCAGGTTTATGTATGACAGCTTTGATAACACCTACCAGGTACAACATGAACCCACCACATCAGTGTGACAGGAAATACATCAACTGCCGAATCCTCAGTTTTTTCACTAAACATGTTTTTATGAAAAAAAAAAACAACTGAAATACTAATAACTGAGTAAGCATGCACTTGTTTTTATGCGATGTTGGCATTGGCGTCCCTGTGTGCCCTTAGTAAAAGTGGTTTATTAACATGATCTGGATTTTAAAATAATGGAACTGATTACACAGCATGGTTGCATGTTTCTCACTGATCCATTCAGAACCAAGAAAGTAGTTTAAAAGATCAATAGTTTGCCTGATTATTGATTTTCTTTAGTAATTAGCTGTGTTATATGGGATTATCATACAGTGCTGTGTAAAAGTTTTTTCCCCTGACCAATTTGACATTTTCTTTTGCACATTTGTCATGTCATCCATTTCAGATCAAACCTAAATATCATACAAAGCTAAAACAAGTAAACACATAAATGCAGTTCTCAGTGCCAATTACATTTAAGAGAAAAAAAAGCCCATCTGAACCTACAAAGGCCCATGTGAATAAGTAATTTCCCTCTAAACCTAATAGCTGGTTGAACCACCTTTTGCAGCAATAACTGCAGTCAACGTTTGCCATAAGAGACGATGAGTCTTTCACATCGCTGTGATGGGATTTTGGCCCACTCTTCTCTGCAGAATAGTTTAAGATCAACCAGATTGGATGGTTTTCGGGCAAAAACGGCCTTTTTAAGAGCATGCCACAGCATCTCAATAGGGTTCAGGTCAGGACTTTGACTAGTCCACTCCAAAAACCCTCATTTTGTTCTTTTTTTTTTTTGCCATTCAAAAGTGGACTTGCTGGTGTGCTTCAGATCATTGTCTTGCTGCAGAACCCTGGCGCGCTTTAGCTTGAGGTCTTGAACTGATGGACGAACATTCTTCGCCAGAATCTCTTGGTAGTGAGCAGAATTCATGGTTCCATCAATCATGACAAGTCGCCCAGGTCCTGAAGCAGCAAAGCAGGCCCAGATCATCACACTTCCACCACCATGTTTCACTGTTGGCACAATGTTCTTTCTATCAAATGCAGTGTTCTTTTTGCGCCAGATGTAACGGGATGCATCTCTCCCAAAAAATTCACCATGTGTTTCATCAGTCCGGAAGACATTTTCCCAAAAGCTTTGGGGATGATCAAGATGATTCTTGGCAGAAGTGAGTCGTGCCTTGTTATTATTTTTTGTCAACAGTGGCTTTTGCCTCGGAACTCTTCTTTGGATGCCATTTTTGCCTCGTGTCTTTTTGGTGGTGGAGTCTTGAACATTGACATTAACTGAGTCAAGTGAAGCTTGTAGTTGTTTAGAAGTGGTTTTTGGATCCTTTGTGACTTCTCTGGTTAGTCTGCGTTGTGCTCTTTGAGTAATTTTTGGTAGGTCGGCCACTCGTGAAGGGTCACCACTGTTCCATGCCTTCTCCATTTATGGATAATGGTTCTGACAGTGGTGGTCCGCTGGAGTCCCAAATATTTACCAATGACTTTGTATCCTTTCCCAGACTGAGACATCTCTATGATCTTCTTTCCTGTTTGCTCTTGAAGCTCACTGGATCGCGGCATGATGCATGTTCAGTATGGCCGATTTAATTTTGTCAGACAGGTTTCATGTTAGGGATCTCCTGATTGGAAATGTCTGGCAGCATTCAAGCCTGGGTGTGGCTATGAAATTGAACTCCATTTTCCCCAATAATAGGATTAATCACAATTACCTCACCTTTTGGGGGGGGGGGGGGGGGGGTTGGTTGTTTACTTTTTCACAGAGGTTCATATAGGTTTGGATAGGATTTTTCTCTTAACAAATAAAATCATAACAGGAAAACTGTATTTTTGAATACTTGGGTTATCTTTGTGTAATGTTTAAATTTATTTGATGATCTAAAAAAGTTACGTGTGACAAAGGTGCAAAACAGTAAAAAAAAAAAATATATATATAGATGGGAGATTACAGGGATCCCTCACTACTTCACGCTTCAATTCATGTGGCTTCAGTGCATTGTGTTTTTTTCTAAAAATATTAATTGAATTATAAAATAAGGAAATTAAGGAAGAATAGGGCGAAAAGTTAAGGAAAATGCCACAAAAACAAGGCCAATTATACAAAAAAAACCCTTAAACAAACAAAAAACAACCCAAAATCTCCCATCAGAACTAGATACAGTTGTGAGGTGCGCATCTGCGTGTGTGTCTGTGTGTGTATTTATATTTTATTTACATCTAATGCATTATTTTTTTAATGCTTAATTTTTATTATAAGCATTTATAGTTGAATATGTATTTATTGATGTTATATACACACATACATGTACGTATACGTCAGTCAGGGGCGGGTTGTGGGGGGTGATCCTACTTCATGGATTGCGATGGTCGTGTGGGCATCTCTGTCCCAATTGACCGTGGAAAGTGAGGGATCCCTGTATATGCAATGAGGCTCTGGTCGTTATTGCACATTACCATTTGAGTTATTTTAATATTCGATTCTGATTAATTGTCTGGATTATTTATTGGTTTTATAATCATATGATATCTTACTGATCAGTATGTGCTTTTTGGTCGGTAAGGAGCCTAAGTGGGTGGCATGTCTGCCTCACAACAAGGAGGTCTTGAGTTTTAGTCCTGGTCTTGGTGAGAGTGTTTCTCTGTGTAGCTTGTAGGTGGTCCCCACACTGGGTGGTGGTGGGTGTGCGTGTTTCTCAGGGTACTTCAGTTTCCTCCCACAGTCACAAGACATGCACATTATGCTAATTGGCTGTTCCAAATTTCCCCTTGGTGTGTGTGTATGTTTATAGTTCAGTCCCTGTAACGGACTGGCACATTGTTCAGGGTGTACCCTGTTTGCGAAGAACCAGCTGAACTAGGCTTGAGTCTCCCTGTGATTCTAGTAGGATTAAGAGTGAATGCATGTATCAGACAGTATATCCATAAGTATTTTTATTAATAAATATTTCTTGTTTTAGGCAACAATTGGTATTGACTTTCTATCAAAAACAATGTATCTCGAGGATCGTACGGTAAGCAGTTTTTCTACTTTTTCAGCTTCGAAAAATTTCACAAATGTCGCATCATGTGGAATTTTTTTTTTCTGTTTGTGGATGACACAGCTGATTTTACCACCCCCGAAACCCACACCCGCTTTTTTTTTTTTTTTTTTTTTTTTTTTAAGCATTTTAACTCCCCCGCCACATGTAATGTTTTGTAAATAGCATGGCACTCTTCCCCCCCATCATCAAAGTAGCTGATTTATTTATTTAATTCTTCACCACCACCACATGAGACTTTTTTGTTCTCAGTTGTTTTATTACTGCTTCTGTGTCGGGCCATTTTGTTTGAGTTTTTCATTTTGGTATGGTTGTGTTTTTTCCACTCATGGCTGTTTGCCCATTGGGGGTCTTGTGACTCGTGTTGCACGGATGCTGATAGATTCGGCTACAGTTGTGGGACACGGCAGGGCAGGAGCGCTTCCGTAGCCTCATCCCCAGCTACATTCGTGACTCAGCAGCCGCTGTGGTGGTCTATGATATAGCAAGTAGGTAGCTGAGGCTCCTGTTTCACCTCATCACGATGCCCGCAGCAGATGGTGGAGTAGATTTGGGAGCTGGCTGGGGACAATGGCACTCGCATAGCTTTGAGTATGTTGGACAACTCGGAATAAGTCCCTGAGCGACACTGGGTCAAAGTTTGGATATTTCATGCAAACTGATTGGAAACGAATTCAATTCCAACAGTTTAGCCGCTCACATTAAAACCAGCTGCATTTATTCCCTGAGAAGGAAAAACCCACGAAGTGCGTCTCACAGCAAAAGCAACACACCCAGATGTAGTTCATGCATGAAAGAGAAGAGTGTCCAGCATGACTTCAGCTCAAAGAGTGCCGTTTGTAAATGGCCTTGCCGGGAGCAGGAATGAAGACACTCATCGCAGAAATTTATAACTGCTTGTTTGCATGGACTGATTCCTTTTAACATCTTGAAATCTTGTAGATTACCTAAGCTGAGCATCTCTCTCAATTGTACAGATTTGTCTTGTGTGATTTCTGATTCTCGTTTTAACCAGGCTTTCCTCCAGTCCCTTCTGTTTACTGATTTCTCTTTTATTTCGCTGCTACTACTCTCTCTTGCATGCTGTTGACTGGGTCCTCAGGTTCGGCTGCAGCTGTGGGACACTGCAGGGCAGGAACGCTTTCGTAGCCTCATCCCCAGCTACATCCGTGACTCCACTATCGCTGTAGTGGTGTATGACATCACCAGTGAGTCAGAGCCACTCATTTGCTCAGCACAGCTCTGTATCCTTAAGCTTGCATAGTCTCACAGCTAGAGTCAGAATTGTGTGCTATTAATGGTAAAGTATCAGATACAATACAGCACATCAGCTCCAGGTGTGCGTTTTCAACTTCTCCAGATTTCCTGCTTCAACTTAAACCGCTTTTCACGGTTTGCCCAACTCTGCTACTACTACTAATAGTCCACGTTCTCCTGTTTGGCTGCTATAGTGCGTTGTGTCTGTAATGATCAATGCTTAAAAAAGCGACAGCACATTCACTCCCCATATCCGAAGTGAAGATTCTCTCTGTCTCTCTCTCTCTCTCTCTCTCTCTATATCTCTCTCGCTCTCTCTCTCTATCTCTCTCTGTATTTCTCTTTCTGTCTCTCTCTCTGTTTTTCTCTGTCTCTCTCTCTCTCTCTCTGTCTCCCGCTCTGTTTTTCTCTGTCTCTCTTTCTGTCTTTCTGTCTCTTTCTCCTTCTCCTGTAGATCTTAACTCCTTCCAGCAGACTTCAAAGTGGATAGATGATGTCAGAACGGAGAGAGGAAGTGATGTCATTATCATGCTGGTTGGCAACAAAACAGATTTGGCTGATAAAAGGTACGACATAATAATTTGACTTTTCCAACAGGAAAATGTGCTGCTTTAGGTTAAATCTCGGGAGAAATCTGTCCCTCAGCCTCCAGCTATAAAGATTTCTTCCCTGTTGAGTAGTTTGTTACTAGTATTCAGTGTCTCATTTCATTTTTAATTGCTCCTTTTGCTTGTTCTCATTTTGTTGTGACTCCTTATTGTCACACAACTTCGGAGTGTGTTAATCTTTGTTTAGTCATTTCATTTTTTTATTTTTTTTCCTATGGCGTTCTGATTTATTTTGATTCCCTTTTATCACTTTTGTCTTTCCATTCTCCATTATGATTTGAACCGTTTCCTCACCCTCTTCGTTTACACCGGATTATGGCAGGCAAGTTTCAGTAGAAGCTGCAGAGAAAAAAGCACGGGAGCTCAATGTGATGTACATAGAGACCAGCGCCAAGGCTGGTTATAACGTCAAGCAGGTGGGTCTTACAGCACAGGTGTGTGGACAGGAGCTGGTCGTGTCCGTCAGCTTCCCTTAAGATCTTGAATCCTGTTGCGGATCTGATCACTGTTCATGGATGATGTTGTTGTGTTTTCTCTTTTCTTTTTTTCTGTTTTTTGAGTGTTCTAATCATCATCATTTTACTTTATTGACCTCGTGCATATTGTTTCTTGCCTACACTGCTGTTTCTTGTTATTCTCAGCTTTTAAAAGTTCTTATTATAGGAAAAAACTAATCTTTCCTTTTTTCCTCTTACTAATCTAAAGTTGAGTATTTCTCTCTTTCTCTGTTCTCCTTGTTGTTGTTGGCATCTTCCCCTGTTCTGTTCATGTTCCACCCTCCCTGCTCGGACCTGAGCAGACAGATCACCACGGAAGAGGGCGAGCAGAGGGCTAAGGAATTGAATGTCATGTTCATTGAAACCAGTGCAAAAACTGGCTACAATGTCAAACAGGTATAGACTCAATGAAATGAGAACAGTCCAACCCATCAGCCTTCCCTTTCGACTACTACCACCTCACTCGCTTTTACCTTGCCGTCCCTTTCAGCCTCACCCAGCGCTTTTAGACACTTTCTCCACAGTTCATATGCAAAAGGGCCGTGCTCAGGCCTCGAGCTGCGTCCGCTTCATTCTCGTATGTAGGACGTGGTCTGTTTGCCCGCCGTAAAGATCTTCTGCATGTCAGTACAGCGTGCTTTCTTAGGGATAACCTGAGTTACCAGTAAAACACATCGAAACACACTTGAGTATTTCCTCTGTAGTGGGGATCCTGCCATCTCCCAGCCGATATCATTTGTTTCCATTAGGGATGTGCCCTCTGTTCTTATTTTAATATTCAAATGTCGACAAGCATGAGAGAAAGGATATCAGGGTAGAAGTTCGGAGAAAGTACTGAAAATGGATCCTAGTAGGATTAAGCGGAGGCTGGAGCCTGTCTCAGCCAACTCCTGAGTGAAGGCGAGGTACATCACAGCACAGCCAAGGCGTACACAACCATTCACACTCACACCTAGGGGCAGATAGCCTGATGTGCATGTCCTTGGACTAAGCGGAAACCCACACAAACACTGGGAGAACACGCAAACTCCACACAGAAATGTTCTCGCTGAGCTCGGGACTCGAACCAAACGCCGTCATGCTGAGAGCTGGACACGCAAACCACCACACCACTGCCTGAACAGAAATATTAAACACAGTCAGTGTTTACGAAATGGCTTCTCCCTGCATGAAGCTGTAACTAACTGGCACATGAGATTGGAGTGAAAATCTCATTTGAATTCGTTCATGATATTCAAAAAAATTCTGTTGATCCAGTGGATTCAAGTGTTTTGGGTTGTTTTTTTTAATTCAGGCTTCTGAATGGTACATCGCCAAGGTGCGTGACTATTAACTTTGTGATCGCAAGTTATTACAGTGTTACCTCACTTTATGAAAGTCTCACCAAACGAAAAATGCAGGTTACGAAACGCATCTTCCTAAAATTTTTGTCTTTGTATACAAAACAAGTTCACGTTACAAAAGTGCCATCTTAAAAATTCAAACGCACCATTCAAACAATGCACGAGCTGCTCTCCCATCAATGACGTTCAAACATCCCGCCCCGCTGGCCTCCCATTGGCTGACAACTGTGAGCTGTCGTTCATGTCGCCGTCACTCGAGCGCCATCTTGGACAGGTCCACCTGACGCCATCTTGGACAGGGATCCCATTGCCTAGGAGGAATGACGCAGCTACCTCCCATTGCCTATTATGGAGCTGAATCCACCATAATGCTTTTCGTGTAAAGGACAGAGTTACTATTGTTTTATGCTTTATTTCTTGACTCGGGCTTTTAACCTTCCATAAACATTTGTAAGATTATAACTCTGCTAAGAAGACATAGTAAACACACGCGCGTGCGCACGTGTGTGTGTGATTTCCGGTGCGAGTGAGAAGAAGAAACGGGCTTGAGTGATATCACAAAGGAATATGGCCAAACCCGTCTACCATCGGTACGATATTGAAGCAGAAGGAGGTCTTAAAAGGTATGCTTTTATAATTTTTAAAGGGTTTAGGGGGTAGTATTGGGAGCCTTGGAACGAATCACGTGCTTTACATGTAAAATGCGGTTCTGTTTACGAAAAATGCAGGTTACGAAAAAAGCTTTGGAACTGATTAATTTCGTAACGTGAGGTACCACTGTATCAAGGTTGATGCCACAATCATCTGTTGCTGGGAGTCCACGGGGGCCAATTGGCCGAGCTCTCATGGCAGGGAGGGACTGCATACCCTCACTTTTTTGTGTCACTCATAGCGATCACCAGCCAATCGTGGGCATCTGTGAGCTCATTTGTACGAGGGGTGGATAGTGCTTTCTCTCCGAATGTGTTAGGCCGCCTCTGAATACGAATGCGCGGCAGTTTGATAACAGGCATCAGTGGGCATGTGCATGTTTACACCCCTCCCTGGTTGGTGGTGGTGGTATGATAGGGAAGGCATTCCAGAAGAGTTGGAATTGGAGGAGAAAAGACTTCAACATATTCACATTGATACCGTTTTAAATAACTAGATAAATGTACAGGGAAATCAAACGCTTTGTGCTCTTACCGTCCATGGAAAAGCCTCAGGTGGGTGGGATGTTACATGGTGCACCACAAAAGTAATGCGCAGTTTCTGCAGGAACCTGGGAAGTCTGCTTAGATGATTTATTTTGGTTAGTGTGTGCTGCGGATTGATGTGTTCAGCACTTGTGCAAGATGAAGGTGATCGATTTCCTTTTCCTGTTTATTTATATTAGTATTCATTCATTTTCTGAACCGCTTAATACCTAATTAGGGTCATGCGCAGGCTGGTGCTCATCTCCGTCGACTCTGGGTGAGGGTAGAGTACACCCTGAATAGCTCGCCAGGCCATCGTGGGGCAGAAGCACACTACGGCTATTCAGGTCCTCTTGAAGAAAGTCTGCAATGGTTCCTTTACATGAACCGCACACCACAGACGGTGAGAGACACGGCCAGCCTTTGATAACCCAGTTAGTGCACTGGGGCAATTGATATATTACAAACATCAGTAAATGATGTTAAAATCTGCTGGTCAGTGTAGATTTTTGCTAAAAAGCCCATTTAGTAATGAAGTTGTACTTCACCTTATGGGAACTGATGTGTTTTGTGAGGTGATGGTGCGGTTGTTTGCATTAAAAAAAAAAAAACGGAAAAGAAAAAGGGCAACCCTGAAATAAGGTGGGTTTAGGAATAGTGCACACCTCGAATACCCACATTTTCTCACTTGATGCACATCCCTAGTTTACAAATGTTCTGGATGACAGATATCTCAATTACATCTGTGATATTCACCTGTGTGTGATTTTATGATAAACTGGTGAATTGTACTGTTCTTACAGCTTTTTAGACGCGTTGCTGCAGCCCTGCCCGGGATGGATAGTGCGCCAGAGAAAAGCAAGGAGGACAGTATCTTTTTAAAATGTGTATTATACAGAACGTCAGAGTATATTACACAGTAAATGCTTACATCAGATATCATGTGTGCCTTTGGTTCACTTGGCATACAGTCATCCCTTGAATTTCGTGGATAATATAGACAACACTTGGCCGCGATAATCGAAAAACTGCGAAGTAGGATCACTCCTCTTATTTCTACCATACGTATGTTTTCGTGTCTATACAATATCAAGAAGTGTATATTAAACGTTAGTTATATGCATATGTAAATACAATACTGTAATGTATTAATATTTAAATAGAATTTATGTATAAATACTTTAAGTACTGTAGTCACCTCTGACAATAGTTCTTGTCCGCTTGATCTTAATCTTAGTCTTTTTTTGATGTAACGCATGGTAGATTCATTTATGCCGTCATGGCGTGCTACATGGGCATACATATTGCCCGCCATCAGCATATCTAGCAACTTCACTTTTTGGGTCACTGTCATCATATTTAGCTTTTTCTTGGGCTCATTGGATGCCTTAGATGGTGCAGGAGGTTTAGGAGGCATTCTCAAGGGCGTCACAAACACTATAACATCACAAAATCGCAAAAATTCCCACGGGAATGTGCGAGGCTACAGCGTCACGCGTCTAAGCCAATCAGCTTGCAAGATTGAGTTGAGTGGGCGGTCCCTGCCTGAACTGGGACTGAAGGAGGGGCTATTCAGTCTGTCATTTGTAAACCATGGACGCAGCCTGCCTTGGGTCTCTGCCTTCCGCTTGCATACATGCAAGTTTCAGCGTGAATTTTGAATTTTTTATGAATATTTTTTGATTTTGGATACTTATGGAAAATACCGCAATGCACCGTGGCCGCAAACTACAAGTCGCGAAGTGGCAAGGGATGACTGTATTGATTTTTTGTTGTTGTTGTTTTTGTTTTTTGTTTTTTTTTGAAGCACTTGTCAACATGAAGTTGTTTTTGTTTGCATTTTATTTTTGTTGTTCGGGAAAGCTGTAGATGGAGTGATCCTTAACTGTGATTTCTCAGTGATCGACATCAAACTGGAGAAATCTCCAGAACTGCCGGTGACTGAGAGCAGCTGCTCATGCTAGTAACCGCTCCAGACTCGCACCAGCTCGGCCTCCTCCCCACCAACAGCTTGTCTCTCGGTGGCCCTGTGCCATTAGTCAGAGCCTTTTATTTCCCCTTGACTCAGTGACTTTTCGGAGTAACCATGTGGATGTGCTATTACTCTATTAAATCAGATTATCAAAAATATATATATGTTAAAGGAAAAACAGTAAAGAAATTTAAGCATAGGTTATAACATCATTGGATTCATATCTATCCTGACTGCATGGCATTGTGTATGATTGCAGACTGACACGGCTCACATGCTCTTGCACTTTTTTTGAGCGTCGGTGCTCATCGTTGTCGATTTGTTTCAGATTTCCAAAGTAACTTATGTTGGACCAAGATCCTCATCTCATCATGCCTTGCTATTTCATTTCCGTGAACAGAAAGGCAAAGGCAAACTAAATAGTGAAGTCTGTTGGTGAACTCTGTTACTCATGATTTCTTTCTTTTTTTTTTGTCTTTTCAAAGAGCCAGTTCAGACATGGATATTGAGGGACCTTTTTTTTTTTTTTTAGCTCTAGATTGCTGTGAGATTTAAACACCTCACAATATTTGAAAAGAAGCAGAAAGACAAACTTGTAATTAAATGTTAATTGATTTGGTGTTAGGGATCAATAACTTTTTTTTTTTTTTTTTTTTTTTTTAAAGGATTTAGGTGTTGGCCAAAGAGGACTTGATATACATAGGATTGCTGCAGATATTCCTTTGTATTCTGGCACCCTTTTTACACAGCATTGCTAAATTGTATGGCGTCTCAATGCTCCCAACCCGGGAGTGAAAAGCCGTGGATTTACATTGAGAAGATATTCTTGATACTTGGTTTATTTAAATACACACCCTGTGTGATATTATAACTACTTATTGTAATTATTAAACGCTAGATAATACCTAGATGGTTCCTTGAAGGCAAGGATATGAACCACACACTAATGGGTGTGTTGAATTTCAGCAGCTGCAGTTGGCTCTGCTTGCTGTGCTCTTTTCACCTTGTGTTCAGTCAACCATTCCAGGATCAGCATGCTATCAAAAGGTGGTTTAAACCCAAAAAAAAAAAAAAAAACGGCCCCAAATCACACCCTTGTGGTTTTGAGAGGCCTACTGATTTGCATAAATCTGCAGCGGGTTATATTGATTACCTGGAGGTTTTCCCCTTATGCACAGCTATTACTTGGCGTAGAGAACCATCTTGGAGTTTAACCGTTTGTTGCTAATGCTTGTTTTAAGACTGTTGGTTTTATGTTAATTTATTTATCTCACTAAGTACTGAACACGTAT
>CM045733.1:56167500-56212500 GCA_024760905.1 Plotosus lineatus | reverse complement strand
GCACAACAGTGGTTCATGTTGGTTCTTGTGTATTATAGAAATTCCCTCCATCGAAGGATTTTGTGAGGGCCGTTTCCTTCCTGACGGGTTACATGGTGATACCAACCGGGCCGAACAGCTGCTCCTTCATTTACCTCTCAGAAGCAGATCCGAAAGGTAGGAGATGTCGTCGAGACTCGGTCTTCCACTGTATATTATGATGCTGAACATGATCATACTGCGTACGATACAATTAAAAGGTCGCTCGAGGGAAGCACCATATTTATAAAATCATCAACATGATTTCTGGATGGCTGGTAGATCTGTCCGTATACATCATGCTGCTGATTGGCTATTTGCTCACTTGCAACAATTTGACATCTCGGAATAAATAACACGCTAAAACACTTTGTTTTTGGAAACTTAATTTTTTTTTTCAACCAAAACAACAACAAAATCAAATTATTTCCAGTTATGTTAAATATTTATTTCTTCTCGCATCAATGAGGGGACCGTCTGCCTCTGTGCTGGAGGCATGATGTTTTGGGTCATCTGTCCATCCAGGCCATGCTTGTGAACACGATATCTGAAGAATGCTTGGAGAGATTTTCTTCAAACTTTGCACGGATGTCCAATTGACACAGGGATGAATCGATCAGATTTTTGGAGGTCAAAGGTCAAGCCTGCTATGGTCTTACTGTACTGAGGCTTACAATTATCAGGCAGTAGTTTTATTTATTTTTTTTCCCTGAAAAGACAGACACATTTTTGCTGTTGCAGAACGAAAAATTCAGAGAAGGGAATTCTGGGTTTTCATGAGCTGTATGCCAAAATCATCAGTATTAAAACAATAAAAGACCTGAAATATTTCAGTTGGTGTGCAATGAATCTAAAATATGAAAGTTTAATTTTTATCAGTATATTACAGAAAATAATGAACTTTATCACAATATGCAAATTTTTTGAGAAGGACTAGTGTTTGTGTGTGTGTGTATACACACACACACACTCCAGTGCAGCTAACTGGGTTATCAAAGGCGGGCCATGTCTCTTTCTGTCTATGGTGTGAGGCATGTAAAAGAACCATTGCTGACTTTCGTAAAGAGTAGCTGCAAAAAGCCGTTGGTGTGTTTCTGTCCCTTGCTAAAAGGGTTGTGACAGGAAGGGCATCCGACGTAAAAACCTCTGCCAAATCAAATGTGCGAATCGGATGATTTGCTGTGGCGACTCCCGAGAAAGGGAAAAAGCCGAAAGAGAAGATGTATAAAAAGCAGATTTCATGTGTATAATCCTGCTGCTGTATGTTTGTTTATTTTTTTTCCCCACTGTGATTTGACACTAATGTACTAAAGCTTGGTATTGAATTGAACAGTGGTGTTACCTGGGGTGTCTCATCTCTCTTCCAATAGGTTTTCTCCCCAAGTGGGCGGTAAATAAAGCAACTCAGGTTCTGGCACCAAAGGTAAGAATAATGTATTCATTTCAATGTAACATTTTTAGCCTCAATCTTTCTGAAAGTTGTGGTGTAGTAGTATGTTCAAAAGTTTTTTTTAATTCAGTGTCGCTTTTTCGAGGTCAAAAAAGTGTTTCAAAAAGAAAAGTCGAGAAGAACCAGTGCATGAGGATCATGGAGTCTGATCCTTACTCCTCAGAATTGTAATCCAAAGTTAAACGTCTCTAAGGGCCACATTTATAATTTCCACAATATATCGTCTCGCTTCCCTGTCGAGCGTAGACTCTGAACATGTGTAAATATCACAATATTGCCAGGTCAGTATAACTAGCAATGGGTCTGACTGTGATCCTTTCAAGGGTGGAATGCACCCTCCGGGTCAGGAATGAGGTCCAGCCCAAGTGGAGGAGTTTAAGTATCTTTTGAATCTTGTTCACGAGTGAGGGAAGGATGGAGCGGGAGATCGACAGACGGATCGCTGCAGCCTCTGCTGTTAAACGGAGCCTGTACCGGTCCATCGTGGTGAAGAAGGAGCCGAGTGGCAAAGCTCTCAATTTACCAGTCGATCTACGTTCCAACCCTCACCTATGGTCACGAGCTTTGGGTAGTGACCGGAAGAGCAAGCTTGTGGATACAAATGAGCTTCCTTCGCCCGGTGGTGGGGTTCTCGCTTAAAGATAAAGTGAGAAGCTCTACCATCCGGGGAGCGCACGGAGTAGATCTGCTGCTCCTCTGCATTGAGAGGGGCCAGTTGATGTGGCTCGGGCATCTGGTGAGAATGCCTCCCAAATGCTTCACTGGTGTGGTTTCGGGCATGTTTAACCAGGAAGAGACCCCGGGGTCGACCTAGAGCATGCTGGAGGGACTATGTCTCTCGGCTTGTCTGGGAACACCTCTGTGTCCCTCCCAGAAGAGCTGGAGGAGATGGCTGGGGAGAGGGATGTCTGGTCCTCTTTACTTAGGTTGCTGCTCCCGCGACCCGACCCGACCCTGGAAGAAGCGGAAGACTATGATTGAATGGATGAATGAATGTTACCATTTCATAATCTGGAGTGTGGAGACATTTCATGATGTCCCATGACTTACTTGGGAGGTTTGAAGACAGAGTCACAAAGAAACCTGCCATTCCAGCTTCTGTTGACTGTTGCATCCATAGATACCCACATGAAGATCTTGTTCATTGTGTTTCTCGAACTTGTGTAGAATCAGGCTGAACCTGCCCGCCTGGTTACTAAGATGACTGCATTGAGATTCTCATCTTTAAACTATTTAGAACAAAGGGTACATTTTTCTTTTCTGGCAGAACTGAGATTATGAAAATATTAAATTGTTTGGTTCTTGGGCTGAACCTGAGTCTTGGTATATAAACTTAAAGTTAACTTATGGCTATGATAAACATCATAATAGTTTGTGTGTATTTTATATATATATATATATATATATATATATATATATATATTATTAATATATTTTTTATATATATATATAAAATATATGTATATATATTATTTTGTGTAATATATATATATATATATATATATATATATATATATATATATATAAATAAATAAAAAATATAATAATGTGGGGCCGGTGGTGTAGTGGTTAGGGTGCTGCACTCATGCTCGGGAGGTTGTGAGTTCGAATCCCACTGAGACACTCACTATATTAAGACCCCTGGGCAAGGTCTCAACCACAAGTATGCCTCTGTTCACCCAGCACTAATAAGTGGGTACCAGTAAAAATATACCGAGAAGGTAACTTGCGATGGACTCGCGTCCCATCCAGGAGTTGTTCTCCTAGTCGCTTCACGCTATGGAAACCGGGGATAAGCACAAGCCTGATGAGTCACTAGGCTCTGGTGAAAAACCCAACAGCTATATATATGTATATATGTGTGTATATATATAATATGTGTATGTATGTATATAGTCACCAATTATATAATCATAATTTTTGAGTAATTCCCTTATTTAAAATATTGTGCCCACCGCCGTCCCTCTCAAAAAACCCCACAAAAGAGAATGAGGAACTGTATTCCACGAGTCAAGATAAACCCTGAGAATCATTATGATTTCGTTGCTCTTCCTTAGTCATAGTTAAAGTAAACAGAAAGAGCGAATGTTTTAGGTGCCGATACTCCTGCCACCCTCTCAGTCCCTCCCTTGTGCCGTCATTCTGCAGGTTATGAAGTGTATGTATAAGGCGGGACAGGAGTACCGTGTCTGGAAGGAACAGCACTCTCCAGAATATAAGCCATGGCTCTACCCAATCCAGAGTGAACTTCCCATGATGGACCCGTCTGAGCTGAGTATTCAGCGTGGAGACTCGCTGGAGAATGTGGACGAGAGTTCGAAACGTGATGCCGTGGAGAATGAGGACAGCAGCTGAAGGACGTCAAACACATGAAAAATGGACATTTAGCTTTTAAACTTCCAGGTTCTATCATGTGGTTGGTTCTGTTCGTGTACACTTATTCCTTTTTTGTTTGATCGGCAGTGTTTTGAATGTCGACACTGTGGTCAAAATCTATGACACCAGTTTAAGCTGTGCTTACCATCAAATTTGACATAATGTAAAGCTGCAGGTTTGAGTCGAGGCTGATCACAGCTTTTAAACATGCACCCCTTTTCAAGTTAAAAACTTTAGTTTTAAAAAAAAAACTTTTTTTTATTGAAGAGCACAAAGCCAAGCTAATATATTTCGGCAACATATCCATTGCTAAATTTAACATTACTGCAAAAATGAAGGAAATTAAAGATTTAACCTTTTATATATATGAAGGTAACATATTTCTGGAAGAGGAAAATTATTTGATGTAAATAAAGTGTTATGAATATATTTTTATTTATTTTTCTTTAACCAAGTTATAAAAACTTGAACAGTGGCTAATAGTGGAAGGGTTGCTTGAATTTGTGCCAGTCGAAGGTCTCTGTGCCTGAATGTCTTGTCTTGAATGTGTTAAAACAGTGAACTTGATTTCTACATGAATATCGAGGGAGATTTAATACTTTGTTTTAATTACTTTGTGTATCTGTCACAATACAACTATTTGTATTATGATTAATTTATAACTTTATTTGTAAATTACATATTTCTATATTTCCAGACGAGGGATTTTAAGATGCATGTGTTTTCCTACTGTAGCCTGAAAATGACAGTATCAGGGAAAATATCTGATGAGTTGGTTTTTCTACACGTGTTAATAAAACGTGCCAAACATGATGGGGAGGTTATTAATACAGGGATCCCTCGCAACCTCGCACTTCAATTCATGCAGCTTCAGTGCATTGCAGTTTTCGAATTAAAAAATAAAGGAATTAAGGAAGTATAGGGGAAAAAGTTAAGGAAAATGCCACAAAAACAAGGCCAGTTCTGCAAAAAAATGAAAAACCTAAAACCTCTTCAAAACTACTTCATTTATGTGAGGTGTATGCATGCTCATCTGTGTATTATTTAGATTTTATTTACATCTTATGCGTTATTTTTGAATGTTTGTTATTATGAGCATTTATAGCATTGAATGTGTATTTATTGATCTTATATATACATACATACGTCATGTCCTACTTCGCAGAATTCAGTGGTCGCGGGGGAATCTCGGTCCCAATTAACTGCAGAAACTGAGGGATCCCTGTATTTGGTTTACAGAAAAGCAACATGTATCAAAGTTCTCAGAGGAACTGCTCATTCCGACTGGAATGATCTGTACATAAAAGGTAGAGAATGGATGTGAATTTATTACCAAAAGATTTTCTATAACACTGGACCTCAGTCATTTTTCTAAAGTTTAAAAGCTCGCAACATTCATTTTGAATTCTTTGTAAATAATAAATCTGATTAAATTAAGACTTTGTCCCAATACATTTAATGAACATATACAACCCCATACATACAAACACATCACTATCTAGTGCTGTACAATCGTACACAATTTATGTACAGTAGGCCCTTGACTATTCGTGGTTTTTGCACGTACGGTTTGCATATGTGCGGACTGTCAAGCAACTGACACGTCATTCAATTTCAGCCAATAGCAGTCCTCCTTCCTGCTGATTGGTTGAGATGATGTTATGCCCCTTTTTCCTCATTTGCTCACAAGTTGTCAATGAGCCTTTTTTAGTGTGTTTTAATTACCAGTTAAGCTCTATGATGCCACTCAAACGCTGTGCGTCTTCTCTGGCTAAGCGATAGAAAAGGTAATGACATTGGATGTCTCGTCTGAAGAAACAAGACTCTCCTGAAGAAACGACAGTTTCCTCTGAAGTGCCTGAAGAGGAATACGTAATCATCTGAAAGCACTCTAGTATTAAAGTCTTTTTCAATTATTATTCCAGTACAGTACCTAAGTTAATGTTTAGAATGTTTGTATGTGTGATTTTATGTACTGTGGTGTAGCATGTTTATTGTTTTGTTTATCCAATTTATTACATTTCATATTCTCTTATGTTCTTTTTGTTATGGTCTGTGTTTTGGGGGGACTTTGATTTTGACGGCTGTGTTATCTAACTCTAACTGTCCGCTCCAGCTGACGGGCGTGGCTGAGCTGCTCTGTGGCTCACACCTGAATTTCACTCTTTTCAATAAAAACAAGCATGCTCACCTCTGCCAGAGGATTAACTCACTCATTTGTTGCAAGTGACAAACGGAGCTTGTGAGACGAAGCGCGGCTTATCCGGACTTCTGATCTTTAAAGTGTGCAAAATCAAGCTCCGTGTGTCACCTGCAACAAACGCCTCACATTCAAAGGGGAAGGACTTAAGAAGCGTGCTTTAATTGAGGTGAGCGTGCGGTTTGTGTTTATAGTTAGTAAATGAGATTACTTAATTCAAGTATGAACTGCATTCAGTCCGAGCAGTTCAGCCACGCTCCTCAGCCGGACCGGGGAGAAAGCAAGCACACACACACACGCGTGTGTGATTTCCGGTGCGAGTGAGAAGAAACGGTCTCGAGCGATATCACAAAGGAATATGGCCAAATCATTCTACTATCGGTACGATATTGAATATATACATACTGGTCCTTCTCAAAAAATTAGCATCTTGTGATGAAGTTCATTATTTTCTGGAATGTACTGATAAACATTAGACTTTAATATATTTTAGATTCATTACACAAAACTGAGGTAGTTCAAGCCTTTAATTGTTTAATATTGATAATTTTGGCAAATAAGTAAAGAAAAAACAAAAATCCATATCTCAAAAAATTAGCATATTTCATCCGACCAAAAAAAAAAAAAAAGTGTTTTTAATACAAAAAAAGTCAACCTTAAATAATTATGTTCAGTTATGCTTGTCAATACTTGGTCGGGTATCCTTTTGCAGAAATGACTGCTTCAGATGGAAGCATGACGTGCTCCAAAATCTCCTGATAGCTAGCTGCATTGACCCTGCCCTTGATAAAACACAGTGGACCAACATCAGCAGCTGACATGGCACCCCAGACCATCACTGACTGTGGGTACTTGACTTCAGGCATTTTGGCATGTCCTTCTCCCCAGTCTTCCTTCAGACTCTGGCACCTTGATTTCCGAATGACAGGCAACATTTGAGCAACAGGCCAGTGCTGCTTCTCTGTAGCCCAGGTCAGGCGCTTCTGCCGCTGTTTCTGGTTCAAAAGTGGCTTGACCTGGGGAATGCGGCACCTGTAGCCCATTTCCTGCACACGCCTGTGCACGGTGGCTCTGGATGTTTCTACTCCAGACTCAGTCCACTGCTTCCACAGGTCCCCCAAGGTTTGGAATCGGCCTCAGGGTCCGGTCACCTCTTCTGGTTGTGCAGCGTTTTCTGCCACACTTTTTCCTTCCCACAGACGTCCCACTGAGGTGCCTTGATACAGCACTCTGGGAACAGTCTATTCGCTCAGCGATTTCGTTCTGTCTTACCTTCTTGCTTGAGGGTGTCAATGATGGCCTTCTGGACAGCAGTCAGGTCGGCAGTCTTACCCATGATTGCGGTTTTGATCTGGAGAAAGCATATGACAGGGTGCCGAGAGAAGAACTGTGGTATTGCATGAGGAAGTCTGGAGTGGCAGAGAAGTATGTTAGAGCGGTGCAGGACATGTATGAGAGATGTAAGACAGTGGTGAGGTGTGCTGTCGGTATGACACTAGAGTTCAAGGTGGAGGTGGGACTGCATCAAGGGTCAGCTCTCAGCCCCTTCTTGTTTGCTATGGTGATGGACAGGCTGACAGACGAGGTTAGACAAGATTCTCCATGGACAATGATGTTTGCAGATGACATTGTGATCTGTAGTGAGAGCAGAGAACAAGTGCAGGAAAATCTAGAGAGGTGGAGGTATGCCCTGGAAAGGAGGGGAATGAAGATTAGCCTCAGTAAGACAGAATACATGTGCATGAATGACAAGGACCCAAGAGGAACGGTGAGATTACAGGGAGCAGAGATAAGAAAGGTGGAGGATTTTAAGTACTTAGGCTCAACAATCCAGAGCAATGGAGAGTGTGGAAAAGAGGTGAAGAAGCGTGTGCAGGCAGGTTGGAATGGTTGGAGAAAAGTGTCCGGTGTGATGTGTGATAGGAGGGTATCGGCAAGAATGAAAGGAAAAGTGTACAAGACGATGTTGAGGCCAACGATGTTGTATGGTTTAGAAACAGTGGCACTGGGGAAAAGACAGGAGGCAGAGCTGGAGGTAGCAGAGATGAAAATGTTGAGGTTCTCTTTGGAGTAACAAGGATGGATAGGATTAGGAATGAATCCATCAGAGGAACAGCACATGTAAGATATTTTGGAGACAAAGTCAGAGAGACTATATTGAGATGGTTTGGACATGTACAGAGGAGGGATAGTGAGTATATTGGTAATAGGATGCTGAGGCTGAAACTACCAGGCAGAAGGCCTAGAGGAAGACCAAAGAGACGATTCATGGATGTGGTGAAGGAGGACATGAAGGTCGTTGGTGTAAGAGAAGAAGATGCCAAGGATAGGGTGAGATGGAGGCAGATAAT
This sequence comes from Plotosus lineatus, assembly GCA_024760905.1. NCBI lineage: Eukaryota > Metazoa > Chordata > Actinopteri > Siluriformes > Plotosidae > Plotosus > Plotosus lineatus. The sequence continues at coordinate 56,204,105 of CM045733.1, read as the reverse complement.
TCGCTGTGGCGACCCCTGAAGGGAAAAGCCGAAAGGAAAAGAAGAAGTAATGAACCAGGCTGAGAGTTTTTAAAAGTCTCAGGAATCTTTTGCAGGTGTTTAGAGTTAATTGGTTGATTCAGATGATTAGGTTAATAGCTCGTTTAGAGTACCTTTTCATCATATGCTAATTTTTTGAGAAGGGAATTTTGGGTTTTCATGAGCTGTATGCCAAAATCATCAGTATTAAAACAATAAAAGACCTGAAATATTTCAGTTGGTGTGCAATGAATCTAAAATATATGAAAGTTTAATTTTTATCAGTACAATACAGAAAATAATGAACTTTATCATAATATGTTAATTTTTTGAGAAAGACCAGTATATATATATATATATATATATATAAAATTACATACAAACATACATACATACAAATATTTATATAGTGCTAATTCTGGCACATGCCACTCAAAAGCGCTGGGGTGAGTTTGAGAACTTATTGATAGGCATGGAAGGCAAGTGTGAACAGATGTGTTTTAAGTTGTGACTTGAACATGTTTATGTTCACTTGGGATCTTACCTGGATCTGTAGATTGTTCCACAGTATTGGACCTGCTTTCTCAAATGAACGGTCACCAAATGTGTGCGTTCGGGTGGCTGATATCTCCAGGAGATTCTTTGAGTTTGATCGGCGAGATCTGAGTGGCTGATACTCTCGAAGAAGATTGGTGAGGTAGTTGGGAGCAAGGCCTTTCATGCACTTGAACACAAGGAGCATTATCTTATACTGAATCCTGTATCTGACTGGCAGCCAGTGTAAGCTGTGTAGTACAGGAGTAATGTGGTCATACTTCTGGTGACGTGTGATGACCCACGCTGCAGTGTTCTGCACACGTTGAAGCTTGTCAAGTAAATACTCGGATGTTCCAAATAGCAGAGAATTGCAATAGTCGAGTCTCGACGTGATGAACGCTTGGACGAGAACTGAAGTGGACTTCACATCAAGATATCGCCTGATATTGCTGATGTTGTGAATATGATAATATGCACTCTTGCAGACGCTGTTGACGTGGGATTCCATACTGAGGTGGGAGTCGAATATTACACCAAGATTCCGGGCCTCTTGGCTCACAGAAATCACTCAGTCACCAATGCGGAACTCTGGAATGGTGAGAGAATTTCGAATTCGTTTTGAACTGAAAACTAGAAGCTCAGTTTTGTCGTCATTCAGCTTCAGAAAGTTGGAGGACATCCACGCCTTGATGCTACTGACACACTGTTCAACTAATTCAAAAGTGCGTTGACTGATGACTGGTCGAGTTTAAATGTCATGTAGATTTGTGTATCATCCGCATAAAGGTGCAGGTCCAATTGGAATGATCTCACAATAGCACCAAGAGGGGAAGTGTAGATAGTAAAGAGAAGCGGACCTACTACGGAGCCCTGAGGGACTCCATATGTTAGGTCTTTGGCATTTGACATATGTCCATCTATCATGACGGACTGTTGTTTGCCTGATATGTATGACTTCAACCATTTCAATGCTATTCCATTGATACCACAAATACATTCCAAAGTTGAGAGGAGTATCTTGTGGTCAATGGTATCAAATGCAGCTGAGAGGTCTAGGAGAACTAGGATAGCAGCTCCACTTTCATCTACTCCTCTGAGTAGATCATTGAGAAGATCATTTTTAACCTTTGTCAGAGCCGTTTCCATGCTGGGGAAGTTACGATAAGCTATATTATCGTATATATATATATATATATATATATACATACACACACACACTAATCCTTCTCAAAAAATTAACATATTGTGATACAGTTCATTATTTTCTGGAATGTACTGATAAACATTAGACTTTCATATATTTTAGATTCATTACACACAACTGAAGTAGTTCAAGCCTTTTATTGTTTTAATATTGATAATTTTGGCAAAAAAGTGAAGAAAAACCAAAAATCCCTATCTCAAAAAATTAGCATATTTCATCAGACCAATAAAAAAAGTGTTTTTAATACAAAAAAAGTGAACCTTAAATAATTATGTTTAGTTATGCTCTCAATACTTGGTCGGGAATCCTTTTGCAGAAACGACTGCTTCAATGCGGCATGGTATGGAGGCAATCAGCCTGTGGCACTGCTGAGGTGTTATGGAGGCCCAGGATGCTTCGATAGCGGCCTTAAGCTCATCCACAGTGTTGGGTCTGATGTCTCTCAACTTTCTCTTCACAATATCCCACAGATTCTCTATGGGGTTCAGGTCAGGAGAGTTGGCAGGCCAATTGAGTACAGTAATACCATGGTCAGTAAACCATTTACCAGTGGTTTTGGCACTGTGAGCAGGTGCCAGGTTGTGCTGAAAAATGAAAATCTTCATCTTCATAAAGCTTTTCAGCAGATGGAAGCATGAAGTGCTCCAAAATCTCCTGATAGCTAGCTGCATTGACCCTGCCCTTGATAAAACACAGTGGACCAACACCAGCAGCTGACATGGCACCCCAGACCATCACTGACTGTGGGGACTTGACACTGGACTTCAGGCATTTTGGCATTTCCTTCTCCCCAGTCTTCCTCCAGACTCTGGCACCTTGATTTCTGAATGACATGCAAAATTTGCTTTCATCCGAAAAAAGTACTTTGGACCACTGAGCAACAGTCCAGTGCTGTTTCTCTGTAGCCCAGGTCAGGTGCTTCTGCCGCTGTTTCTGGTTCAAAAGTGGCTTGACCTGAGGAATGTGGCACCTGTACCCCATTTCCTGCACACGCCTGTGCACGGTGGCTCTACTCCAGTCTCAGCCCACTGCTTCCACAGATCTCCCAAGGTCTGGAATTGGCCCTTCTTTCACTTTTTCCTTCCCACAGACGTCCCACTGAGGTGTCTTGATACAGCACTCTGGGAACAGCCTATTCGTTCAGAGATTTCTTTCTGTGTCTTACCCTCTTGCTTGAGGGTGTCAATGATGACCTTCTGGACAGCAGTGAGTAATGAACCAGGCTGGGAGTTTTTAAAAGCCTCAGGAATCTTTTGCAGGTATTTAGAGTTAATTGGTTGATTCAGATGATTAGGTTAATAGCTCGTTTAGAGTACCTTTCCATGATATGCTAATTTTGAGATAGGAATTTTGGGTTTTCATGAGCTGTATGCCAAAATCATCAGTATTAAAACAATAAAAGACCTGAAATATTTCAGTTGGTGTGCAATGAATCTAAAATATATGAAAGTTTAATTTTTATCAGTACATTACAGAAAATAATGAACTTTATCACAATATGCTAATTTTTTTAGAAGGACTATATATATATATATATATATATATATATATATAGAGAGAGAGAGAGAGAGAGAGAGAGAGACAGAGAGAGAGATAAAGTTGTATAAATGCTGTATAATGTTTATATATTTTATTAATAAATAGAACAAAATTAAAAAGTTTTTCTTAATCATTACTATAGTTTACTACATTAATACTGTATTAATGAGTAAGACTGTCTGTAGAATGTGTTTAAGAAGCATATTTTAGTGCATGTAATAGATACACAGTATTTTACTTCCTGTTGCTTATTCGCATGTAATATGATACATGGGGTTTTACCTCCGAGTACAGAACTCACGATTATCTTCATTCGCGGGAGGGGCCAGAACCAAACCCCCTGCGAATATTGAGGGCCTACTGTACTGAAAAGTCCTACTTGGTACTTAATGCCAGGAACAAAAATTAATTTTAAATCCTGAAATAGGTTTAAATATCAATGAGTTTCCATCATACACAAAAAATACACCACCTTTCTCATCACAGGAGACCCCAGTGTGAGCTGTGAATATTGTTCATTAGGATAGGGTGAGATGGAGGCAGATGATTCGCTGTGGCGACCCCTGAAGGGAAAAGCCGAAAGGAAAAGAAGAAGAAGACGCAGGATGTTTTTTCTTTCAGAAGTATGACATCATGAGAGCAGTAATATATTGTAAACTAATATTAATTTAACATTATACTGTGTGCAGTTCAACATGATCAGTTTCACAGGTTTCTCTATGTTCAGGTATGTGAGGAACACGAAGCGAATGAAAATATTTTTACTTGGAGCATTTCTAATCGCAGAAAATTGCAACTGGAACGATGCACAGAAATCAGGATCAGATTCCATTTAAAACAATGCAGTACAAAAGGTTAAACTTCGAATGTTTGTATAAATCAAAACTTGGTGGAATCATTATGAGATTTTAATCACAGCCCTGTTGGCAGGCTCTCCGGTCTTCCACGTTGCTGTTGGATGGTTTTATGCCATGCCTGCTGCAAAAATTCAGCCAGTTCAGCTTTGCTTGATGGTTTGGATCCTCCTCTTGATCACATTCCAGTGAGCATGTTTATCTTTAACACCGTTTGAATGTTGCTCATCAACATTAGGATGACATCAAATAATCTATAACAAGAATGGCAAATGGCAGCTGGGGTTAAGTTCACTGCAAACATGTGTTGAAACAGGTTCCTCTGGACAGAACTGAAGAAAAAAAAAATCATCAAGGAGATTCAAAAGAAGAGCGTGAATGAGGAATTCGACTCAGCGAAACCAAGCAAATGTCAGCACAATCTACTCTCTTCACTGATGAGATTCAGCTTCTTTCATCATCTCATGGTTTCATGGGAGCAAGAATTAGACGGGGGCTCAGGGACCTCAAACAAAGCTGAACTGATTAACAATTGATTCGTATTTTTATTAATATGAAATTAACATTTCTATATCTATATTACATTGTAGGAAAAAAAAGCACAGCCCATGGAAATTCAACTCGGTTTTATTTGTTTAGTGCATTTTACAGTTCACATCGTCACAAAGCAGCTTTACACAGTAAAAGTAGGAGATTATAAAGTATAAAAGAATTTAAACATTTCCTATAACCGTACACATCCCTAATTAGGGGGCAAAGAAAATCTCCCCCAGTAGATTCAAGGAAGAAACCTCGAGAGGAACCAGATCCAAAAGGGAAACCCATCCTCATATGGATGGGATATGGCCATAAAGATATGAATATGTTGATTATTTGAACACATGAACATTAAGCCCATCCTTTGATGGAGTGCAGATAAAGGTGATACACACCACTTCAAACATTCTCCACTCATTTTCAGAATTTAAATAAAAGAAGATGAGTCACATGAATAAAAAGTAAGTGTATCATTGTAGTGGAGCTCCGCCCGGCATGAGCGGCTATGCAAAAACGTCAAGAGAAAAACGAGAAGTTTTCTGAGAGTAATTATAGTGAACAAAAGGAGTATAATACTTGTGTCACATGATGTGTCAATGTTCATGGCGTGAATTAAATAACAATATCATTAATTGTTTGTTTAAATCTTCTGCAAAGCAACAGGTGCAATGGTGTACTTTAGATTTCAAGACTGAGATTGTGTGTTGGGTTCACTCATTTTTATTCCCTTTCAGACATTAAATTAATCTTGATATACGTAGGGTAGGTGTACAGGATTTGAAGGCTCCCAACTAACACTCGTCAAGTAAAAGAAATTATAAGGGAGCTCCGCTTTTAGGCTGCACCTCAATCTCGATATTATTTATTTTATTTATATATTATAATATTATTTATTTATTTAAAGCACAATTGTCACAATCAGATGCACAACTCAATAAGCAGTAAAGGATCTTCAACTGTGGAACAAGTCCTGTTTGAAACAAACTCCGTTTGATCTGGGTCCAGTTGATTTCTCACTACAGTCAAACCCAACCGCTTGCTGTGCATTATGGGTTGCTGGGGACACTTTTCAGCAGTTACGAAGTGCGAGCCCCAATCTGAACCAGGAGGCAAGAATCGATCCAACCGACAGAACTAAGCTGATACCTGATTGATGCCTGATGTTGAGGCTAAAAGTTAACATTTTCTATTGTGCAGTTTAAAATCTGAGATACAGTCGGCCCACAATTTACGAAGACCCCTTTGTACGAAATCCCTGGATTCCGAAAAACATTTTCTTGAGTTTCCGTCCCCGAAATACGAAACAACCCCCTCTTACGAGAAGAAATTCAAAATTCAAACACGCCAATCAAAATTTCACAGGACGCGCGAGTTGCTCTCTCATTGGCTGTCTCGCAACATCCTGCCCCGCTGGCCTCCCAGATAGAGCCTTCACGCTTTAGTTTTTAGTTTAGTTTTTTAAGTTGTTTTAATTCAGTAAATGTTTAATAAATGTGGGCGCATTTGAGCTCATCTGGAATTCCGATCCCTCAAGGAATCAAATTAAAGTTGAGTTTGTCAAGCAGGAATGCGCTTTGAATTCATGTCTTGTGGGCGCGGCGAGAGAGAGAGAGGTGTGTGTGTGTGTGTGTGTGTGTGTTAATAAAAATTTTTAATAATGATTTAATTAATAAATAATTTTCTTTCATTTTTAACACATTTCATCCAAAATTGGTGTACTTTTATCATTTTAAAAGGGTTTATGGGGTTTATCCAGTCCAAGGACTGGAACCTTAGAACGAATTAGGCGTTTCACATGTAAGATGCGACCCCTACTTAAGAAATCCCCACAGTACGAAAAGGGCTCTGGAATGGATACATTTCCTAAATTGGGGGCCGACTGTAGTTGTATACTGTATTTCTACTGGCAAATGAGTACTGCTCCGGCCAAATGTCATAAATGGTGAATTATTATAGAACCTATTTGTCTTCTATGTCATAGATAGTTATAAACAATTGATGAGAAGCATTCATTTCAGTCTAAAAATTCCAGATATTTATGTATGACTGTACGAAACAGCCGGTTGAGCATTGGCATACAGGGAGGCTCAACTAGGGCAGTATTTAAAGAACTAGTTTCAGAGGCAGTATTTTTTCCCCTTTGAAGTCCCACGAGTATCTATATATGAACAACTGTACACTGTATGGTTCAGGAAAGGGACACAGATACTAAAAGTATGAATAAGCTTTGTTACGTAAGGTTTAACCGAACCCTAAAACAAGAAACAAAGGAACTGATAAAAGTGTCAGAAGCATCAAGTACCAAAGTATGTGCTCTGAAAAGACCAAGGATGTCTGAGCAAGGAGGGTCACAAACCCGAGAGAGATACACCTATTCTTTCAGGAGGAATGAAAGTCTTGTAAAGCATTATCAGAAGCATACAAAAGGCAATGTCAATCATTTCAAATTTATAATCTAATGGCACGATGAAGCGAACCGACTGAAAATGGGAACCTTGTAAATGTTCCCAATAATTTATTGAAATGAACACTTAAAAAATTCAGATCGATAAAATAATTAACCTCAGGTGTGTAAATAAACCTGAAATGCATGTATATAATTATACTGCAACTTGGAAAAATGATAAGTTTGTTATTCGTATAGATTAGCCCAGTCTTATACAAAAACAGTTGTAAGTGCTGAAGCGAAAGCATGCAGTAATTTCAGGAGGAAACTGAACAGTCCCATCTTGCGATCATTAACAGAGTAAATGCGACCAACTCACGACAGAAGAATGTAGGCTAACTTGCTGTAGCACAATTAAAAGAAACTGACTAGGTCATGGAATTTTCCTGTTATAAGATACTCGGCTCAAAAAGGCACCGAGATTTTGCCCAGTATGTTTATCAAGCACCTGCTGGACAGGGCATGGCTTTTAAACAAACATTGCTCTGAAACATTAGTATTTATTTCCATAGTTATTATGGATTATATAGGGACCTGTGCGTCTCCAAGACTGAAACATGACTAATTTGTGATGGGGTCAGTAAAGAAGAGCCTTTCAGAAGTATTGGAACAACACTGTCCACTCTTCTCTTTCTGCCACACACGGAAAACCTTTCATTTGTAATTGAGATCATAAAATGAACCTGACACAACAGAATAGAATTTTCAGATTTCACTTCCTGACATACATAAACGACTATATTAAACAGTATTTGAGTTAAACAACTTAGAACATGACACCTGTTGTTTAAACCCACCGATTTTTCCATCATAAAAAACAACAACAACCCTGGAAGAGGAACATGTGTGGCAGGGAATTCTTATTGCTGACAAAATGGCCTGATATTTTGCTAGTTTTAAGTCTTTGTCTGAGACCTTAGTCTCAGCTCTCCCGATTGAATTTTGCTGTTAAGAATGGATAAATAAACATGAAGACCACCAGCTGTTTCAAAAGCCATTTTCAAGCTAATAAAATGGGAGGGGGAACGATGACGACAACACACGACCGAATCACAGCTTGATTGTTCAATTGCACAAGCATTGAATGTAGCCAGTACAATAACTAGGAAAACCTATACAACGAGGGAAGCCACAGTCTAATGGTCAGAAAGGTGGGTTTTGGGACTGGAAGGTTGCTGGTTCGACTCTCGTACTATCAGGAAAATTGCGCGGTGGTGGTGCCCAACCCCGTTCATTCAAATAATACTTGCAGAAACGTAGATATTATACAAGCAGACGTAAACCACTCATCAGCAGTAAGAATCCAAAGGTTGGATTGGAATAACGATGAGCTTTAAAGTTCAGGAACCAAAAACCCATCAAAGTCTACTAAAGTAAACAAAGAGGGGAAGAAAGAATCTGCTTATCATCCAAAAAAAATGCATTTACTGGGCCAGCATGGTGGAGTGTCATGGTCTGGGCTTGAATTGCTGCTGAATAAACTTTAATGATGAAGTAATGAATGATGTCAGCAGCTAGGGCTGGGCAATATGGCCAAATTTTCATATCAGAATACAATTTATTTCATATTGCAATCAGTCATATAATGATTGATTGATTGATTGATTCATCCATCCATCCATCCATCCATCCATCCATCCATCCATCCCAGGAACATAACATGAACGTAGGCAGGTAAATTTATTTAATTCTAAATCAGCTCCTGTGGCTGCTTCATGGTAAAAGAGGTGTGTAAAGTCTCTAAAAATTGCACAGATAAAAGTATAGATTAAAAAAAAACATGCTTCAAATAAGCATAAAAATAATGATTAAAAAATTCCCAAAAAAAGATAAAAATTCTAAATCCGTTTTGAGCAGATATACAGCATTTTAAATTAATAAAAGTAAACCTGGTATACTGTACCGTCATGAAAGGCTGTTGGTAACCATGGTGAAGTTATTATCATTAGCCACTTAGCTTTTTAGAACACACTGGTTGTGCATTAATAAAACTAATAAGTCTTTATTAAGACAAAAGTGCACGAGTTAGTCAATGTGGTTACCTGCGTTACGGCTGAGGAGAGGGAAAAAACCCCCAGCAACTTTTAATCCTCTAACATCTCAGTGCTCAGAGTGTGATAGTTTAAATGTAATCTTAATCTAATTTCTAATTTTCTAATTAAATCTAATTTCCTCTTGAGGGACTAATAATGCATCTAAATTAATAAATAGAATTTGCAATGAATAACTAGGTCCATACTAACGCTGCCATAAATATCAGCTGTAGTGCCTTTACCTCATTGTGACTCAGGGTACTCCCTGGGAAGGTTAGCGGTGACTAGCACTAGCACTCAGGCAGACGCACAGCTGTGTCGCAAACAAACTGTACAAATGACAAAAAAATTTTTTTAAAGAGTATGATTTGCGACAAAAAAAGGAAAAAATAGAGCATAATAATATAAAATGATAGCTGCTTTTCTACAGTCAAACCTAACAGCCCATAGCCCTAGTGGACAGAAAAAATTAAGTCAGTAGTCTACATTAGGTTTGCAAATTTACAGAGAAACAAAAGCAAAATAATTGTGAAAAAAAAAAAAAAAAATAAAAAAAAATAAAAATAATCACACAGCGGTTCAATTACCAAAAACAAAAAAAAATTATTAAAAAATAAAAATAAAAAATAATAAATAAGCATCCTTCCCAACATAAGGAAAGACTTTATCAGGTGGGAAAGGTGGAAGGTTCTAGACTAACCAAGTCAGTCACCAGACTTTAACTCAGTTGAGCAGGCCTTTCACCTCATGAAGAGGAGACGGAACAGAAAACCCTCATAAAACAAACTACAATAAAGAGAAGTTGTGGTACAAGCCCAGACGAGAAAAATGCATTTAATAATGCATCCATCTATTATTTAGCTGTTATTTTAGGCTTTTTAAACTGGCTAATGAAAACTATAAACTTCAGCAGAAAATATAAGTACAAACCACCTGATAATGAAAATATATGTTTTTGTATGATAGAACTGATGGATATGAAGGATTACAGGCAGAGAAGGAAGTGTTGAAATCATTAAAATTGGCAGAATTTTGTCAAAGCCATGAAAAGATGCAAAGAAACTTGTGTGACTTCCAACACAAGAACACTGAACTAACAGAATAAAGAATTCAGAATTCAGAAATTGGCACTAATTGATGCTTGTGCCTCTCAAAATGCAGAACTTGCCAATCAACTTTTTTATGGCTCTATTTAATACAATTCCAGTAATTGTCTCCTAAAACTAGAGTGGTTTGCAGATGAAAAAAAAAATCAAATGTCCAAAAGGGGACAGTTTCATTCAATTATACTATAAAACTAAGCATGCTGGTCATTTAAACAACATTGGTGTGGATTATGTTTGCTGCTCTGAAGACTTTCCACAATATTTTAGAGCATGGCTTTTACCAGAGAACTGAGTTGCGCATGGTGCACAATTTTCTTTCCAACTCATCCAAAAGATGTTCATTGGGGTTGAGCTCAGAGTTCTTTTTTGCAGAACCCTTCATTTCTTCCATATGAACATTGATAAACCATGTCATTATAGACCTCGCCTTGTACACAGGGGCATTAAGATGCTGTAGAAGGATTAGATTTGGATGCAGGGAAGAAAATTTACTTAATACTACAGCATACAAAGACAGCTGAGACAATTGCGTACTTCAAACTTTGTTGGAGAGCAGCACATGAAGGTATAATGGTCAGAAGTCTACAAACATTTAGCTCCATCGTACGGATGAATCTGTGGTTTCAGAGAGTAAATCCCATCCAATCCACCCTGATGTTGATTTTTCTTGTATCAAATACAGTTTTTGCTTGCAAAGCATAATAACACAAACGATATATTTACCCTCCAGGGACATGCAAGCTTCTGCTGAAGTGAGGACACTTGAAAAGTTGGGTTGCTAAAACATGAGTTGAGTGGATTCTTGAGAATTTTGAATACATGTATTGTAAAAATGTAAAATTTGCACATGAGTGACAAGCACAGCATTAGTTAAAGTAAACAGTTGGGATGCTTATGGTACGCTGCGTGTTTACCAGCATCTTGATCCAACACCTCAGCAATCAACTCAGCCAATCTTCAGCACATTTCTGCCACCTAGTGTACTGTTCTCTCCTTCTGTCTCTGGTAATCTAACAAACAAGATTAAGCACAGTGATAAACTAAAAAATATTCTGACATTTTTTTACTATTCACTCTTTCATATTTGCCCTTTTCACACCTGGTAATAGCCTGTAGCGTGCGAGCCACATAGCCTGAAGTACATCAGTTTGCACCTGAAGTTTATTGCTTCTTCACATGCATCTTACTGACCACATATGATTATCTCACTTCCCACTTTGGAAATAAACATGTACATTTCTGTTCGTAAAGTAGGGTGTTGTTTTTACTGGTTGCTTCTGACATCCTATGGTTTTGTATCATGCGTGCTTGACTATCAGATGAAAATATCATCAGTCAAAAATCCAGCAGAGAAATATGTAAAAATAAATAAATTAATTAAAAAATCCAATATTAACAGCACAATCAGACTACTATTGTCTAGACTATAAAATATGTTTGCAAGAACAGCGTGAAGGAAACGATAGCATTTGTTTAAATTGAACCTCAATCCAAACTCTACACTTGTCTGAATATAAAAATCACAGACTTATAGCTGCCATTTTAAAGATTTTATGGGGAAGTTATTTGAAAACTGAATCTCAGAATGATGTCATCAATAGTCCAGCTAACATGGAAGTGTACGGCTTTAAACATAATTTATTTCAGTACTTCAGGTGATTGCACAGCCAGCAATTTCAGTCCAAACCTTTCATCTAAATTTCCAAGACAAATCTATCTGCAGTGGTATGAATAGATCAAAATTCTATACATGTACATGTTAACTTGGGCCTTGATGACATCATTCTGAGACTCAGTTTACAAATAAATGCCCATATCACTGTTAAACGGAACCAATCCGCTACAGATTTAAAAAAAAAAAAAGAAAGAACCTGATCGAGTGATTTGAATAAGTTAAAAATTTTAATATAAATATAAACTTGCACAACAATTGTATTTTGCATCTGTGGTTATGAAGGTAAAGGATTCAGCGTATTTGGTCATGTGACAATGTACTGCCCAACATAAAAAGCTCACAGTGCATAATCATGTTTAATAATCAGGGCTTCATCATCGCTAACGCATCAGCATGACTGAAATATTATAGCAAAGATTCATTGGCAGGTTTTATAGGTGTGTGTTGTAAGTATGCATATATTGTTTTTATATTTTTAAAAATGCAGTACCGTAGAATCTTCTAGAACCGTTCTGAATACACACTGGCGAGAAAATTTCCTCATAAATCTTGTGATTCTGATGAAATGAATGAATGATTGTGAATTTGGTACCGATCTGACCTTTTTATACCGTTATACTCACATCCACTAAACCAGGATACTACATGTTACTATCAGGTGTGAACGGGACAATTCATTTTAAGAGAAGAAGCTTTATAATTAATAATGGAATAAACACAAGGAGAACTTACTATAAGGGAAATAACGCACCCTCATCACAATCTCCCTGGCTGTCTTCAAAATCTCCACAGCCTAAAGCACAATCATAAGAAAGCTGAATTTACTAAATTTACCTCATCTAAACATTTCAAAATATACAGCATTATTTCTTTAGTATTTCTTCCAGATCCAAGACACACACACTGCTCCAAGCACTGTTGAAAAGGGACACATTTAAAATAGTGGAGAAGGTGTCTCCCATTTCCTGTTACAAAATAAACACAGATATAACAAAAATGTTCTGAATCAAATACATCTGTGTACACACACACACACACACACACACACACACACACACACACACACACACACTTTCAAACTTATTCACCCCTTGGCTTTCTTTATTTTGTAACATTATAACCAGTAATTTTTTAAAATCTGAATTTTATGTGAAGGATTGGCACTAAATAGTCTAAATTTTAGTGAAGTACAATGAGAATCCCCTCACAGGTTCCGGTGCAACCAATTACCTTCATAAGTCACAGAATTAGTGAAATGAAGTTCACCTGTGTGTAATCTAAGTGGTACATGATCTGTCAGTAAACACACCTTTTCTGAAAGTACCCAGAAAATACAATGCCTCTAAGCAAGATATATCACACCATGAAGACCTTCAAACAAGCCAGGGACAAAGTTGAGAAGCACAAGTCTGGGCTGGGTTATATACAAAAATATATACAGTGGTACCTCACCTTATGAAAGACCCAACAAACGAAAAATCCAAGTTACGAAACACATTTACCTAAAATTTCCGTCTCTGGATATGAAAAAAATTCACGTTATGAAAAGTGCCATCTCAAAAATTCAAACATGCTGCATCTCCATAATACCCATGATGCTTTTCGTGTGCCTTCGACCCATTGTTCGTCATGAACATGCAGCCCCTTCCCATTGGCTAGGTGGGAGCTGTATCTCCATAATACCTATGATGCTTTTCGTGTGCCTTCGACCCATTGTTTGTCATGGAGTTGTAACAGGCGTAAAGGACAGAGTTACTGTTGTTTTATCAGTTTTTCAAGTGTGCTCATTGCAACTTTATTTTTCGTCATTCATCATGGGCCCCCAAGAAGGTGATTCCCGGTGCGAGTGAAAAGAAGAAGCGGGCTCGTGGCATGCGGTTGAGTGATATCGCAAAGGAAAATGGCTGAAACCTGTCTACCATCGGTACGATATTGAAGCAGAAGGAGGCCTTAAAAGGTATACTTTTATCATTTTTAAAGGGTTTAGGGGGTAGTATTGGGTCCTTGGAATGGATCAGGCATTTTACATGTAAAATACTACTCAACTTATGGGAGAAAAAAAAAATCAGGTTACGAAGCCACTTTTGGAACGGATTAATTTCGTAAGGTGAGGTACCAGTGTATTTAGAAATCTTTGATGGTCCCCTGGAGCTCAAGCAAATCCATCATCTCTATATGCAAAGAATATGATAGCACAGCAAAACCACCAATAGAAACAAACCCACCAAAACTCACAGACCATGCAAGGAGGGCATTAATCAGAGAGGCAGCACAGAGACCAAAGGCCACCCTGAAGGAGCTGCAGAGTTCCACAGCAGAGACTGGTGTATCTGTGCATTGGACCACAATAAGCCGTACACTCCATAGAGCTTCGCTTTATGGAAGAGTGGCCAGAAAAAAGCCATTACTTAGTATTTAAAATCAGAAGGCACGTTTTGAGTTAGCCAAAAGGCATGTGGGGAACTCGCCAAATGTATGGAGGAAGGTGCTCTAGTCAGGAGAGTCCAAAATTGAACTTTTCGACCACCAAGGAAAACGATACGTTTTGTACAAACACAACACATCTCATCACCCCAAAAACATCATCCCCAAAGTGAACCATGGTGGAGACTGCATCATGCTGTGGGGATATTTTTCAGCGGCAGGAACTGTGAAACTGATTCGAGTCGAGGAAAAGATGGATGCTGCTAAATGCAGGGATACTGTTGAGCAAAACTGGTTTCAGTCTACCCGTGATTTGAGACTGCGGCAGAGGTTCTCCTTCCAACAGCACAATGACCCAAAGCATACTGCTGAAGGAACACTCGAGTGGTTTAAGATGAAACAGTTAAATATGTTGGAAAGGCCTCGTCAGAGCCCAAGCCTCAATCCTACTGAGAATCTGCGGTCAGACCTGAAGATTGCTGTTTACTAGTGGAAAAGCACCCAACATGAAGTTGGAGCAGCAGTTCTGTCTTGAGGAATTGGTCAAAATCTCAGTGGTGAGACGTGACAAAATTATAGAAACTTATCCAAAGCAACTTGCAACTGCCACAAAAAGTGGCTCTGCAAAGTACTGATTTTAGGAGCATGAATAGTTATGCAGACTGAAATTCTGTTATTTTGTCCCATTTGTTGTTTGACAAAAAAAAATAAAAATTTCACATTAAAGTTGTAGGCATGTTCTATAAATCAAAACGATGCAAACCTTGAAACAATCAATTTTAATTCCAGGTTGTGAGGAAACAAAACATGAAAATACAATTTCAACAAAACCACAATTTCCCCTCAAAGACCAATAAAGTATACTCAAAGGGAGTAAATACTTTTTCAAGGCATTATACAAACACATACACACACACACTTGTGTAAATGTTTTTTCCCCTGACCAATTTGACATTTTTTGCACATTTGTCACCATGTCCGGTGCGATGTGCGATAGGAGTGTCAGCAAGAATGAAAGGAAAAGTGTATAAGATGGTGGTGAGACCAGCGATGTTGTATGGCCTAGAAAAAGTGGCACTGAGGAAAAGGCAGGAGACAGAGCTGGAGGTAGCAGAGATGAAAAAGTTCAGGTTCTCTTTGGGAGTAACGAGGATGGATAGGATCAGGAATGAGTACATCAGAGGGACAGCCCATGTAAGATATTTTGGAGACAAAGTCAGAGACGCTAGATTGAGATGGTTTGGACATGTACAGAGGAGGGATAGTGAGTATACTGGCAGTAAGATGCTGAGGTTGGAACTACCAGGCAGAAGGCCTAGAGGAAGACCAAAGAAGAGATTTATGGATGTGGTGAAGGAAGACATGAAGGTCATTGGAGTAAGAGAAGAAGATGCAGAGGACAGGGCGAGATGGAGGCGGATGGTTTGCTGTGGCGACCCCTGAAGGGAACAGCCGAAAGGAAAAGAAGAAGAAGAAGATCCATTTCAGATCAAGCAAACCTCAAAATTATACAATGACAAAACTCAAGTAAACACAAAATGCCGTTTTCAGTGCCAGTTGCATTTATTGAGAGAGAGAAAAAAAACCCCATCTGAACCTACAAGGTCCTGTGTAAATACGTAATTGCCCCCTGAATCTAATAGCTGGTTGAACAACGTTTTGCAGCAATAACTGCAGTCAAGTGTTTGCAATAAGAGGCGATGAGGCTTTCACATTGCTGTGATGGGATTTTGGTCCACTCTTCTCTGCAGAATTGTTTAAGATCAACCAGATTGGATGGTTTTCGGGCATGAACATAAGGTTCAGGTCGGGACTTTGACCAGGCCAATCCAAAACCCTAATTTAATTCTTTTTTTAGCCATTAAAAAGTGGACTTGCTGGCGTACTTCGGATCATTGTCTTGCTGCAGAACCCAGGTTCACTTTTGCTTGAAATCTCAAACTGATGGACAAACATTCTTCGCACGGATTTCTTGGTAGGGAATAGAATTCATGGTTCCATCATATTCATATTATTTTTTCTCAACAGTGGCTTTCACCTTGGAACTCGTCCATGGATGCCATTTTTGCCTTGTGTCTTTCTGATGGTGGAGTCATGAATATTGACATTAATTGAGGCAAGTGAGGCTTGTAGTTGTTTAGAAGTGGTTTTTGGATCCTTTGTGACTTCTCCGGTTAGTCTGCACCAAGCTCTTCGAGTAATTTTGGTGGGTCAGCCACTCCTGGAAAGGGTCACCACTGTGTCATGCCTTCTCCATTTATGGATAATGTCTCTGACAGAGGTCCCTTTCTTCCAGAAGACACAAGAGCATAGAGATTAGTAAGGGTGAAGTGAGGAGGGCATTGAAGAGGATGAAAAGTGGAAAGGCAGTTGGTCCTGATGACATGCCTGTGGAGGTATGGAAGTGTCTAGGTGAGGTAGCAGCAAATTTTCTGACAAGAATATTCAACAAGGTCTTAGAGAGTGAGCAGATGCCAGAGGAATGGAGGAGAAGTGTGCTTGTGCCCATTTTTAAGAACAAGTGAGACGTGCAGAGTTGTGGCAACTACAGAGGGATAAAGTTGATGAGCCATACGATGAAATTATGGGAAAGAATAGTGGAAGCTAGACTAAGGACAGAGGTCAACATCTGTGAACAACAGTTTGGTTTCATGCCAAGAAAGAGCACCATAGATGCAGTGTTTGCTTTGAGGATGTTAATAGAGAAGTACAGAGAAGGCCAGAGGGAGCTGTATTGTGCCTTTGTAGATCTGGAGAAAGCATATGACAAGGTGCAGAGAGAGGAACTGTGGTATTGCATGAGGAAGTCTGGAGTGGCAGAGAAGTATGTTAGAGTGCTGCAGGACATGTATGAGAGATGTAAGACAGTGGTGAGGTGTGCTGTCGGTGTGACAGAAGAGTTCAAGGTGGAGGTTAACACACATACACACACACATGCACACACTTGATTGTTCTGTGCCTCCCTCCCTCACTCACTCACTCACTTGTATGTGTGTGCGTATATGTGTGTGTGTGTGTATATGTACCATATTCGACTTGATAAATGCCCAGGGCGTTTTAAAAATTGGAGTGGGTGGGCGCTTATTAAAATGTTTACCAGTGGAGTGGAACGGTAAGTGCTTTTACCATTGAGGTGGAAAACATAAATAATAACAGAACAATAAAAGAGTTTTACTGGTATTTGTATTATTCATTTTGTGGTATCAACCGAACTACTTGCATGAAAGCTGAAAATAAACAAAAAACAGCATAATTAAAAAAAAAGATCCTTTACTTTTCCCTCCGAGCTTCTTCTTCTTTCCCTTTCGGCTGTTCCTTTAAACATTTTCCAGGAAGTAAAATCGAGTTAATCAACAAGAATGTCAATTTAGCACATGGCACATTAAACCAATCAACACGAACATCAACAAAAGCACATGGCCGTGCTTAAATTTATGAAGGAGAATCGAGTGAAAAATACTTGTCATCACTTTCTGATAGGTCCATATCTGTTGTTCATCGGTTGTTGGACATTTACCAAGAGAACACAGCAAAATATTTTCGTGTTTTTTAAAGCACGGCGGAATAATCAAATGTGCTGTTACTGATAAATATTATAGACATTCCCCAGTTGCAGGGGGTCTTGAAATACTGTGTAAACTCACTTTCACAGGCAGAGAACGCCTCATTTTACCGTTCCAGAAACTGAATGAACAAAATTGGTAAGTTTGAGCTATGATTTTGCCCCCAGTACACATGGGTGGTTATTAGACGTAAGATCCAAAAAAATGGGGGGGGGGGGCTTATTGGAGCACGGCGCTTATTAAGTCAAATACGATATTATATAAATATATACACACACACACACACACACACATACAGTAAAACCTCCGCTGACTAACGCTTAAGCGCACGAACTTTTCGCCTCAAGAACATTAAATTCGCGAGCATATAGTCTCTGCTGATGAACTAGTTTTCGGCGGACGAACCAAACCACGCGGTCGAACAGCGCCACGGTGGCGGCCACGAGAAGCTGACGCACGCTCACGGCGTCCCCAGTTAAATCACCCCTTTCTTTGAGTGCGGACGTGGTTTGTGTTTGATAGACATTTTGGACCATATTGAGTGTACTTTTGCTATTATGGGACCGAAAAAGACCCCACCACAGGCGGAGATCATTGAAAAACACGAACGAGGTGTGCGTTTGTGTGACTTAGCGTCCCAGTACCAGTACGCTAAGTCTACCATTGCTACCATCCTTAAGAACAAGGAAGCTATTAAGGGTGTGTGTGTGGCTAAGGGTGTTTCCAAACAGTAACTCCCTCCCTCCCTCCTCCTCCCACTCCATTCCATCAACTACCATCACAAAGGTAAATAAAACGACTTTATTATACAGTACAGTTTATTTCTTTAATTACAATACAATAGCACATTTATTATACATAAAATAAGGTATATTTTTGTGTAGTTTTAAGGCTTATTTAGTAGAAGATTATGTTTTATGGGGACCTGGGAACGGATTATTCTCATTTTAATGGTTTCTTATGGGAAATAAATGTTCGGAAGACGAACTTTTCGCCTTACACACACTTTCTGGGAACCAATTATGTTTGTGAGCTGAGGTATCACGGTATGTGTATATATATATATATATATATATATATATATATATATAAAACAAAACATGTATGTGTTTGTATATATGCGTGCGTGTATGTGTATACAGACACTCCCAGACTTACGTTCATTTGTTTTACGTTTTTTTCGATTTTACGTTTTCTTTTTCAAAAAAAAAATTATAAGTTGAGTTTAGCGTGCTCTCTGTACGTAGTACGTAGCTACGTAGTATGCTGATGTAATACGCTACTTACGCATGACGATGCATCCATTGTTTACAAACGACAGACTGAACGTGCCCTGCTTATTCTCAGTTCTCCGCGTGTTTCCCTTGTGTTAAGACGTCGTCTCTGTTATCTTAGTGTTTACACCATTTTGCGAACTTTTGCAACCCTTAGCAAATATGAGTGGTAAGACGCGTAAGCCCACTAGTGATAGTGGAAATCCGAAAAAGCGGCAAGCCATCTCGTTGGAAACGAAAATGGCTATTATCAAGAGAATTGATGATGGTGAGAAACATGTGGATGTTGCGCACTTCTTCCAAATGGCTCTGCAACCATCGGAACAATTGATAAGCAGATGGATCGCATCACTGATCATGTTAAAGGTATTGGTGATGCAGTCAACGGTGATAAGTAAGAAACATGGAAAGCTGATTGAAGAAATGGAGAAACTGCTAATCATATGGCTAGAAAATAAGCGTCAGTGGCGTATGCCTTTGAGCCTTATGCTCATTCAAGCATGCTTCAAAGCAGCTAAGGATAGGCTAACGCTAATTCTTGGGGGCAATGTGGATGGAAGCCACAAGCTAAAACCTCTGTTGGTGTACCGGGCAGCTAATCCTTGAGTCCTCAAAAACGTTAGCAAGAGCTCTCTGCCAGTGATCTGGATGTAGAATCACAAGGCATGGGTCACGTTGGCCATCTTCGAAGATTGGTTTTGTCATCATTTCATCCCAGAAGCGAATTTGTATTGCCGGAAGAATAACCTTCCCTTCAAAATTCTTCTCATTTTGGACAACGCTCCCGGACCCCCCCCCCCCTCACTTGGACGACTTTCATCTCAACCTTCAAGTTTGTATTAAAACTCATCTATTTGAAATTATTTTGCTTGAATTTAATTTATTTGAAATTAATGTTGATATTATTTTACAATGTTATGTTTATAATAATTGATTTATGGGTGTTTTATCAGATACGGTAATGGTATTTATGGATGTATAGTGCAGTATGAGCGTCATACGTCACTGGAACATACAGTAACAACTTACGTTTTTTTTCAACTTACGTTCGGCGGTCCAGAACCGAACAAAAACGTAAGTTGGGGAGCGTCTGTGTACACATACACACGTGTGTGTGTGCGTGTGTGTGTGTGTGTGTGTGTGTGAGAGAGAGAAAGAGAGCGCGAGAGAAAGAGAGAGAGACACAGAACAATCAAATAATGTCCCAAATAAACAACAAAAAGAAACAAAAATTCTCTCTCAGATGTTCCACAACATTAAAGTTACTATAATCTATAACGTACTAAAATCTGAAGTGTCATTCATCAAACATTATAATCAGTGCGATAAATAAAAAACACAATTCACTGTTCTATGTGCTTGTACATGAAAACTAGAAACGTGTTCATGTCACAGAGCACGCTTTTAACCCTCTGTATGGTCAAGGGCACCCTGTATAGTTGGGCCATTCAATGAATTTGAAACGGGCTTGGGTCATGAAACCAGTCCCAAATGAAGGGCCTAAAAAATATTGCCTGAAAAATTAGTAATCACATTAAAAACTAGAGATACAATGGTACCTCACCTTACAATAGTCCCAGCAAACGAAAAATCCAGGTTATGAAAAACATTTTCCCAAAATTTTTGTCTCGGGACACGAAACAAGTTCATGTTACGAAAGCACCATCTCAAAAATTCAAACAATGCACGTCCCGCTGGCCTCCCATTGGCCATCTCCCAACGTCCCGCTGGCCTCCCATTGGCCATCTCCCAACGTCCCGCTGGCCTCCCATTGGCCATCTCCCAACGTCCCGCTGGCCTCCCATTGGCCATCTCCCAACGTCCCGCTGGCCTCCCATTGGCCATCTCCCAACGTCCCGCTGGCCTCCCATTGGCCATCTCCCAACGTCCCGCTGGCCTCCCATTGGCCATCTCCCAACGTCCCACCCCACCGGCCTCCCATTGGCTAGGAGGGATGACGCAGCTCCCTCCCATTGGCTCTCTCTCTCAACATCCCGCCCCGCTGGCCTTCCATTGGCAAGGAGAGATGACGCAGCTCCCTCCCATTGGCTATTATGGAGCTGTATCTCTATAATACCCATGATGTTTTTTCGTAAAGGACAGATTTACTGTTGTTTCTTGAGTTTTTTGAGTGTGCTCATTGCAACTTTATTTGTTGGCTCAGGCTTTTAACCTTGCATAAACATTTGTAAGACTATAACTCTTGCTAAGAAGACATGGTCAACACGAAGTACCTTAAAAGGTATGCTTTTATAATTTTTAAAGGGTTTAGGGGGTAGTATTGGGAGCCTTGGAACAAATCACACGTTTTACATACAAAAAACATCCAGATTACGAAACTGCCTCTGGAATGGATTAATTTCGTAAGGTGAGGTACCACTGTACAGTAAAGTACAACAACAAAGTGCATATATTTTCTCATGGAAATGCATCAGTAATGTCAGTACAGTATCCATCATGACATACAGGCCCAAAGCTATTCTACATTCAAATGGAAACACACAACTTAGAACTTGACCAGACAACATCTATCAAAAACATCAATAGGAAAGAAGAAGTGAATAACAGACGGAAAGGTTCCATTTTAAATATTACAATCAGAAAAAGATAACGTGAGTATCAACATACGGATATAACACTTCAACTGCAATATTCAACCTCTTCATGAATCAATTCTAAGCACTCATTTGACGACAAGCACCGTTACATTACTGATTTAAATCACCAACGTTTCACATCTAGTGAGGGAAATAAAGTGTTTATTTAGTAAGAGCAGTGAAGTCGGTGTTGTCAGCGTAATGGGCAGAGGGTGGCACGCATGCGTGGAGCGAGATGCGCTGATTAGGAGTTTTAATGCCGTGAGAATAACCACAATGTTCTGGAGGTGGATCCGAACCCGGTGGGGTGATCGTGTCGGGGTCGGCGTGGGGTTTCTTAAAGTTGCACTATCAATAAGGACAGAATGAGCTGGAAGAGCGCGCGGAGGGTGGAGGCCTCAAACGGTGATTGGTTCGTGATGGCAGCTCGTGCTAAAGTGAGGCGGGGCTAATCTGGCGAGAAACAGTTGTGACACAATCATCCAAAAATGTATTGACTTCAGAGGGTTTTTTTAATTAACTTATTCAAATACATTTTTTAAGTAAAAGATCGGAATAGCCAACTTGAGGGGTCGGAGCAAAGAGTCCCGGGCCGTTATTCGACTAGCTCCAGCGTGTTCCCCAGCTTCGATAGCCTGGTAGGGAATGCCACAGGGACCATTCAACATAAAGATGAAATAAATCCACAAAGACCTGGTGCTGCCTGAGTGGTCACAAGAAGTGTGTGAGCGGATGGGGTGGATGCGATGGTGGTGGCAGCAAACGCGCTGTTTTCGATTATAAAACCTTCACGGATACAAACGGATCATATAGCACTGCAGTTTTTATACATTCCTTCAAATGAACTGAAAGAATGCTAACAAGAGAGGAACAGTTTCCCACAGACCCATTAAGGAATATTCTTATTCAAAAATACTTCCCTGCTGTCAAAGAAAGAAAAGGCATTTTTATTCATTACACATGACAGGCTGCTGGAGTGCACCGCATTAAAGAAAACGTTAAACGGCCCGTTTATCAGCCTGACCGATCCGAACCCTCACCGATTCACACAGCTTAATCTCCCCATCAATAACGGTGCTAGGAAAGGTTTGACTTACCTTTGAATGCTCTATATCCTGAAAGTCCACGTCATTTACTGAAAGCACCTGATCCCCTTCCTGAAGTCCTGCCCTGTGGGCATCAGAATCTGGTACCACCTTAGAAACAGAAACGATGATCCATCACATAGTTTATTCACACTCAGCTTCCCTAAGGACATCCCAGGCTTCTGTCAACAACTAACTGAGAACCGAGCATCCTTCCACACAAACGTGGCACCTGCATTGCTTGCCTGTTATTTTTCTGTGTATTTACAGATTTCGGATTTAACCTAAAAACAAGGCGTGCTTTTAGATTTCTGAGAACTTTCTTTTCCATTCAGAATGACGTGTTTAAATTTAAGTTTCAGTTCAAATTTCTAATGAAAAATTGACAGCACTGTTAATAATACTCTGTAAACATTTTTTTATTATATTTCTATTTTTGAGATTTCATTCTTTCCCTTTTTTATTATTTCAGTGCATGTTTGCTTGACACTTTTTCCCTATTCTTGACATTTGTGCAGCTGTGACATGAAAATTTCCCTGGTGTGAGAATAATAAAGTTCATCATCATCTTCATCCGCTTAATCCAGGGTTGGGTCATGGGGGCAGCAGCATAAGCAGTAAGGTCCACATGTCCCTCTCCCCAGCCACTTCGTACAGCTCATCCTCGGGGAAATCAAGGTGTTCCCAGACCAGCCAAGAGACGTAGTCCCTCCAGCATGTTCTAGGTCGATCCCGGGGCCTCCTCCCGGTCCGACATGCCTGAAACACCACATTCAGGGGGCATGCTAACTAGACACCCAAGCCACGTCAACTGTCTCCTCTCAAAACGAAGGAGCAGCAGCTCTACTCCGAGCTCCTCCAGGAGGCTGTGCTTCTCACCCTATCTCGCAGGGAGAGCCCTCCACGCAGAAGTTTAACTTATCTTAATTAGTTTGGATGTAGTTTTGTTTATGTTTTTTTTTTTTCCAAAAACAAAAGCAGCCCTGCAAAGTAAGAAAACCCACCCTTGGTGGCCATACTGGATATCGGTCTGCAGTGGAAATCGTATACTTACCCAGTTCCAACAAACATGGTGATGATGGGTAAAGCTGACTTTGAGTTAGTGTTGTGTAATGCAACCAGGAAGAGGCAGATGTACATTTCATGTGATGAGAACACTAGGCCCAATGGAATCAGGGGTATAAACTCTCTGAGCATGTATTCTCAGGTGTCAGGGTCGCAATGCATACGGCCACCACATGGCCAGATAAACAGGTCAACCATTAAAAATCAAGGCTGGTGCTCATGCAGGTGTTTTGGCCGTGTGCAGGCTCCGTCTCACTTATAGAAACAATGCTTCCTTAATAAATTAAAACAAAGGGGCTTTTGAGTACAAATAAAAATAAAATCAAGTCCTTGAAGTGTCTGGTAGTGTGCAGTGAATGTTTCAGGATATATGTGGACTTGATATCTGCTGTGATCACTGGTGTAGTTTGACAGTTTATCTGATGAAACACAGACTAAGTAAGCCTGATGATGGCATGTGTATATTTTTACTATTATGGGCCGCTATAATTTTTATATTATACAGCAGGAAAATCTAGAGAGGTGGAGGTATGCCCT
This sequence comes from Plotosus lineatus, assembly GCA_024760905.1. Taxonomy (NCBI): domain Eukaryota; kingdom Metazoa; phylum Chordata; class Actinopteri; order Siluriformes; family Plotosidae; genus Plotosus; species Plotosus lineatus. The sequence goes on along the minus strand of CM045733.1, from coordinate 56,179,611 downwards.
GGAAAGGAGGGGATTGAAGGTTAGTCTTAGTAAGACAGAATACATGTGTGTGAATGACAAGGACCCAAGAGGAACTTTGAGGTTACAGGGGGCAGAGATAAAGAAGGTGGAGGATTTTAAGTACTTAGGCTCAACAATCCAGAGCAATGGAGAGTGTGGAAAAGAGGTGAAGAAGCGTGTGCAGGCAGGTTGGAATGGATGGAGAAAAGTGTCCGGTGTGATGTGTGATAGGAGAGTATCGGCAAGAATGAAGGGAAAAGTGTACAAGACGGTGGTGAGGCCAGCGATGTTGTATGGTTTAGAGACAGTGGCGCTGAGGAAAAGACAGGAGGCAGAGCTGGAGGTAGCAGACATGAAAATGTTGAGGTTCTCTTTGGGAGTAATGAGGATGGATAGGATCAGAAATGAGTACATCAGAGGGACAGCACATGTTAGATGTTTTGGCGACAAAGTCAGAGAGGCTAGATTGAGATGGTTTGGACATGTACAGAGGAGGGATAGTGAGTATATTGGTAGTAGGATGCTGAGGTTGGAATTACCAGGCAAAAGGCCCAGAGGAAGACCAAAGAGAAGATTTATGGATGCGGTGAAGGCGGACATGAAGGTCGTTGGAGTAAGAGTAGAAGATGCAGAGGATAGGGTGAGATGGAGGCAGATCATTTGCTGTGGCGACCCCTGAAGGGAACAGCCGAAAGGAAAACAAGAAGACAGCAGCCCTTTGTGTTGACCCCGAATTCTGTTTTAGTGCACAGTATAGATCGGTGTAAACAAATCCCCATCAGTCCGATGGGAAGCGACTCTGACTCACCTTCGAGATAAAGATTCCAAGCTGGGAAGCTTTTCCACCTCGGATATTAAAACCCAGTTGAGCTCCAGGTGGTTTCTTTAGGATGATGGTGCGTGGCAGGAACTGTGTGAGTTCATTGTTATAATCAGGGTGATTAATCCTCTGACAAGCAAAAACAAAAAGGACATTGTAAACATAATAATAATAATAATAATAATAATAATAATAATAATAATAACTTCTTACATCCTGAGCGGGAATCCATGCAGGAGGATTTTCATAGCAGGGAAGAAACACAACTGGCAAAGGATAGTCATCATAAGGAATTTTCTGATCCATTTCTTAATCTTAAGGGATGGAAAACAAACAAACAAACAAACAAACAAACAAATAGAGTTGCTTTGCAAAAGGATATCACGAAAACAGAATTAAATCGTGTTACAGAAATTCTACTTTGTGAAAATTAAATATTCCTGACAGAAATAAGGCCAACTGCCCTCACTACCAGAAATGATTAAAAATCTGGCATTTATTCATTTATTCACTTCACTGACGGACAGATTCATGTCCAAAACATGGCCTGGAGATTAACTAGGAAAGGAAAGAAATATATTTATTTAAACTGCGTCGCTCACAAAAAATAGCATTTACAATCCTGAAAGACGGAAATGTTCATACAACACTGTCATTACTTTTCTTTATTACTTTCCCTCTTCATAACTCACCATCAATATCCGCCTTCTTCTTCTTTTTCTCCGCTTCTCCTTCTCTGCTTCTTCTTTGTGGTCTCGTCACAGCCGCTGTAACATTTTATTTGGGATTTTACCGCCACCTGCTGGAAGCTTTCTGAAAATACTACAGAGAACACTTCTTTTTTGTTGTTTAATGGCAGCAGGCAATCCTTATACATTATAGCTGCATTGCTGCACTCTTATGTACACCCATCGATGATTGCATTTTAAAATCCTCTTAATAAGTCCAGACCTTCGAAGAAAATTATAAAGCGTACACTTTCCCCTCTAAACTTGATCGGATATGTATGGTATTTCTTCATGCCCATGTCTCTTAATCCAGAGATAATTTCCTTCCTCTCTATTATTATATTATTATATTTCCTACTAGATATAAGAACGTTCTGGACTGACTCTAGCTCTTGTTATTCTAGACCGCCCATTTTCATGTTTTCTGAGAAAGAATATGGGTACTGTTTAGATGTATCACAGAGGAGCTCATGGGATCAGTCATGCCTTTACCTGAACATCATCTGCTTCCAGGCTGTCCTTTCATTCACACAAGAAACTACTGGATCGGACTCTGAAAAACAAATTGCCTTTTTATGTAAACAATAACGACAGTGGTGGGCCAGTGGTAAGGTGCTGGATTACCGATCCCAAGATCAGGGTTCAAGCCCCACGATCACCTGGTTGTTGCTGCTGTCCCTCCGGTGCACTAACTGGGTTATCAAAGGCCGGTCGTGTCTCTCACTTTCTGTGGTGGGAAGTTCATGTAAAAGAACCATTGCTGACTTTCGTAAAGAAAAGCTCCATAGCTATCAGAGTGTTTAAGCCCCGTGATGGCCCGGCGAGGTGCCTGGGGAATACTCTGCCCTCGCCAAGAGTCTGCTCAGATGGGAGCCAACCTCCCTGTAACCCCAATTAGGATTAAGCGCTTCAGAAAATGAATGAATGAACAAATGAAGCTCACTGTGGAGAGGCATTCTGGAAAAGCTGTAGCTTGTTGATGCTCCTATTAGAACATCCAGAGAGTATAGCTTGAAAAATACGATGTAAAAACCTATGCCAAATCAAACGTGCGACTCAGATGATTCACTGGAGCCTCCCCTGAAAAAAGGGAGAAAAAAAGCCGAAAGGAAAAGAAAAACGGAGAAAGGAGACTGTATATACTGTATATGTATGGGAATTGGATATGACATCGCTCATATATATATATATATATATATATATATATATATATATATATATATATATATATATATATATATATATATATATATATATATATATATATATATATATATATATATATATATATATATTTATATATATATATATATGGGCCGGTGGTGGTCTAGTGGATAGGGCGCAGGATCGCTGATCCTAAGGTTGGGGGTTCGAGTCCCCACAAAGGTTGTCACTGTCCCCCCAGTGCAGCTAACTGGGTTATCAAAGGCGGGCCATGTCTCTCACTGTCTAAGGTGAGAGGCATGTAAAAGAACCATTGCTGACTTTCGTAAAAAAAGAGTAGCTGCAAAGCCGTCATCGTGTTTCTGTCCCTTGCTAAAGGTTGTGACAGGAAGGGCATCCGACGTAAAAACCTATGCCAAATCAAATGTGTGAATCAGATGATTCGCTGTGGCGACTCCCGAGAAAGCCGAAAGGAAAAGAAGATATATATATATATATATTCACACACACACACACACACATATATATATATATATATATATATATATATATACAGTACATACTGTGTGTGTGTCTATATATATATATATATATATATATATATATATATATGTATGTATGTATTGTACAGTATGACCTATTTATGAGAATAAAGTGTTTTGTGCACTCGCTTTGAGAGCTGTGTTTTTGTTTGTAAATCCAGGGTGGTTCTTTGGCCAAGATGGCGGCTCGACTGACACGCTTCCGTGTGGTATGGCCAATGAGGGCGTCCCATCTAATCTCGTCATCTCCAAAGTGTCCGTGCGCACAAACCAATCAGGTGCCAGGTTGCCTTTTAAACCCGGGAGACTTGAAGCCCAACTGTTGACGGTTGAAACTTCATACTTTGTGTTTGAGGACGAATATACAGTATAAGGTAATTTGGGCTTGGTGGGTTACTCGATTGGTTTGTTGTAGTATACAGTTAGATTTGTTCTGATGAATTAACCGGACGTTATAGCGATTAGGGCTAACTGTCGGTTGGGTTCAAGGTTTAAATAAAAGCATTTGTGCCAATTCTAAAGGTTTATTGTCTGCTACTAGTTCATCCTGACCTATAATTGTATCAACTGGTAACTAGTTATCCATCCAGGAGGTGAGTTTACTAATCTATATTCATGCTAATTTATTTGGCTAATCACCTGGTCTGTGTTTTTGTTTATTAGTGCCTGGTAAGTTTTTTGTAATGTACAAAAAAATATACAAATTTAATAATATACATTATGACTGAAAAATATATTCAGTAAATCTTTAGACTTTAATTGTGAACACTTTTTTTTCCTCTAAAGCTAATACCCTGAAACATACAGTGGATTCCCCTGGATCCGGTGGCCAAAAGCTAATTCCATTTATTCCAGTACCGATAAAACCCTAAATAATAGATAATATAACAACTAGATACTAACCCCTAAAAAGAGGCATAATTTGGTATACATTCATCACTTTACCAGTTTAATGAACTGAAAGACAGAAGTGTTCCTGGGCCAGTGTATTGATGCCATTCCGGTGTAAAGGTGAAAGTCGGTATGGAGGAGTATTCTAGACACACATTGCTTTGGTACATCTATCTATCTACCTATCTATCTATCTATATATAATATAAATGAACAAACTAATTCGGTGTACCTCTTCTAATTAGATGCAATTGTGTGTTCCTGATTGATGCTTCATGATTGATTTTTTTTTTTTTTCAATAAAATTTGAACTGGATTCCATTCGGCATGCTTCAACATGGAGGAAGGCTGGCCCTCAATGACTGATAATTTGTGCCACAGCTTTTTAATATGTTTATTTTATTTTAGAAAAATAAAAAACACAGACTCTAAATTCATGCATTTCTATGCAGCCCACTGGCTGTTTTGGTTTGCACCAGGTTTACCTGGGCTGCGGACAACTATATACAAAGATGTCCATCTAGGGTGTACTGTGAGCAGAAAATTGGCTTTGACATTCTCGGTCTGTCTAAAATATTCTGTCAATCACACATCTCATGTAGGTTTTCAAAAGCTGCTGATGAGACACAGCACCAAAGGTTTGCATTTATTGAATTTTTTTGCTTATAAAAATTCTGCAGAGTTTTGTCAATGTATTTCATTCCAGGATCTCACCTGGCAGAACCCGTGTCCTGCTCCTGCATATTTGAGCGTCTTCCTTCTCCAACATGCACCGATTTTAACCTGAAAATATTCTTTCGCACAAGTTGAATTGGATGAAACTGGGAAAACACTAAATGTACAGAATCAGCATTTAGAATGCGTTCTCCATTGCTCACTTGTTTGTCTCTACTAGTGTATTGGAGGCCATGGATTCTATGGTGTACCTTGATCAGGAAAATGGCACATTCTCTGTTCCATCCATAAAAGCTCGTCAGAGGCTTCAGTCTGCTCCTGGTAAGCTGGAGTTTTACACCAAATGGAAGTGTTTTTTGGTCAGATTTTTTGCTTGATGCTTTGTTTAACAGAGCATCTTCGAAAAACTCCACTGAAGACACACCTTCGAGCTCCTTCCCAGTCAGGCCGCAAAGCTTTGGGAACGGTTAATAAGATTGCAGCCACTCCTGTAACCTCTCAAGCTGGTGGGCTGAATAAACCTGTTGCACCCCAGGTGTGTTATTGAAATATTATATACTTGGTTTTATTAATAATAGGACATGTTTTATAATTTTTTTTTTTTTTTTTTTTTGTTAGCAGGGTAAACCAGGTCCTCATCCTGTTCCTGAGGACTATCCAGAGATTGAGAATTTCTTCCCATATGACCCGAGTGGTAGGTTTTTTTCAGAATTGGAATGTGAGATCAGTCACATGAATGGTTCTAAAGGTTGTATTGTGCTCTAAACCCAGCAGCGGTCTCTACATGGCCAGGCTAAGTGTACAGATGCTTCCTGACTTGCGTTCATCCATTTAACTTTTTTTTCCAATTTTAGTGTTTTTTTTTTTTTTTTTTTTTTTTTTAACAAAAAAGTCAAATTTTGAGTTTGATGTACCTACGTAGTACACGGTTGTAATGATGCTGTGTCCATTGTTTACAAACGACAGACTGAACGTGCCCCTCCTTCCCAGTTCTGTTATATAGATCTGTTATATAGCGCGTTACCCTTGTGTTAGATGTCGTCTCTGTGATCTTTGTGTTTACAATGTTTTGCGGACTTTTGTAATCCTAAGCAAATATGGTTGGTGATTCACATCGGTGCAGGCTGTGTTCTAAACAAGTTCAATGGTACCCTTGCGCACTTGGAAGTCCGTATAACCCACAGCAAGTACACTACTTTCGGTATTGAGCGCCTTGCATACTGTAAGCATTGATTGGCTATTTTAAGCTTCATCTAAAGTGACTCGGTATAAATAAGTGACTTGAAATTAATGTTATTTTACAATGTTATGTTAATAATTGATTTAGGGGTGTTTTGAGATATGGTGGTGGTATTTATGTATGAGCGTCACACATCATTGTAACAACTTGCGTTCACTTTCAACTTGCGTTCGGCCGTCCGGAACCAATTAAAAACGTAAGTCGGGGAGCGTCTGTATGTAAATGTCTCCTAGCATTCCTGCCATCTGAAATGTTCTTCGATGTTAAATACACAATTCTCTACTGATTCCTGTGTACTTTCCAGTGCTTATGGTGTTGTCCCCCACCTCCAACACACACACACTCACTGGTTGTTTCACTTGAGGCAGACATTTTGATCATTTTCAAAGAGCCTTTTTAAGCCTGAAAAGGATCAACTACTACGTGAATTACAACAGTTCCGCAAAGAGGAATTTCATATTAAGCAAAAATTAATATGGCCAAATATTGTTTAGTTTTGCTCAGTGAAATATTTCCCAAACAAGGCTGGAAAGTGACTGTTGCTGTACAATGCACAGCATGATTGTGTAGTAGCAGTTTTCATATGAACTACGACTAGAATTGGAACTACTTCTGGTGGGTTGGGAGGGTAAGAGTGATGCAATTGACATGGCCGACTGCAGTTGTACCAAATATCTCTCTTGGGCCCCCAGTGCACTAACTGGGTTCTCAAAGGCCGGCCAAGTCTCTCACTGTCTATGGTGTGAGGTTCATGTAAAAGAACCATTGCTGACTTTCGACAAGAGGAGCTGCACAGCCATCAGCGTGTTTCCACCCTGTGATGGCCTGGCGAGCTGTCCAGGGTGTACTCTACCCTCGCCTGGAGTCGGCCAGGATGTGCGCCAGCCTCCCCATGACCCTAATTAGGATTAAGCGATTACCGAAAATGAACTGAATTCATCTCTATTGGGATGCTGTTTGTCACAACATAAGTGCTCATGTCAATCCAGTAATTTTAGAGAAAAAGTAGTAATGTTTTAAAAATACATTTTCAGTCTTTCCTCTAACAATTTAAATTCACACTGAATAAAAATTTCAAGTTTATAATTGTCTTATTGTAAAACTTTGTACATCGTGTAAACTGTTTATTTGAAATCAAATGCACCATAGAAACATTGCAGTATTACATCATTAGGGTAACAGATAATTCCAGGTTGGTGTGGAGCTACACTGTTCTGTAAATGTTTGTTTTGTAAAATCCATTTTTTTGGGTATAAGTGACTGAGTGGAGACCGTTTTGATTCCTGCGTCTCATGATGAGCTGTCCACAGATTTTGACGTATGCAGTGTACCAGAGGAAGTCTGTCTCAGTCGCTACTCACTCGTTGGTCTTGGAAAACATAGATGGCCTGAAAATGTGCTTGAGGATGATTTTACGATTCAGCCATGTTTGTCACTATCTCCACTCAAGATGCCTTCAGGTATCATCTGCTAAGTGTCTTGTCTGAATACTTGTAGCCATATTTGTGGTGATTGAACCATAATGTTGTGTATGTGTAGAACACTGCAGAGATGACCTCAATGCATTCCTGGAAACGATCAGTGCACTGACTGTGGCTTTGCCAGCGGAGTGATGCAGGATGCTGAAATGCTACTCCTTACCTGAAGTTTTATTTAAGTGTTTTTTATGACTATTTTGACTATTAAATGTTTTTCTCAAGTTTGGGTTAAGTACTTGCATCATTCATTAGCTGAGTCTGTTGTGTTTTCCAAGCTCAGACCTACTATGTACCAATTGAGTTGGGTAACTACAGTGAGTATAGACAATCAATTCATACCTCTGTGAGCTCGTTCTCTTATATATACTCTGCCACCTGCAAGAAGGTTGGCGTAGATTTTTATATATATATATATATATACAGGGATCCCTCACTACTTCGTACTTCATGTGGCTTCACAGCACTTTTTTTCATATAAACATTCATATACGTAATTAAAAATAAGGAAGGAAAATGCCACTAAACGAGGCCAATTATGCAAAAATAAAACCTGCCATCAAAACTACTTATGTTGTTGAGGTATGCATCTGAGTGTGTATTTATATTTTATTTACATCTTGTTCATTATTTTCTGTTTATGAGCATTTATTGCGGCGACCATCTATTATATAGACATCTACGTATACGGCGGTGGGGGGGGGGGCATTGGATCCTACTTCGTGGATTTCGGCAATACAGGGATCTCTCACTTTCTGCAGTTAATTGGGACTGGGATGAGAATCGGCACCTCCAAGTCTGAGGTTCTAGGCTGGAAAAGGGTGGAATACACAGTATGGGTCTGGAATGAGGTCCTGCCCCAAATGGAGGAGTTTAAGTATCTCGGATGTCTTGTGAGAGAAAGCTGGAGCAGGAGATCGACAGGTGGATCACTGAGGCCTCTACTGAAAGTGGAGCCTGTACCAGACTGTTGTGGGGAAGGAGCTGAGCCACAAACCAAAGTTCTCAATTACCCAGTTGATCTACGTTCCTACCCTCACCTGTGGTCACGAGCTTTGGGTAGTGACCGAAAGATCAAGACTGCAACGTGGCGGGACGAGAAGCTCGGTGTCGAACCACTGTTGAACAAAGTGAGATGAACTGACTCTGTTATGTGTATGGAATCCCTCTTGACCGCCTCCCTGGTGTTGTTGCTATTCTATCTTGTCTTGGCTTTCAAGCTGCAGGCCAACAAAAATATGAATATTTTCTGTAGCCACTATGTAAACCAGTTGTCTGATCGGGACCTTGAGGAACATAGAGCGCTAGGAATTTTAATAGAACATTGTATCACTAACAAGTTATTTCGGAGTAGTTAATTCTTGTGCATTCAGCTGTTAGCAGGCTGATGTACATGGCGGCGATCACATCCAAAAAGAACCGGTGCATTTTAGAGGCATTTTATGAGTGCGCTTTATTCCAGCTTCATATCAAAGACCATAAAGTGCAAACGTTAATCACAGTGAAATTGTCGTCTTGGAAACAAAGTGAGACAAGCAGGAAAATATCAGTAAAATGCTGCTTACAAGAGCAGGCTTTGCAAATTTTACCTTGCCGTTCACACTGCAGCCTAGATTTAAAAAGTGGATAAACTGAGAGTCACTTTATGATTTCAAGAAGATTTCTACAATATTTACAAGATAAAACCGCGATGAACAGACTCAATAAGTAAAAGTAACGTCCAAAAAAAAAAAAACCTTGGGAATTTGTAACTGAATTCAACCATTCCAATCATTTACTGTTCACATGTCATGTTTCATATCATCAGATTATAATTCAATGAAATAAAATGATAATCACTTTAATGACTCGTATCTGTAACCATTGCTTCAGCTAAAAGAGAACCTGCTGCGTCTCCTGGCCTGTTGGTTATGCACTGTACAGAGATAAAGCACACTATGCTTCTAGATGTGCAGTGTCTGTCCACATGATGCAGGAAAGCTGCAGGTTCTTGTGTTCACGTGAACACAGAAAAATGGGCTAGGACATCTTCAGCACTTCCCTTTTTTGGATTCCCATTCCTGAAACAAAAGCCACACATTTACTTTTACCTTAAAGAACACTAATGTGCTCATCATAAAATAATTCTCTCTCTGATAGAGCAACATGTTTTAAGAGTCTTATCTGGTGAGTCTGACAGTATAAGTGTTTTATAATCACTTTCTTTTTTTATGATTATATAAATTATTATTATTATTACCATTAATATTAAACAAGTGAAATTAGATTTTTAGTTTCTCATCAGAAAAGTGTAAAGGGTTTTTGCTCATCATTCCTCATCAGACTGAAAATAGTTCACACTGTAATGAAAAGCTTGAAAACTTTAGGTCAACCTTCAAATCCGTGCCATTTCTCATACAAAGAGATTTCTCAAACCATTAAATTTATCTTCATGAAATGAAAATGGAATTGGAGCGAAACATAATTAGGACCAGGATGACACAAGCCCTCAAATTCAGCAGGTTTCTAGATGGAACTGAACTGACACTTCATACCTTTTAAACTATCAGGTCAAATCTCAACCGGACCGAGCACAAACCCCATCACTACATTTAGCATGTCACTTGAATCTACTTCACTACCAACTTCAGGCTCAAGTCTAAAACAGCCTATCAAAATATATATGTGAGGTGCTCCACTGAATGTAGGCACTTGTCGCACAGACCACTTTTGAGATAAAGGCCAGAAAAGTAAAAATGGTCCATTTTTATCGAAATTCAGATTTTTGCATAAACTATTAAAACAAGTATTCAACTATCACTTGTTCACATCAAATCGACTAAAACTCACTAAAAATGTCTTTTTTCCACCATTTTTCTGACGAGTACCCTCATAAAACTACATAAAAACAGTAGCGAACTTACTGGTTTTCGTTGCAATTATTCACCGAGTTCGATACAAGACACACTTTGATCCATACGCCAGAAGAACGGCTGTGAAGTAGTCTCTCCATTTTGGATACTGTTTTGATATTAAAATGCCGATTCAGCAAATAAAATAAAGGTTATGAAGACGATATGCTTGTAAATAATGCAGGCTAGTTGCAAAGGAAGATCTGAAACGAGCACACTGATTGGTCAGCTCGGGCATGCGCAGTGCCCGTCACACGTTAACTTCCAGTTTACTTCCTGACTCTAGTCATGCGGAACTTAGCTCCGACTTTCTCTTCAATAACAGTCATTAAGTTTATTTATAAGATTGTGAATACACAATTTCTGTAAAAGGAGAGTGAAATGTCATTTGTGATGTCTAGCAGCATTTGTATAGATGTTAAATTCCACGTGAGAATTCGGCTTTGAAGATGCCGGAATGCTCGGTTTTCTTGAAGATTATTTCTCTGGTGAGTATTTTTCTCTGCATGCAAAATTTCATTATGGAATTTTTTTGATTATTTGATTTGTGTGTAATCTTGTCTGGACTGGACATGCTGGATCGTGGGTTGTTTAGTTTTGTACGAAAATTGGTCAAGGCCTAAAAAATACTTAAATGTTTCATTCCTTTTACATATGAACAAACTGATGATAATGATGCCAGCTGTGATGATGAAGATTTTGATGTTGATGAAGAGGTATCTGTTAATAAAAGTACGATGAGTGGTGTTTGTGAAGAATATGTGATCTTATCTGCTGAGCAGGATATAGACTAAGATAATAAATGATGAGGGCAGAGTTGATGAAGCTTACTTGTATAAAGAGTTCAGAGAGTTTTGTTATATAGTTTTCTTAATTTCAGTGTGATAGTTTGAACCTGACAGTGGTTTTTTTTTCAATCACTATCATTTAAAGGCATTTGAACCTTTATATAATGGTCAAAAAGATACATACTGATCTTATTGAAATAAACAGAAATGAAAAAAAAATAGTTTTATTCATTTTTGGGGGTTACCATGGTGACTGATGGGTTTACAAAGAGCATGTCAGATTAAAATGAGAATGATTTCTCTTATCATCTTTTCCTAAAACTCTTCCTAGACATGTTTTCTAAAAGTTTATATGGCTGAGGTGCATAAAAATGCTAGGGTTTGCTAGGCAAAAAGTTGCTAAGGACTAATGATCTTGGAAGAAGTGCAATCTTTGTGCTCATTTTTCTCTAAAATGTCTTTTGAAATTTTTAATTGAATGCTGACACAAGAAATGGCATAGCTCGCTCAGTTTTCAAGGTATTGACAACATTTTGCAGCTTTGGGCCTCCTCTATATGATTGTGTAAAAAGCTCATTTTTCATTTTTGGACACAACAGCCTACTTTCGGTGAAGTGGCTCACATATGTTGATATTGGACAAGGTACCATTTCCGACTGAAAAGGTTCCACGTACTTGTACATGTATGTAAACACGGCGCCAATACAGCCTCGTTCTAAACCCAACAAGCAATCTCGATATCGCTGTTCACAGCATGCGAAGGTACGGATATTACATGCAGGAGGGCATTCAATCAATGATCCCTTCAGTGCTCGTTGGGTTACGAATTGTTTGGTTTGGTGCACTGATTAAACAAACAAACAAACAAACAAAAAAAGATTGTCAGCCTGACAAGTC
>CM045733.1:56140000-56162500 GCA_024760905.1 Plotosus lineatus | reverse complement strand
GCCCTCTGTTTGGCCTTTGACACCGCTACCTTCACCTTACGCTGTGTCCCCCTGTACTCCTGTTTACTCTATTCGGTCCTCTCGATGTCCCACTTTTTCTTCGCTAACCTCTTCTTTTGTACACACTCCTGCACTTCCTCATTCCACCACCAAGTCTCCTTATCGACTTTCCTTCCAGAGGACACACCAAGTATTCTCCTACCTGTGTCCCTGATCACATTAGCTGTGGTTGTCCAGTCATCTGGAAGCACTTTCTGACTACCCAAAGCCTGTTTCAACTCCTCCTTGAAGACAACACGACACTCTTCCTTTTTCAGCTTCCACCACTTTGTCTTCTGCTCTGCCTTTGCCTTCTTCACCTTCCTCACCATCAGAGTCATCCTGCACACCACCATTTTATGTTGTTTGGCAACACTCTCACCCACTACTACTTTGCAGTCACTGACTTCCTTCAAATTACATAGCCTACACAAGATGTAGTCTACCTGTGTGCTCCTACCACCGCTTTCATAAGTCACCCTATGCTCCTCTCTCTTCTGGAAGAAGGTATTCACCACAGCCATTTTCGTCCTTTTTGCAAAATCTACCAACATCTGTCCTTCTGCTGTCCTGGATACCAAACCTGCCCATCACTTCCTCGTCCCCTCTGTTGCCTGCACCAACATGTCCATTGAAGTCTGCACCAATGATCACTCTTTCACCTCTGGATGTACTCTGCATCACTTCATCTAACTCACTCCAGAATCTCTCCTTCTCTTCTAGTTTACATCCTGCCTGTGGGGCATAAGCACTAATAGCATTGAACAATTTCTAACTTGAGACTCATCACTCTGTCTGACACTTTTTTCACTTCTAGAACATTCCTGACAAACCCCTCCTTCAAGATGACTCCTAACTCCATTTCTCTTCCCATCCACACCATGATAAAACAGCTTAAAACCTGCTCCTAAGCTTGTAGCCTTGCTACCTTTCCACCTGGTCTCCTGAACACACAGTATGTCCACCTTCCTCCTCTGCATCATGTCAGCCAGCTCTCTAGATTTTTCTTTCATAGTTCCAACATTAAAAGTCCCTATTCTCAGTCCTAGACTCACGCCTTTCCTCTTCTCTCTCCGCCTACAGGCATGCCTCCCGCCTCTCCTTCTTCGATTGGTTAACAGCACTGATGGCGGTCGTTGTTAACCTGGGCCTCGACCGATCCGGTATGAATTTCGTTTTGATCATTTGCATGAGAATTTTGGCAGAAGTTTTACGCCGGGTGCCCTTTCTGTTGCAACCTCTGCATTTATCCGGGCTTGGGACCGGCGTGAGGGTGAACACTGGCTTGTGCCCCCCCTCATGGCTGCATTTAGGACTTTATGCTATATCTACTGGATTTTGAGGTACAAACAAGCCTTTATTGAGTCATCTCAAGAATATATTCACAATGTATTGACAGTAAATGTTAAAATATAATTCTAGAAAATTCAAAAGTAGTTACAGTAAATCAAAAATCCAACCATGTGCTACATCTGAAATTCTACAATATGGATATGTTTATGATTAGAGAAGACTTATGGCCTTCATTATGAACGAGATCGCTTGACACTGGGTTCCACATCAGTGTACCGCCAGGTAAAGATTCTTTTTCTACGAATTCTATCCACTCACCAATTTATACAAACAAAACGGTCAGGATTTCACTATTAGGGACATTATTTAATTTTCTTGGATCATTTGTTTTGCAAATGTACCTTGAAAAGTGCTGTAAAGCTTTCCAGGTAGACGGCGCTACAGATTATACTGTATTCACTCACCCACTCACTCATTTACTGAATTACTTAATCCTCATAGGGTTGCAGAGAGGCTGATACCCATCTCAACCGACACTGATAGGTGGGATACACCATTGACTGATCGCCAGACCCTCACAAGGCAAAACACACAACTATTCACACTCGCACCTTAGGTTAACCGGATGTTCCAAATTGAGTCTAAATGCATGTCTTTGGCCTATGGGAGGAAACTGGAGTACCTGCAGGAAACCCACCAATATGGGGAGAACACTGTTCTAGCCACTAGTCCACCATGCAGCCATACAGATCAAATTTCCATAGTGTATCTAAATATAAATGGACTGTATTTATTAAAACAGACTGTAGTAAATGTCAGTAAATTCACAATGTTTATATCTTATTTATATAGCTTATAAACGACTAAATCAGTGAACCATACAGAATCACATATAGTAAGATTGCATACGTATAGTAAGACAGCTGTGATTTAGTGAGGTGATGCCTTACACCCTAAATTATTTCCACACCTGTTGCCGCTTTCATTCTCTCCCTCGCTTCTCGCTTTTCCTTTCGCAATGACAACAGTGCATTTCTGATGCGATCTTTCTCCCTCTCCAGTTCCTCCTTCTCTCTCAGGTAGCGGCGTGCATCCTCTTCAGCTCGGGTTTTCCCATATCGACCGTACTGATTTACATCTGAAAAGTAAAGGGCCAGATGTTAGGATACACTGTGGGAAGAGAGAAAAGTGACGATGCCTTTAACACTCGTATCAATTCCACAGCAAAGGCACAGGGTGGAGAGAGCTATATATCAAACTGAAATGCCCTATAAAGCTCAGGTCATCATTTGCCTTGGCCATGCTGGAGATGCCTTTGAAGTGACAGTGTGGGAACACTCTGAGTGCTTTGAAAATTGGTGAGGACAATCTTTACGTATGCGTGTCAAAATTCCTTTAAGTGCATGCATGAAAGATGCAAGACAGTGGTGAGGTGTGCCGTCGGTGTGACAGAAGAGTTCAAGGTGGAGGTGGGACTGCATCAAGGATCAGCTCTGAGCTCCTTCTTGTTTGCTATGGTGATGGACAGGCTGACAGACGGGGTGAGACAAGATTCCCCATGGACGATGATGTTTGCAGATGACATTGTGATCTGTAGTGAGAGCAGAGAACAAGTGGAGGAAAATCTAGCGAGGTGGAGGTATGCCCTGGAAAGGAGAGGAATGAAGGTTATCCCCAGTAATACAGAATGCATGTGTGTGAACGAGAAGGACCCAAGAAGAACGGTGAGGTTAAAGGGAGCAGAGATAACGAAGGTGGAGGATTTTAAGTACTTAGGCTAAACAGTTTGGAACAGGTTGGAATGGTTGGAGAAAAGTGTCCGGTGTGATAGGAGGGTATCGGCAAGAATGAAAGGAAAAGTGTACAAGACGGTGATGAGACCAGCGATGTTGTATGGTTTCGAAACAGTGGCCCTGGGGAAAAGACAGGAGGCAGAGCTGGAGGTAGCAGAGATGAAAATGTTGAGATTCTCTTTGGGAGTAACGAGGATGGATAGGATTAGAAATGGGTACATCAGAGGGACAGCATATGTAAGAGGTTTTGGAGACAAAGTCAGAGAGGCTAGATTGAAATGGTTTGGACATGAGAAGAGGAGGGATAGTGAATATATTGGTAGTCAGATACTGAGGTTGGAACTACCAGGCAGAAGGCCTAGAGGAAGACCAAAGAGGAGATTTATGGATGTGCATAGGGTGAGATGGAGGCAGATGATTCGCTGTGTTGACCCCTGAAGGGAACAGCCGAAAGGAAAAGAAGATGAAAGAAAGAAGAAAATGTTATATAAAATATGGAATAGCTAACCATAATAGTCAATGAGAATTTAAATGGTACGAACACATTTCAAAATAGTTATGGAGACAGTTGGTGTGACTCACTGGAGCTGTGGTGCTTAACTGTAATCTGAGATGTGGCTATAGTTCTGTCACCACCAGCAGACCGATGCTTTACCAAATACCCATTCTTCAGCCTGTTGTTCTTCTGTTGTATGTTAAAATAGAAAAAGAAGTCATTAAATGGTGATTGGAGCATCACCCAAGAGCATGTTTCTGTCAGTATAAAGTTTGTAAGAGGGTGTGTATCTTTTGAAATTACATCACATGCAAACAGGGGAGGTTGACTGAATTATAAGATGCCTGCTCAGTTTCCAGGCTAATTTCTTGTTTTAATAATAATAATAATAATAATAATAATATCTCTACATTGACTTTATACAATAAAAACATGTCTTGAAAATATTTTGGTATTTCCCCCAATACGTGCTGTCCATCCTAGATCTTAACATTTTATTACATTCACTTCATATTGCACTATGACTCCACACAACAAGCCCTTCTTTCTTTTTTTTTTTTTACCCCTCCCATTTTCTACCTAAATTTAGTTGTATCCACTTCCCACCCATCAATATAGTTTTATTTGTTTGGAACTTTTTACAGTTGACATTGTTGCAAAGTAGTTTTACACAGTAAAAATAAAAAGTTTACAAAGTATGAAATAATTTAAACATTTCCAATAATCCCTACACATCCCTAACGAGCATCAAGGAAAAACTCCCTCAGTAGATGCGAGTAAGAAACCTTGTTTTGCACGGGGCGCAAAATGTTTTTTTTTTCTTCCTAGAGGAAGGTGTCACAGAAAATAATGAGAAGCACTGTGCTAATTTAAAAACATTATGTAAAAAAAGCCTTTGAGAGCAAAATCCGTGAGTATGCGGGGCCGTGAACGGTGAACCGCGAATGGGCGACAGCCTACTGTATCACTAAGCATCCTACACCTTTTGATCTAAGGGGTAGTGTTGGATCATAAACGACAAGAAGTTCACTAAGATAACGTAGCGCGATACTGTTAAGTGTTTTATCAGTTAAAAGTAGTATTTTATATTTGAAGTGAAATGTATCTGGGAGCCAGTGCAGTGTAAATAAGGCGGGGTAATATGCTCATGTCTTCTGGTTCTAGTAATGACTCTCGCTGCTGCATTCTGGAATAACTGGAGCTTGTTTATGTTCCTATTAGAACAGGGCTGCTCAATACGTCGATCGCGAGCTACCAGTCGATCTCGAAGGTAATATTGGTCGATCGCGAAGGTAGTATTGGTAAATAACATGACATTAAAAAAAAATAGACGTATTTTTCTGACATTTAGCTCACCGCGCATGTGCAAACAACGGCACGAAGTACAGTACAGCAAAACAAGCTACTCAGGTGAGTTCCCTCCTATTATAAGCCCTCGCTTTTTCTTAAAGTAAAGAAAGCTTATCAAACATGAGTATGGATGCTGGAGCAAAGAAGAAGACAAAAGTATCACTTTCATACGGAATGGGAGGCGGACTTTTTTTTCACGATGTCATTTTCGAAGTGCGTTTGGAAGTGTGTTTGAGGCTGGCTGTCAGCAGCTGCTGTCCAGACTATGCATCCCTGGCTGATTCAGTTCGGTGCAGGTCATCAAAGTGAATTGAGGTAGTTACAAAAAATGTTCCTAGGTAATTGTGTTGTGTTGTGCAATATTGGCTCATGTTGTTATGCACATAAACATACATTTACACATAAAGAATCCTCAATATACTTTAAAATAAATATATGTTTTGCATTTTTGTAGTGGGTAGATCTTGGTGACTTGGTCATTCTATAAGTAGCTCACGTGCTGGAAAAGTGTGAGCACCCCTGTATTAGAACATCCAGAAAGTAACACATTACAATAATCTAATCTCGAGGCAACAAAAGCATCAACAAGTTTTTCTGCACCATGCAGTGACATCATAGTTTTTATTTTAGCAACATTCCTGGATGAAAGAAGGCCACCCAAGTAATATTATCTACATGAGCTTTAAAAAATTCCGTGAGCGTTCCGTGGGGTCAAAGGACATTCTGTAGTCCTTCCGTAAACATTCCGTCATTTCCGCAAGTCTTCCTTCCTCTTCCATATGGTCAAAAGCGGCTACGGAACAGGTCAGGTGGGACCCGGAGATAGTTGAAAAAGGACTGCTTGCCTTCGAAATGGAGCACGCAGGAATCTCTCACCATCTCCCCTCCTTCGGGCAGTACAGTGACAGAGAGAGCTGCTCTATACACCACACACCATCAGCACCATCATCGGTGAGGGACCCTGTGCCATTGCAATATGGGAGAAATGGAGGGCAACCTCAGACCTCCCAGACGTGTCACAACCATCCTCCATCCAACCAACCCCAACCCCGCACCCCATACCACCCTCCAATCTACCCAACTTCCCCCCTCCCTCCCCCCATCCGCCCCCAAACTTCAACTAACCGCCGAGACTCGTTGCTCAACAACAACAACAATCAGCACCAGCAGGCCAAGCGGGTAATTTTGTCACTGAGAAGGCAGTCAAACTGACAATGAGTCAGACCTCAGGCTCGGATAAAATTAACAGTTCGGACAACCACCTTCATTACGTGATCCATTTTTAATGACAATGCCTCCTGGTGCAAAATACAGTGAAATGTCCAAAAAGCAGCTCCTCCATTTGTGGCTTGTACTTTCTCTCTGAATTTTGTCGCAACGCCTTTTTTTCCCGATCATTGATGGCACACCATCTGTAGCCAAGCTGATAGTACACGATGAGTCTACTCCAACTCTGTCCAGCGCACACACGAGAGCTGAAAATGTCCTCTGCTGTCCATCATAGATGCCAACTCGAGGAACTTCTCTGCTACGGCCAATGTCTCATCAACTCCACAAATAAATATAGCCAGATGAGCAACGTCTGTAATGTCAGTGCACTCATCAATCGCAGCAGAAAATGCAAGAAATGACTTGACTTTGGGTTTCAGTTGGCTATCCAAATCTGTGGAGTTTTGAAATCTTCTCTGCAATAGTATTCGACATACGGCTTCGATGCTAATGCTGTTTTGTTAGCAATTATGTAGCTTTTACTGCTGCATCACGGACCTCTCGGCTCCAAGTGAAAACAGAACTGATGTTTCTTCAGACCCGCCAGCGACTCATTTATCTTCTCTCGTCTCAGTTGTCCTCACAGGCTGTCATGTTTTTCATCATGCCGAGTCTCATAGTGGCTCTGAATATTATATTCCTTAAATACCGACACGTGTTGCATCCACACCAAGCAAACAGATTTCCCATTCACCTCTGTGAATAAATAGGAAGCTGTCCATTTTTCTTGGAAGACTCGACCCTCAGTATCCACTTTTCTCGCTTTTTGACAAAAACATTTTGGCTAATAATAGTGTCAAAGCGAGTACAAAACTAAGTACATGTATCAGAGTAATCACTGAATATGAGCTGTGTCTATCTCAGCATTGTTTTGTCTTTTTCTTCTTTCAGCTGCTCCATGTTTAAAATAATGTTCCCCTAGGAATAGCAGTTTATTTTTGAAAAATTCTAATTTATGTCTCATTGCGTTTTTTTCACTTTCAGATTTATCCTGCGGGCTGAATTGAACCCCTTGGCGGGCCAGTTCAGGCCTGCGGGCCGTAGGTTTGACACCCCTGCTCTAAATAGAATAATGGATAATTTATTAATTTAATATTTATTTAATATAACACCTTGCACAAGTCAATGGTGACTTTTCACATGAGACTGGGTTGTAAACACAGAAATGTACCTGAAAAAACAGCTAAAAGGTATTACAATGAATATTCAGCTATTTCATTAATGATCAATTCACATACCTCTGCTTCATCATAAGGCACCTCATCATAAGTACTTGAATCTGTGGAGGTGGCCCATCTGACACCAAAAAAAACAAAACAAAACAACTAACCACACGGTGAATGATAAAAAGCTACATACTATTCCCAAGCAGTGTCTAAAGTGTACAAATATATACAGTACCATATAGCCAGAGTGACAAACCATTGTATCCATCAGGGTACAATAATGTAATTTCTTCTTCTCAAGTTCTTAGTTTACTCACAGAAAAGAGTAACGAGCTGCTGTACGAATGTTGGCAATGGTCTCCACATCCACATAGTCATAGTGTAAGCACTCTGGATCAACAGAAGAACCAATTTCTGCCAATAAAACTCCAAGCCAACGGCCCATTTCTTCAGAGGTTCTCGCCTGGCACACATAATAAAAGACTGAGAAATGACACTTGGATCGGAAATATATTACATTAGGTAGTACTGTTTTGTGTAATGTTTTGTTAATTACTTGGCCAAATGTGGTTCATATAAAATAACTTCTGCCTCTGGAAACACATTGTACCTCTAATGCTGCCACCTCCCTTCCACCTCTTAGTATTCTGAAGGCAAAGGGATGCTTGGGGCCAAGGCCTGGTATGACTTCACAACCATGTAGCATAATGGATGTATGTAGGTTCCGTAATCCATCAATTTTTTCCTGGTAAAGGTAGAGTGACCCACATTTTACACGGCACCACTGCTCCTTCCAGCACTGATTCACCAAAACGCTCAAATAGCCTGCCAAGAACACATAACAGATAGATGACATTTCTATACATAAGCACATTTGGCACACAAAAATGGTTTTATGCCCCATTAGCACATAAATTATCTTTTAACACAAATAGATTGGCTTGCGGACAGACAGTCCCTAACACATCAAGCTCCAATGCACAGCATATTCTGACTAATTTCTATCAGACAGCATGAACAGTTTCAGCAATTTGTGCTGCAGATGCTCTTCTATGAAATCAGAGCAGATGTACTAGCCTTTGTTCCGCGCCTGTATCCATGATTCAAGGGCACCCAGGACATTTTTGCCAGTTAAACTGTTACACTGTTAAGCTGTTTACCTTGGTAAGTTCTTAGCACTGCATACCAGGAACACCCCAAAAGCTCTGCTTTTTGGAAGATGACTAAACTCAGTCATTTAGCCATGTTGTGGCCCTTATAAATGACACTCAACAGAGTAAAAAAACAAAAGTGTCCCTGTTCTCTTACCATTCTCCTTGATAGATTCGAAAATGTACTGGAGTTAAGGGAACGACCATCTCCTGGTTTAGCTTGTATTCAAATTATCATGATCAATTTGTAGATGTAAATGGTGACTTGTGCACATGTAGTAATGTTACCTTTGGTGTTCCACAAGGTCTTGTTTTAGGCCCTCTGCTTTTTTTAAATATAAAACATACTCCCTTCGGGTACTCCTATTCATAAACAAAGTATTAGTTTCCACTGTTAAGCTGATGAAACACAGCTATATATTTCAGCACAGCCAAATGAAACACCAGCGAAATAAAGTTGTGAAATGTTTAAAAGGACATTAGACACTGGCTGCTTACTAACTTCCTCTTATTAAATTCTAATTAGACAGAAGTACTTGTGCTTGGATCTCAGGCAGCTAGGAATAAGCTTGCTGATTATGTTGCAACTTTGGATGATATTTCAGTTTTGTGTGCAGCAGTAGAAGACTGCGATGTGATTATTTACCCTAGTCTTCCTTCTGAAGTTTATGTAGAGAATATTAATAAAACAGTCTTCATTCATCTTAGAAATATTGCTAAGAAAGGAAATATAATGTCAATACAAACAAACAAACAAAAAAACCTTCATGCATTTCTTACCTATAGAGTAGATTATCGTAATACATTACTGTCAGGGTGTTTTAATTGGTGCATAAATGAACTCCAGTCAATCCAGAATGCAGACTGCTACAATCTTAGACTTCTGGTGAACTGATGAACACGTTTCCTAAAATTATTTAGGACTACAGCCAACTGGACTTCATGTTAAACTAGAGAGAATGTTTTGCTAACTGGTTTGTATTTTTATCTGGCAGTGCCCAAATGAGGAGGGGTTTCCCTTTTGGGTTTGGTTCCTCTCAAGGATTCTTCCTCATTCCTTCTGGGGGAGTTAGTTATCTTCACCATAGGCTTGCTCATTGGGATGTGGAGGACTTATAGAGAAATGTTTAAAAGCATAAATGAAATGTGTAAATTCTGTAGGGTGAATTCTGGAGTCATCAGACCATATGGATTTTCCATTGCTACAGTCCAATCATAAGACTCCCGGACAAACTGTAGTCTTCTGATTAGCCCCACATAACAAGGATTTCATGTGGGCACAATATTGTGAGTTATCATAAGATGATTCATGACGAAATACCCTTTCTGAAAAATTAAACATAGCCGTGAGTCGTACCATAATTTTTAAATGATTTTACTTTAACAAGCATTTAAGTGATTTGTAATAGTAACTAAATTAATTTTTTCAAGCACAGTCCTTTTGTGAAGTTGCAAATCTCCACCATCTTTCTAGCTTTTAATAACTGGACAGTTCTTCACCTACATATTTCTGGTAATTTCATCAAGCACGTTTCTTATTTTCTATAGTCGTCACTATATGGATGTTGGGAAGCTTTTAAATGTTTGTCGCGGTCCGATGTCCAATATGGCTGGTGGAGCTGCCATTCCGAATGTGCACTACCTCAAAAACACCATTATTGATCATCATAATTTTTGGCCATCACAGCTGGTATCTTAAATTTACTTTCCGCACATTAACTTAAAAAAAGTGATTCTCGGTCATTGGCTTTTCATGTCCATCTTCAGGATGGCCATACCTTTAATAATGTGGTGCATGGGCTGAGGGATTTTGCCCACTTTAGAAAGGGCTATTTTTTGTCTTGCATTTCTACAGCTTGTACACACATATACACTCGCTCTACTACCGTCAGTCTCATTTTATTCAGTTATAAGTAATGTAACAGGAACAACTGAATCTTACCACAACGAGGGTCCTCGTCAAATGGTGCTCGTCTGTCTTCAAGTACAGGTGGCTTCTTTTTGGAAAAGCTAATTATCCTGGTAATTTTGCGCCCTGCAGCTCTGCTCATTGTGCCTGATAACTCTGACAGAGCAACCAGCTTGGGCTTAACTAAAAATATACAAATAGTAATGTAATCAAAGAGGAAAACTAATGATAGTGTCGAGAAATTGTTTACAATTTCAATTTACAAAAACAAAGATTTTCTGGTTCATTCCTTACATTAAAAAAAAAAAAAAAAAAAAAAATCACAGAGAGGTGAACTGCACAATCAGGAACAAATGTTGTGTGACAGTATCTCTGCCTCACTTTTAAGAGTGCAAGTATATGCTATACGGAAACAAAGAAAAATTAACTCAAACAAACATTTTTTCTTTGTAGATTTTATCCTTGAAACACTGAAGGTATATATCCTTCTATATCTACAATGAAGGTTTGATGAAATTTGTGATTAATTCTATAACAACATAACATATGAATATGGCAACTGTGCCAATTGTTCTATGACTGTATACCGTCACAGTCACATGACTGTCACGTGAACACAGATAATGTATTTGCCGCACTATACACTCAGTCCTTGAACTACTTGCCAAGTATTTTTAACAAGTCACCACATTCCTGAGGCATATGAATGGCTAACGGATAGTTAACGGATGAATGAATGAATGAATGGATAACGGATAGAAGGGTCCAGGCTTTATGTCCAAATACTGACATTGCTGCTATCGTAGTCAGGTGACTCGCTGAGTAATACTCGAGAGGTTTTTCCACCTAATCTCCGTCTCTACTGACCATCTGTCTTATTACAAGGATGCTCCTGCATCTCAGGATGCTCAGCTGGCTTAATCAGAGTATCATGTTCATCACCGGCTAAAACACAGCTCCAGGTGTCCTCCTGAGACCTCGGATTAACCTTCTTAAATTTATAGTTACACTGATACAGCCCCTTAAGAGTAATGACTTCTGTTCTGTAATGAACACAATACTCACTCTGTGAATGAGTGCCGCCATGTTTGTTACTGTGAATGCGTCAGAAGTTTAGGTCACGACCCGGAAGACTTCTAATCTCTGTCTCTATTGATCTTCGACTCCATGTGCACAAGGGAATAATAAATAATAAAATATTATAATACAATAATAAAAAATAATAGCGGGATCGGGCTTTATGTCCAACTCGAGCAACTGTTAAACTCAGACACTGAAGATGAGGAATGTGATGGATTTGTGGAAGAGGAGTGAACTGAAAAAGTGAGTTTATTGTTTTATATTGTTAGAACTGAATAATTATTATATTATGAGTTATTGTGAAGTGTTTTATTTTGTATTTTTATAGGAGAGAGACTTCCTTTCAGCTTTTCACCGTTTTTTTCAGGGGTCGCCAAAGCGAATGAATCGCATGTTTGATTTGGCATAGGTTTTTACGTCGGATGCCCTTCCTGACACAACCCTTTAGCGAGGGACAGAAACACGCTGATGGCTTTGTAGCCACTCTTTTTACGAAAGTCAGCAATGGTTCTTTTACATGAACGTCTCACATGGCCGGCCTTTGATAACCCAGTTAGCTGCACGGGGGGTGTCGTGCAGTGACAACCCTGTGGAGAGTGGGACTTGAACCCCCAACCTTAGGATCAGCGATCCAGCGCCCTATACCACTAAGCCACCACTGCCCAGAATTAAGCTTTTCATATCACACTTCAGAAGAAAGAGTAAATCACCATTCTCACGGTTGTCTCGGCTGCTCTCTCCACTGGGCATGCTATCTAAATCTGATGCATGTTTGTCACCAGGCAATCTCTGAAAGAGAAAAGTGCAGTCATTTTACGTACACACTACTTAACGTACACTCAAAGACCAGCAATCTCAGTAACATTATCAGTCATTAAATGGATGCTAAACAACATTTCTGTGTAGAGTTATTTCCATACAAAGCTCAGTATTTATCAGTGTGAATGTGAACAGAGACGATGATCAAATCTCAGTTCATTTTAATTTGTGTATGCTGGAACTTTTGAGACAGTCTTGCGGCTGTCCTAGATTTACATCATAGTAAATCTGGCTAGTCAGATACACTGGTGTTGCAAGATGTACATGTCCCAGTGTTGGTCTGCTCTGCCCCAATAAAATCTCACATTTGAGTTTTAACAAGCTCCTTTTTTGTCAGTGGTTTAAGTCTGAGGGATCATAATCGAAATAGAATGGATTTTTTTTATTGCACCATGTAAAACATGCAGTTTAACCTTCACTACATGCTAAGGTATGCAACCTTACAGCCCAGTGCTACATTTCAGACTGACAAATAGAATGTCTTGATGGTAGTACTCCATGACATAAAGCCTAGGGGTTTGGTCTCCAAACTGGACAAGCATAATATGGCCAAGAAGACAAAAATCTTTTCCACTCTCAAAATAGAAATTTTATGTTACAAGTCCAAGTGAACACATTGTTTATGCTTGACAAATTAGGAGGTAGCATGAGATTAAATTTGAAAAATGCAGTATGGAAAGAAATCACTCCAAGAAGAGATGCATGTGAATAAACACAATGAAATTGACCAGACAAGAGAAAATATCCTGGATAGACACACACACACACACACACACACACGTGTGTGTGTGTGTGTGTGTGTGTGTGTATATAAAAAAGTCCAGGAAATCACATTATATGATTTTTAAACAATTTATTTGTGAAAATGGGAGGCCAATAAGTATTGGGCAGCCAGCAAAAGTTACTTTTAATACTTTGTAATGTAGCCTTGGTTGGCAATGACAGAGGTCATACGGTTCCTGTAGTTCTTGACCAGGTCTACACACACTTTAGTTGGGATTTTGGCCCACTCCTCTGCACAGATATTCTCTAGAGCTGTGATGTTTGAGGGCTGTCGCTTGGCAACTCAAAGTTTTAACTCCCTCCACAGGTTTTCGATTGGGTTAAGGTCTGGAGACTGGCTAGGCCACTCCAGAACCTTGATATGCTTTTTATGGAGCCACTCCTTGGTTTTCTTGGCTGTGTGCTTTGGATCGTTATCATGCTGGAAGACCCAGCCATGTTTCATCTTTAATGCTCTGACCAAGGAAAGGAGGTTGTTACCCAAAATGCCACAATACATGGCCCCATTCATGTTGCCATTGATACGGTGCAGTCTTCCTGTCCCTTTTGCAGAAAAGCATCCCCAAAGCATGATGTGTCCACCCCCATGCTTCACAGTAGGTATGGTGTTCTTGGGATGCAACTCAGCATTCTTCTTCCTCCAAACACGGCGAGTGCGGTTTAAACCAAGAAGTTCAATTTTGGTCTCATCTGACCACATCACATTCTCCCAATCCTCTTCTGGATCGTCCAGATGGTCTTTAGTATATTTCAGATGGGCCATTACATGTTTTTTGTTTAGTAGAAGAACCTTTCAGGCAATGCAGGATTTCATCTCATGATGACGTAGTGTGTTAGTTATTGTCATCTTTGTGACGGTGGTTCCTGCAGTCTTCAAATCATTGACCAGTTCCTGCCGTGTAGTTCTGGGCTGATTACTCACTGTTCTCAGGATCCTTTGAACCCCACGAGGTGAGATCTTGCATGGAGCGCCACTCCTAGAGAGGTTGTCAGTGATGTTACACTTCTTCCATTTTCTAATAATGTTTCCAACTGTTGATCTTTTCTCACAAAGTCGTTTACCAATTGAAGTTCGACTCATCCCAGCTTTGTGCAGTTGTACAATTTTATCTCTGGTGTCTTTGGGAAGCTCTCTGGTCTTGGTCATGGTGTAGACTGCAGTCTGACAGTTTGAAGGTGTGTGCAGGTTTGAAGGTGTCTCTTATTCATCTAATCAGTTCAAACAGGTGTCATTCATACTGTGAACGAGTGGGGGCCGAAATAATGTTTGTTTTCTAGCTGCCCAATACTTATTGGCCTCCCATTTTCACAAATAAGTTGTTTAAAAATCATACAATGTGATTTCCTGGATTTTTTTTTTTTACATTCTGTCTCTCAAGCTTGATGTGTCCCTATGATGAAAATTACAAATCTCTCTTATCTTTTTAAATGGGTGAACTTGCACATTTTAACATTGCCCAATACTTATTTTTACTTATTATGTAGTTATACACACACACACACACACATACACAGTATTCGACATAATAAGCCCGCCCAATGTTTTTGATCTTATGTCTAATAACCGCCCATGTGTACTGGGAGCAAAATCATAGATCAAACTTACCAATTTTATTCGATCAGTCTCTGTAACTATAAAATGAGGTGTTCGCTGCCTGTAAAAGTGAGTTTACACGGTATTTCAAGACCCCCTGCCACTGGGGAATGTCTATAATGTTCATCAGTAACACCACATTTGATTTTTCTGCTGTGCTTTAAAAAACAGGAAAATATTTTGCTGTGTCCTCTTGGTAAATGTCCAACAACCGATGAACCATTAGAAACTGCTACAGCAAAACTATGGGATGCTCTGAATGAATGGAGCGATGAGCCAGATATGGACCTATCAGAAAGGGATGAGTATTTTTCACCCGATTCTCCTGCTCACTAACTTCATAAATTTAAGCACGCTCCTGGCCATGTGCTTTTGTTTATGTTCGTGCTGATTGGTTTAACGTGCCATGTGCTAAAGTTGACATTCATGTTGATGGCTCGATTTTACTTCATGGAAAATGTTTAAGGAACAGCACCAGGAGGGAAAAGTAAGGGGTCTTTTTTTTAAAAATTATGCCGTTTTCTGTTTACTTTCAGCTTTTATGTAACTAGTTCAGTTGATACAACAAAATGAATAACACAAATACCATTAAAACTCTTTTATTGTTCCGTTATTATTTGTGTTTTCCACCTTGATGGTAATAAGCACTTACCGTTCCACTGCACTGGTAACATTTTAATAAGCGCCCACCCACTCCAATTTTTAAAGCACCCTGGGTGCTTATCACGTATATTACGGTGTACATAAACAAACAAACAAATAAACAATAATTTGCCTTGGGATTGGTGGATATCACTGATTGAAAAGTCCTCTCGATTCTAAATTCTCAACAATCAATAGAAACAGTAACATCAACTCTTATTGTCAGCCATCAATATGGAGGCAGCCTCAAAAGAGCACTGCATAGCTAAGATAAAGAACTATTATAAAGTTTCTCTAATGAACTTTTGGGTGTGAATGCTCACAGGAATGATAATAAACATACACATTGACACTTATTAAAGAGCACCACTTCTTTACCTTCTCCAAGTCTTTTTCTGTTTCTTTTTCTCTTTTTTGGGGAACCTTGGGAGATGCAGAACTGTCCCATGCATTCCCCAGACAGCTCACTTCACGCACCACCTACAAGCACACAGAGAGCACACAGATGAGGAGATAGGAGATGTCTTCACCAAAGCGCAATATTTTTCCTGGCCTGAACTCAGCATATTAAGCTGTATGCACACTGACCGGCTAAGAATCCCGTATGAACCGGCCTTCAATAATAAACATTTAAAAACAGTATTGTGCACACAATGCTTTTTAATGACAAGAAGAAAATCCTGTTTACCTGGAGCCATTTGTCTGCCTGTTCTTTGCTCTGTACAGCTAACACCAGAGCCTCTCCACCTGGCAGAG
Organism: Plotosus lineatus; assembly: GCA_024760905.1. NCBI lineage: Eukaryota > Metazoa > Chordata > Actinopteri > Siluriformes > Plotosidae > Plotosus > Plotosus lineatus. Next base: position 56,146,360 of record CM045733.1, on the reverse strand, counting down.
AGAAGCGAAGCTCATGCTTCTTTTTCCGCCCGTCCTTAGGCACATATATGACATTGCATAGACTAAGTGGTAGGTCCATGTAGGGAGCCTGGTCTTTGGAACTTTTGTAGCACTGTAAAGAAAACAACAGCAGTATCACAATTCAGTACTTTGCAGCCTCCTCTTTACGAAAGTCAGCAATGGTTCTTTTACATGCCTCTCACCATAGACAGTGAGAGACATAGCCCGCCTTTGATAACCCAGTTAGCTGTAAAGTTTTTGTATATACTATGCAAAAAGACAAGCTAAATTATGATGCTTTATTTCATTTTATTTTATTAAAGTTTGATGATCTTGCTGCCTGTTCGTTCACAAATGGTGCCCATCTCGGCCAACTCTGGGCGAATGCAGAATACACCCTAGACAGCTTGCCAGGCCATCGCAGGGCTGAAACATGCTGATGGCTATGCAGCTCCTCTTTATGAAAGTCAGCATTGGTTCTTTTACATGAACCTCACACAGCAGACAGTGAACAGACTTGAACCCCCAACCTTGGGATCGGTAATCCAGCACCTTACTGTACCACTGGGTCACCACTGCCTGACTTAATGAGGTCATCTTTTGTTTGACTAAAGTGCATTCACTATCTTTAAAAATACAAAGGCCATATTCTGTAGTTTTCTTCATATTTTTGGTGCTGGTATTTTGATGAATATCTAGGATTTCAGAATCGGTCTCCATGACAAATTGTGTGTCTGGCTGCTGTTCTGATTCAAACATTATTCAGTCAGAATAAGTGGTTTAGTGGTTAAAACATCCACCTCATAGCAAGAAAGTCCTAGGCTCAAGTTCCACGCTCGAGAGCTTCTGTCTACAGTTTGCAGGTTCTTCCTGTGTGGATTTTCTCTGGGAACTCTGGTTTCCTCCCTTAGTCCAAAGACATGCACATTAGGCTAACTGGCTGATTCAAATTTCCCATAGGCATGTGTGAATGGTTCAGTGTGTGTTGACAATGTGATGGGCTGGAGAGCTGTTCAGGGTGAACCTTGCCTTCACCTGGTGTTGGCTAAAGTAGGATCAGCCTCTTCACAATTCCATCAGGATTAAGAGGTTCAGCAAATGAGTGAGTGATGGGTGAATGAGGTGACGTGCGGTATGGAGAATTATTAGCTCAAGGCGGTGTTATCCACTGAAGCCGAAGGCCAAAGACCTCCTGAAGGCCAAAGACCTCCCAAGATCAAATAATTCATAATATACAAAATTCAAATTCTAGAAATGTTCTCTTATTTAATCAAAATATTCAGACAAAATATATAAACATACCGTGTGGGATATTTAAAAACAACCTTTCCCACTAGATTGGGCTACTTAAGAAGCATGAAGGTTAACGTGCTGAGATAGCAGAAAGGGTGATCCTAATTCAACGAATGATGAGATTAGCATGTTATACAACTTGCACCATTTCCGGTCCATCAAAAATATGAAAAGGAACAAAATACGTAATTATTATAACCGATTTCTTATTTTCACAAATTAGACACTTTTCTTCACCAAACACATTTTTATCAGCTTTTTGTAAAGATCAGGTCGTCTTCGCCACAGAAGCCATTTTCTCACTGGTATGACAAGACCGCAGATGCCTTCACTATATCTGAAGCACTTCGACCCTGAACTTCATTTACAGTCACAGAATTTAGCAGATCTTTTCCAGAGCAACTTACACAAGTGCTTTAAAGTCACTATCACTGAATATATTCTGGTTATACCGGTTCCTCAGGGCTGGCCTGGTGGCCTGGTGGTATGGTGCTGGATTACTGATCCCAAAGTTGGAGGTTCAAGTCCCACTATCACTAGGGTGTCACTCGGACAGCCTGACAATAAAAGCTTTGCTTTACTCACTTTCTCTCATACACAAACACAGTGAGCATCAGGTATTCAGCTGCACTTTTTCTTTTGCTGTCTCAGATAAACGGACAACTGATTACATCGAATGCTGAAAATTTAAAAAAGTTATGTCCGCCATTATTTAGGCAGAGCATGTAATTACAGTAGGCCCCCGTTATTCGCAGGGGTTCAGTTCCGAACCCTCCCACGAATCAAGATAATCCGCGAGGTCTGTGCCCAGAAGTAAAACCCTATGCATCATATTACATGCGCTAAAATATGCTTCTTAAATACATTCTATATAGTATTACTCATTAATACAGTATTAATGTAGTAAAATGTAGTACAACAGTTTGGTTTCATGCCAAGAAAGAGCACCACAGATACAGTGTTTATTTTGAGGATATTAATATAGAATTACAGAGAAGGTCAGAAGTAGCTGCATTGTGCCTTTGTGGATCTGGAGAAAGTATATGACAGGGTGCCGAGAGAGGAACTGTTGTAAAATGTGTGAGGACAATCTTTATGTATGCGTGTCAAAATTCCTTTAAGTGCATGCATGAAAGATGTAAGACAGTGGTGAGGTGTGCTGTCGGTGTGACAGAAGCGTTCAAGGTGGAGGTGGGACTGCATCAAGGTTCAGCTCTGAGCCCCTTCTTGTTTGCTATGGTGATGGACAGACTGACAGATGAGGTTAGACAAGAATCTCCATGGACTATGATGTTTGCAGATGACATTGTGATCTGCAGTGAGAGCAGAGAACAAGTGCAGGAAAATCAACAGAGATTGAGGTCTTCCCTGAAAAGGAGAGGAATGAAGGTTAGCCTCAGTAAGACAGAATACATGTGTGTGAATGACAAGGACCCAAGAGGAACGGTGAGGTTAAAGGGAGCAGAGATAACGAAGGTGGAGGATTTTAAAGTACTTAGGTTCAACAATCCAGAGCAATGGAGAGATATATGTATATTATATTATATACTAGTCCTTCTAAAAATTATCATATTGTGATAAAGTTCATTATTTTCTGTAATGTACTGATGAAAATTAAACTTTCATGTATTTTATATTCATTGCACACCAACTGAAATATTTCAGGTCTTTTATTGTTTTAATACTGATGATTTTGGCATACAGCTCATGAAAACCCAAAATTCCTATCTCAAAAAATTAGCATAGTTCATCCGACCAATAAAAAAGTGTTTTTAATACAAAAAAGTCAACCTTCAAATAATTATGTTCAGTTATGCACTCAATACTTGGTCGGGAATCCTTTTGCAGAAATGACTGCTTCAATGCAGCGTGCCATGGAGGCAATCAGCCTGTGGCACTGCTGAGGTGTTACGGAGGCCCAGGATGCTTCGATAGCGGCCTTAAGCTCATCCACAGTGTTGGGTCTGGTGTCTCTCAACTTTCTCTTCACAATATCCCACAGATTCTCTATGGGGTTCAGGTCAGGAGAGATGTCAGGCCAATTGAGCACAGTAATACCATGGTCAGTAAACCATTTAGCAGTGGTTTTGGCACTGTGAGCAGGTGCCAGGTCGTGCTGAAAAATGAAAATCTTCATCTCCATAAAGCTTTTCAGCAGATGGAAGCATGAAGTGCTCCAAAATCTCCTGATGGCTAGCTGCATTGACCCTGCCCTTGATAAAACACAGTGGACCAACACCAGCAGCTGACATGGCACCCCAGACCATCACTGACTGTGGGTACTTGACACTGGACTTCAGGCATTTTAGCATTTCCTTCTCCCCAGTCTTCTTCCAGACTCTAGCACCTTGATTTCCGAATGACATGCAAAATTTGCCTTCGTCCGAAAAAAGTACTTTGGACCACCGAGCAACAGTCCAGTGCTGCTTCTCTGTAGCCCAGGTCAGGCGCTTCTGCCGCTGTTTCTGGTTCAAAAGTGACTTGACCTGGGGAATTCGGCACCTGTAGCCCAGTCCACTGCTTCCACAGGTCCCCCAAGGTCTGGAATCGGCTCTTCTCCGCAATCTTCCTCAGGGTCTGGTCACCTCTTCTGGTTGTGCAGCATTTTCTGCCACACTTTTTCCTTCCCACAGACGTCCCACTGAGGTGCCTTGATACAGCACTCTGGGAACAGCCTATTCGCTCAGAGATTTCTTTCCGTGTCTTACCCTCTTGCTTGAGGGTGTCAATGATGGCCTTCTGGACAGCAGTCAGGTCGGCAGTCTTACCCATGATTGTGGTTTTGAGTAATGAACCAGGCTGGGAGTTTTTAAAAGCCTCAGGAATCTTTTACAGGTGTTTAGAGTTAATTGGTTGATTCAGATGATTAGGTTAATAGCTCGTTTCGAGTACCTTTTCATGCTATGCTAATTTTTTGAGATCGGAATTTTGGGTTTTCATGAGCACATACAGAAATATATATATATATATATATATATATATATATATATATATATATATATATATATATAAGAACATAAAAGTGTGACATAACGGCGTTTCTGCCGGACCCAGAATGCAGGAGGCAGTGTGAGATGGCACAGAGTGGATTTATTATTCAAAGGGGAAGAGCTCCACACTTTATCTGCAGTATTGGTCAGGAAGAAAAACACAAACATTAAGCACCAGGAGCCAAGAGAACACAGAGAAACAGGGACTTGATGTGAGTTAATCCTCTGAGGCCGAGTTGAGCATGCTTGTGTTTATTAGTAGTAGATGAGAAGAGTGAATTCAGGTGTGAATTACTGCAATCAGCCCAAGCAGATCAGCCACGCCCCTCAGCCGGAGCGGAGAGAAAATAGTTCGAGAACATAGCCGTCAAAATCAAAGTCCTCCAAATCACTGACCATAACAAAAAGGACATAAAAAGAACAAGAAATGTAACAAATTGGATAAACAAAACAAAAGGATAAACATGCTACAGTACAGTACATAAAATCTCACACACAAACATTCTGAACATTAACTTAGGTACTGTACTGGAATAATGATTGAAAAAGACTTTAATACCACAGTACTTTACAACAGTTCAGATGATTATTCCTCTTCAGGCACTTCAGAGGAAACTGTCGTTTCCTCAGGAGAAAGTCTTATTTCTTCAGAAGAGACATCCAATGTCATGACCTTTTTCGGGCGCTTAGCCAGAGAAGACGCAGCGTTTGAGTGGCATCATAGAGCTTAACTGGTAATTAAACACACTAAAAAATACGCATTGACAACATGGATGCGAATGAGAAAAAAGGGCGTATACATCATCTCAACCAATCAGCAGGAGGGAGAACAGCCATTGGCTGAATTTGAATCATGTGACAGTTATTCGGCAATCCGCGAATATGCGGGGGCGCGAGTGCAAAACTGCACATAGTCAAGGGCCTATTGTACTCCGAACGTGCATGTGCATGTAAACACAAACATACTAGTACATACTACATGGCTCACCTGAAGTCTGTTATCCCGAATGACTGCGAGTTGTTTAGCCCACTGACCGAATCGCTTCTTCTTTAGCAGGAATGCACAGATACGGCAATCCCTCACTGGGGCCATGGAGCTCTCCTCTGAGGGCCACTTATGGGTTAAACGTTGACCCCTTTCCTCCTCTTCCTCATCGTATGACTCATAACAACTGCTTTGAGCATCTGAATCATTATCTGGAGATTAAACATATATAATGAAAAAAACATGATAGACAAAACAAACGTGAATTTAATCTTGAGTGAACACAATGGACCTTCAGCTGGTCTGAAATTTTTTTTTTTTTGTAGATTTTATTTCTAAAGCACATTTAAACAAGAAATGCTTTATAAAGTGTTGTACAAAATGTTTTAACTCACCACGTGCACACACACACACACACACACACACACAGGCGCGCGCAGAGATTGTCCACTGGACAACCGATAACTGTTATGTTGCGTTTACAAATTTATAAAAATATTAAAGTTGAAAGAAAGCCATGATCAGTAATCATGTCTGTAATAAAACAGTGCACTAGACAGTGTATAGCATCATTCATACAAACGGAACTTGTACAGGAAGCATTTTGGTAATTTGGGATTTGCTCTTCAAAACTTTTTCACATCAAGCGATGAGCATATAATACAGACGCTCCCCGACTTACGTTTTTAATTGGATCCAGACGGCCGGACGTAAGTTGAAAGTGAACGCAAGTTGTTACAGTGACCATTACCATATCTCATAAAACACCCCTAAATCAATTATTATAAACATAACATTGTAAAATAATATCAAATAATATCAACATTAATTTCAAATAAATTAAATTCAAGCAAAATAATTTCAAATAGATAAATTTTAATCAAATTCACTCATCAAATATCAAATACCGTATCAAATATAACCTTTAACATTCTCTATGATGCGATCTTTCTGCTTGTAAATGGTTCCGATGGTTGATGGATGGTCACTTTACATGAAGCTGAGCCGACTCACTTTACATGAAGCTTAAAACAGCCAATCGACGCTTACAATATGTGAGGTGCTCAAAACTGAAAGTAGTGAACTTGCTGT
>CM045733.1:55987500-56135000 GCA_024760905.1 Plotosus lineatus | reverse complement strand
TATATTTCGTATATATCCTCATCTAACGAGTGTCCCTTATAACAAGTTTTCTGTAATATGAGCTTCGATCCCACCAAAAATCTGCCCCAACCAACCATCAAAAGTTCCCTTTAGGAGCTGTCCTCGAAATGGAACAGTATTTTCCGGGCCAATTAGCCTTGTGTTCTCCCGCGTGTATTCCTCCACGCTACGAGAACGCCTTGTGCAGTGCTTCTCAATTATTTTCTGTGATGCCTCGAATAGGAAGACAAAAAACATTTCACGCCCATCCCCCGGCGCCCCAAACACGACTATAAATAGTGTTTACTGCACTTCATATCGTTTGCTCGGTGCCTTTTTTTCCCTACACCATAGAGAACACAGTGAGAGCGCCACTGCCACCTCCTGTAAAGGATGCACAATTACACTTAATTCTAGTACAGTATGGCAAAAAAGCATGTTCCTCGTCATACATGCTCCTCCCAGCATCACACTGCACCCCACTATTTGAGAAGCACTGGCCTTGTAGGAGCTCACCATGAGTCTTTCCTCACCGGCATTTGTAGTGTGCACATGCAGAAAATTTTCCTTCTCCTCCTCCTGTTACGCATGCCTGCCCACAAGACATTTTCGCGCCCACGTGACATCTTTGCCGCAGTCGATGTTCGGAAGGGTTAGTTGACATTGTTTATTTTTGTTTTATTATTATTCATTATTATTAATGTTAATGTACATGCATTACTATTATTTTGAAATATTTATTGCTTTTACATTATCTTTAATATATTAGGTCAAATATACGTGTTTGTGTCAGGTTATACGAGTTTGGGAGGGGGTTGGAACGAATTCATTGGTTTTCTATTATTTCCTATGGGAATTGTGTTTTCTCTATTGAACATTTTGACTTACGAGCTTGCCCTCGGAACGGATTAATTTCGTAAGTCAAGGTACCACTGTATACACATACACACATTTTTTACTAAGAGTGAGATTTATGGACAGGTAATCAACAGTTACATGAGTTTTTGCGCTGCTGGTTCATGCTGACATTGGAACAGTTGTTGTCAGTGTCTTCATAGTATCCATCCTCAATGGAGTTGGGAGGACTGGAGCTACCTACAGGTGGCAAAGGTTACATAAAAATGTACATATGTATTGGTTAATTAAAATGTGAGGAAATGGTATTAAAGATTTAGAACAAATTGACCAGTAGTTTGTGTTCTTTATGAATAATACATGGCCATTTGACCGACGAGGTTTATTCTGTTCTTAGGAAGCAAACTCACTGCGGCTGGTTATGTATTCTGGCACAGTTCCAGGACTGAGTGGCACAGCCTCCTCATAGTAGTCCTCTGGAGGTGGGGTAGTGGGGAGTGGAGGTGCCGAGTTCAGTGTAATCTAGTCAAAAATCAAAACGCAATCAAATATTACACCATAAGATGTGACCCCACACTCATCAACTGCTTTTATAATTTTTTGTCTGTGGGAGTGCTGTATGATGGTCATTCGTACCGTCATGCATCTGGGAGTGCATCTGGGAGTTTGATAAAACACAAATATTCCTTTAGAACAGGGGTCGGCAACCCGCGGCTCCAGAGCCGCATGCGGCTCTTTCACCTTTCTGGTGCGGCTCCATGGCTTTTCAAAATAATGTTGTAGTTTACGGTGGCCGACGGCTGCACCACAAGCTGCTTATTTACTCACACGGCACACTCACATTTACTCCACCAATCACTGATCATCAAAAGAAAAGAAAAAAAATCTAGATTGGACATTACTGTTTCAATTCTGAAGTGGAGCCATCTTGGTGAGATCACCTTGCTTTAAGTGTTAAACAGTAATGTGATCTCACCAAGATGGCTCCACTTCAGAATTGAAACAGTAATGTCCAATCTAGGGTTTTTTCACCTGAATGATGTGGGTTCCCTTCCAATGCTCTTTTAGGGTGGAAAATTACATTGATGAAAATTAAGGGTCAGTGTGGGCGGATATTTATTTGTTATGGGCGGGGTGATTTTGTGTGTGTGTCCACAAGAACACACACAAAATAACCCCGCCCACACCAAAGAAATATAAAAGAGCCCTAAAAGAGCTCATGGCAAGCAGCAGCACATTGAGAGAGATTTTTTTCTGCCACCGGGGTTTGAAATCCAGGAACGGAAATCACAGCTGAAGTAAGAGACGTTGGATGAGATTTGTTTATACACAGCAATCTCCGAGTTAAATAACTGTCCTCACAGTGACAAAATAAATAACTAGGTGTGGTTCAGTCTCCACTCTGAGCATGGATCGGTCAGTGCAGCACGAAGCATTAATATAATTTAAAAGAATGTTGAGCAGACTCCTCCTTAAAATAACTTTTCATATACTTTTCTGTGTTGTTGTCATTTTTGTAAATTAAAACTATGACAAAACAACATTAATATAACAAATAAAGAAACGGAAGATCCCACGAAGGGCGTGATGGTGAGGTAGATACCCAACCCATTAACACATCTGGCTGTTCCCCGTCCCATGCTTTGTGGGATAGATATTCTTTATAAAAATACAAGAAGGACTCTGACACATTCATTCATTCATTTTCTGAACTGCTTAATCCTAATTAGGGTCGCGGGGAGGCTGGAGATTTTTTTTTTAAATCTAAATGTTTTTGTTGCAAGCAGAATTGCAATTTAATTGTCTCTGCAGTCGTTTAAATCAATGCAACACATTGTTGTTTTATATTAACATGAAAGAAAAAGGGAAAAAAATTATATGCAGCGTTATTTGATTTTAAATGTCAAAAAAGGATTTGTGGCTCCCAGTGTTTTCTTTAATGTAAAAAATGGGTCTAAATGGCTCTTTGAATGGTAAAGGTTGCCGACCCCTGCTTTAGAATAATGGTTTAAAAGTACAATAAAATTGGATAAGTAAGCAAAAATTAATTTGTAAATCAAATGCGATTTCCTATATTTTCAGTTCAGACATACAGATAAGCTACAGCATTTAAACATGTTGTGTTAAGAGTTCAAACAAATGTAATGCCTGCAAAACACTAATTTTACGTTATCAGCCTGTGTGTAGCCTCCCATATACCTCACACAGCACATTTACATAGAATAATGTTTATATTACAGAGCAGATTTAGACCACTGTAGACCTCCAGAGTAAAATAAGCACATGAACTTCGATTGAAAAACCATTGATTGAACCCAGGTGTGGCCCATGACTCTATAGTGCCACCATCTTTTTCTTCTTTTCCTTTCGGCTTATTCCCCATATACGACAAAATTTTTTTGCAAAACATAGTTTCACATGTAGCAGCATGGTTCCGTAGTGGTTAACACATCGCCTTACAGCAAGGAGGTCCTGGGTTCGATTCCCAGCTCGAGCGTTTCTGTGTGGAGTTTGCATGTTCTCCCCGTTCTTGTGTGGGTTTCCTCACAGGGTTCTTTGATTTCCTCCCACAGTCCAAAAGCATGCACAGTAGGTTAATTGGCTGTTCCAAATTACGTGCGAGTGCGAGTATGAATAATTGTGTGAGTGTTGGCCTTTTGACCCTGCCCTCGCCCAGAGTCGGCTGAGATGGGCACCAGCCTCTCCACAACCCTGATTAGTATAAAACGGTTCATAAAATAAATTAATGACTTTAAAAGCATGCATACATTGATATTTTACATGCACGTGGGTCATCCCAGTGTCAAAAAATAAGTCTGCTGTTATTGGTCTATGAAATTTGCTGTCAATGATAGCAGATTTTTATGCATCATCTGTTTCTTGAAGGTTGTTGGTAGTTCCAGGATACACTGTCCTGATGTTCCAGCTTGCAAGGGCTGGAGCCTTTGTTTCATTCTTTGTAGAGCCTTGTGCGGTGTTTCATCCTACTTGTTGAGAGAAACTCATAAGGTCCCACGCACCCAATGAGGCCGGTATGAGGTAACAAGGCAGCATCCTGATTGGCTGGGAGCTGGCCAGCTTAGGTGGGCAGTAGCTGCAAAATGAGATGCAATGGCCACCGACAGAAGTGACCACTGGCGTTCCATAGCTACACCAAATAAACAAAGCTTATAATTGGTAGACTGTCACTTCCCGTATTGTTACATGGTAAGGTAGCCATGCTGAATTGTCTTCTTCAGAGTGTACGTAGCCTGGGTGATGAAGTAGGTGAGTAACTGGGGGATCGATAGTTGCCAATACAACAAGTTCCCTCTCTTCTTGCCAGCAGTGTCCAAGGAAAAGATAAAGTCAACACAGTCAGTGTTGGTTTGACCACAGGAGCTACCAGAAAAGGTAGACTCCACTCCCCATGTGGCAGGTGGTACTGGGTTATATTTTAGCAATAGCAGTAGTCCTGATTTTGGACTAACCATGAGTCTCAAGAAGACGAACATACTAGCACAAGGAACGCCAGCCATTCTTTGTATGAAAGTTAAGGGTTCCTTCATTGCAGTAGACAATGTCTTCACTTATCTGGGGTCAACAGTAATGAACAACATCTCTCTCAAGGAAGAGATAAGCAGACGCAGAGCAAAGGCTGCAGGTATAATGGCAAGACTTTAGGATCATGACTAAGAAAATCAGTTAAGATCAAGTTAAGATCAAGGTCTCAGATTACCAAGCATGTGTTATCTCCACGCTTCTTTATTATAACGAAACATGGAGCACCTACGCAAAGCATGAGAAGAGGCCAAACATGTTTCATATGCTGTTTGTGACTCATTATGAGAATCCCATAGCAGTTCAAGATAACAGACACTGAAGTGTTAGAGCACGCAGTGATCCCGAGCATACCTGGTTGACTCTGTCAGAGGCACCTCACTTGGCCATCTAGAAAGAATGGATGATGGGAGATATCCTAAAGACCTCCTTTATGGCGAAGTGTCGGCAGCAGACCTATTGAGACATCCAAAACTGTGTCTCAAGGATGTCATCAAGCAGGACCTCAAAAAGGCTAAGACTGAGGTATCAAACTGGAGTCAGAAAGCTGAAACTCGCGCTGACTGGCGTATTCTTGTAAGGCAAGGGGTTTGTGAGTCCGTGCAAACTAGGAAAGCTGCATATGAAGGCAACGACGGAAGGAAGGGCTGACCAGCAGACTTCGTGTTATTTATGCAACCGGGGCTGTCATTATAGAATTGGCTTGTCAAGCCATTCACGTAAGTGCCACTAATGAGCGAAGCCATCATCTCACGAGATGTACGGATACTGATATTAGTCACATCCTAAATTAAGTGGTCTATTTTGGAATTTGTGCATTTTGAAATGTTTACTTTACACTTTACTCCTAATAAATGGTTCGTCAAACTGATGCCAGATTTGGAATACATTATTATATGGCTCTGCTGAAGAGCAGACACATAGTACGATTCACCCAGTTTATTTTTATTCTTCATTTAATGCGGCCCAATGGCAAGGTGTACCCATGCAAAGAACATATCAAAATGTGTCTCAGAGCCATGACTTGTGCCATTACTTTTATTGGCAACTCATGTTACTATCATGACACAGTTAAACAAAAACCATGGCAAAGATTCTATTGAAATGATTGGGGAGAGGTCAATAGACAACCATGAAACTCACAGCAGCTGTGTTTTCACACAGAAACTTGGTTGAACTTTAAAAACCATAAAGTTAACATTTTGATGGCCCAAATGTCTTTTTGCTACCTTTTACGGCTTTGTCTGTGCTGATTCTGACCATGTCACTTTTGCACTTTTGATTCAACAGCACTTGTAACTTACCTCTGAATGACAGTTGTACTGTGAACCTCTCCATAGAACTCAATACAAGACTTATAAAAATAACCCTCAAAATGATTTGTGAAATGATCAGCAAATTCTTCGCTCTCAAACAGTGTCAACCTCACTGTGATGGGAAGTATGGTTTCCAAATCAGAAGTCTAAGAGAGGGATGCGCACCTTATACAGTAGGCCCTTGACTATTTGCGGCACAGCCATTGGCTGACCTCCTTTCTCCTGATTGGTTGAGCTCATGTCCCACCCCCTTTTCCTCATTCACGCACAAGTTGTCAATGAGCCTCTTTTTTGTGTGTGTTTTAATTACCAGTACCAGTTAAGCTTTATACCACTCAAACACTGTGCGTATTCTCTGGCCAAGCGATAGAAAACGCTGGATGTCTCTCCTGAAGAAATAAGACTTTCTCCTGAGAAACGACAGTTTTCTCTGAACTGTTGTATTAAAATCTTTTTCAATTATTATTCCAGTACAGTACCTAAGTTCATGGTTATGCGTGAGATTTTATGTTCTGTAGCATGTTGAACAAACGATGCCAAAAGGATAAACTTTTACAGTACTCTTCATGTCCTTTTACATTGAAGTTGGAGTGACGTCTTGGAGGGACGTCTCCAAGATGGCGCAGCCCAGAGGGAGACGTCACGGAGTTCTCAGAGTCAAATTGTTTCTTTGTTAATTTTATTTGTTGTTTTGTTTGTTCATGTTTTGCACCATGCACGTGTATGACCGGTCGACTCTACTACAACTGTAAGATCGGAGTATCTTCGGGCATGCATAACTAAGCACCCTCAACTGGGCTTGTTACCCGGGATGCAGCTAACAGAGCAAATATGCTAGTGTAGCCGGCTGGAGCAATCGCCTCATCGGGTGTACTCTCCTTGAGCCATGTTTCACAGAAACACAGTCCTATAGATCCCTCTGTGCTGCAATCTGAGCATGAAGCTCATCCATCTTGTTTCGCAGGGACTGAACATTTTCAAGTAGTATGGCCGGAAGTGCTAACCAAGCCTCTGAGAACTCCTCCTGGGCTTCGCCGGTAAGCGCTAGCTAACCGCCAGCATTGAGCTGCCATAGCATATAAGCTCAAGATATAAGTTGTTGCGTGCTTAGTTACCCGAAGCTGAAGCTGCCCATAGCTGTAGTAGGGTCGACCGATCATAGACCAGCATAGTGCAAAGCATGAACAAACAAATAAAACAAATTAAAACGAACAAAGAAACAATTTGACTCTGAGAACTCCGCGACGTTGCCCTCTAGGCAGCGCCATCTTGAAGACGTCACTCCAAGTTCAATGTAAAAGGACATGAAGCGTAATAAAGTTTATCCTTTTGGTATCATTTGTTAAACATGCTACAGAACATAAAATCTCACGCACAAACTCAGATACTGTACTGGAATAATAATCGAAAAAGACTTTAAAACGAGTGCTTTACAACAGTATATGCTGTATAATGTTTATATTATATCATTAATAAAAATAAGAGTAAACATTGAAAAGTTTTTCTTCATCATTACTATATTTTACTACATTAATACTGTATTAATGAGCAAGACTGTCTATAGAATGTGTTTAAGAAGCATATTTTAACGCATGTAATTGATACATAGTATTTTACTTCCGGCTGCTCATTCGCGCATGTGACGTGTTACATGGGGTTTTACTTCCGGGTACAGAACTCGCGGATTATCTCGATTCACAGGAGGGCTCGGAACCGAACCCCCGCAAATATCAAGGGCCTACTGTATTTTAGTTATAAAGTCAGTTTAGCGGTCAGTAACTGCCAGTTTAATCACTATGGAATGTTTTGGACTAAAGTGGATGATGTCATCAGCAGTGTGGCAGAGAAGAGATTATATTGGAAAAAAGTATTATTTTCTCAAAATGGCTGATGTTTTCTTGATATTACTGTAATTAAAAAATGATATTTCTTTTACAAAAGCATCCCTGACAATCTTTTTTGGTTGAGGATGAATATTTACTCATAGTGTTTGAATGGATAATTTGAATTTTATATCATTGAGTGCCAGCTCTTTAGAAGAGTAAACACCAGCAGAGCAGATTAAATGAGAAGGTGGCACCTTACAGGCTTAGACGTAGACTGGCTTGTTTGGATTTGCTCTTTCTTCTGTTTCTGTTCTTCTAGCTCAGTTTTCGGCTCACTGAGATTACTGCCTGAGGACACATAATATTGCCTTTTAGTGCATAAACATGGTATCACACAGTACGCGGATTCAAATACATCAACACTAGTTTTATTTACCAAAGTTCTCAAAAAGGGCTTCCACAAAGCTCGTGCCATTTCTGCAGACAGCGGTGTTCATGTACGTGTATTCTGATTCAGTAACTAAAAGAAAAAAATACAGTATACACATTAACAGAGGACATCTGAAGGATTTTTTTAACTTGATGATTTTGTGTGCTAAAGTCAAGGGCAGTAAAGAGCTTTCAAAGCATGTATGGAACCTCACGGTCAAAAAGATTTGATCAGAAAATGGGGATGTACCCAAAAAAAAAAAAATCTTGACGGTCATTAGCAAAAAGCGGAGAAAATGTGACAGCTGAAGGGCATCTTCACTATTACCAACCGCATTTTCTGGGCCCAAAACCCCCCCGATAAGGTGCAATACCAGTGAACAAGCACCATCCATATATAAGTTGCACTGGATTATAAGGCGCATTAAGTGAAACAAACGTCAGATAAACCAAACTTGATTCAACTCTCACAGTAACTCCCAACATTGCTCAGTTGTCACAATATACAAACTGGATTCCAAAAAAGTTGGGACACTATACAAATTGTGAATAAAAACTGAATGCAATGATGTGGAAGTGCCAAATTTCAATATTTTATTTTGAATAGAACATACCGTATTTTCAGAACTATACGTCGCTCCGGAGTACAAGTCGCATTGACAAAAAAATGCGTAATGAAGAAAAAACATTTACAAGTCGCACTGGAGTATAAATCGCAAACTCATGGAAACCGTCTACCTTGGCTTGGAAATCTACTTGTGGTCCTCGCTCTGATAGAGAGGCGGTTGAGTTGCATAAAGCAATAACACCAAGAAAGCCCTCACGCAAAGTCATTTTTTTATTCATCTCCTTTACAACTACCTGGACATGCAGACGCTGTTGACAAACCCATCCCTGACACACGTTGCTCAAGCACGCACGTGCGAACTAGCTGTGGCATGTAGCTTTTAGCCCACAATTAGCTTTTAGCCCATGATTAGCTTTTTGTTTTCTTCATTGCAGTAATAATAATCTCCACTTTTCTTCCCTTTTGTTGCCTTCCTGGAGGTTGTGAGTGTAGAGCATGTGAAATTACATTCGTTATTATTATGAACAGAATTACACAATAATAATTTCACTGCCTTGACGTAGAGACGCAACTGCACTGTTGACAAGCCTCTCCCTGCGGCACATTGCTCAAACCCCCATGTGTGAGCTCATTCCTCTCGCTTTTAGCCCGCGATTAGCTTTTTTTGTTTTGTTCATTGCAGTAATAATAATCTCTGCTTTTCTCCAGTCCCTCACAAGTTACTTGTTCACTCCAAACTTTCTTTCTGCTGCTCAATTACGATTTTCTGCTGCATAATCCACTACTTGCAGCTTGTAATCCACAGAATAGCATTTTCTTTTTAGGTACTGGTACCCAAGCCTAGAGTGCCCTCTTGTGGTTGTGAGTGTAAAAATAACAAACATGTGAAATTATGTCTTATTATGACAAACAAAATTATATGTAATAATTTCACATATAAGTTGCATCTTCAGCCAAAGTATGAAAAAAGTGTGACTTATAGTCTGGAAAATACAATAGATGACAGGGTCAAAAGTTTAAACTGAGAAAATGTATAATTTTAAGGGGAAAATATGTTTATTTTAAATTTCATGGTGTCAACAAATCTAAAAGAAAGTTGGCACAGGTAGCAATTAGAGGCTGGAAAAGTCAATTGCACTTATAACAAACAGCTGGAAGACCAATTACCACTAATGAGGTCCATTGGCAACATGACTGACGATAAAAAAAAGAGCTTCTCAGAGTGGCAGTGTCTCTCAGAAGCAAATATGGGTAGAGGATCACCAATTCCCCCAATATTGCACATAAAGACAGTGGAGCAATGTCAGAAAGGTGTTTCCTAGTGAAAAATTGCAAAAAAAAATTTAAGTTATCATCATCATCTACAGTGAATAACATCATCCAAAGATTCAGAGAATCTGGAACAATCTCTGTGCGTAAGGGTCAGGGCCAAAAAAAAAAAACATACTAGATGCCCGTGATCTCCAGGCCCTTAAACAGCACTACACCACAAACAGGAATGCTACTGTAAGAAAAATCACAGAATGGGCTCAGCAATACTTCAAGAAACCATTGTCGGTGAACACAATTCACCTTGCCATCCACCGTTGCCAGATGAAACTCTACAGTACAAAGAAGAAGCCATTTCTAAACCGGAACCAGAAGCGCAGGCATTTTCTCTGGGTCAGGGGTCATTTAAAATGGAGTGCAGCAAAGTGGAAAACTGTTCTGTTGTTAGACGAATCACGATTCAAAGTTCTTTATGGAAAACTGGGACCCCATGTCATCTGGACTAAAGAGGGCAAGGACAACCCAAGTTGTTATCATCGCTCAGTTCAGAATCCTGCATCTGTGATGGTATGGGTTTGCATGAGTGCGTGTGTGTCATGGGCAGCTTGAATATCTGGAAAGGCACCGTCAATGCAGAAAGGTATATTCAGGTTCTAGAACAACACATGCTCCCATCCAGATGTCATCTCTTTCAGAGAAAACCTTGCATTTTTCAACATGATAATGCCAGACCACATGCAGCATTAATTACAACTTAGGAAAAGGATAAAAGGATCCAGGTATTGAAATGACCAGCCTGCAGTCCAGATCTTTCACCTATAGAGGACATCTGGCGCATCATAAAGAGGAAAATGCAACAAAGAAGGCCCAAGACAGTTGAACAGTTTGAGGCCTGTATTAGACAAGAATGGGACAGCATTCCTATTTCTAAACTTCACAAACTTGTCTCCTCGATCCCAAGACATCTGCAGACTGTTGTAAAATGAAGAGGGGATGCGTCACGGTGGTGAAAATGGCCTTGTCCCAACTTTTCTGAAATTTGTTGACACCATGAATTTTAAAATCAAAATATTTTTCCCTTAAAATTATACATTTTCTCAGTTTAAACTTCACAAACTTGTCTCCTCGATCCCAAGACATCTGCAGACTGTTGTAAAATGAAGAGGGGATGCGTCACGGTGGTGAAAATGGCCTTGTCCCAACTTTTCTGAAATTTGTTGACACCATGAATTTTAAAATCAAAATATTTTTCCCTTAAAATGATACATTTTCTCAGTTTAAACTTTTGACTCGGTCATCTATCTTTTATTCGGAATAAAATATTGAAATTTGGCACTTCCAAATCATTGTATTCAGTTTTTATTCACAATTTGTACAGTGTCAACTTTTTTGGAATCCGGTTTGTAAAGTATAAAATAATACACTTGCTAATAACCGTGGGGCCGGTGGCATAGCGGTTAGGGTGCTATGCTCATGATCAGGAGATTGTATGGTCGAATCCCAGTTAGACCCCCACTGTGCTAAGACCCCTGGGCAAGGTCTTAACCACAAGTGTGCCTCTGTTCACCCAGCAGTATAAATGGGTACCAGTAAAATATACTGGGAAGGTAACCTATGATGGACTAGCGTCCCATCCAGGAGGAGTTGAACGCCTGGTCGCTTCACGCTACAGAAACCGGGGATAAGCACCGGCCTGATGAGCTACCATGGCTTGGGTGTAAAAAGCCTTAGGACTTACTCTGAGTTTAACAGTTGCATGAGTTGGACATAAAGCCCGGATCCCTCTAAATTACGACCCGTTGACACCAATATCTAGCGGTTGGAGTTCTTTGGTTAATCCAGCAATGATGGTAAGCTCCGAATTAGTTCGTTTCACTTGGGTTTTGACGGTGTCAGTAAGATGGAGTACAGCGGCTTCATCCGCACCGGATTATTAGGAGTGGTGTCATTTTTTTGAATATTAAAGGCTTTTAAGTGCGCCTTATGGTCCAAAAAATATGGTACGAGGAGTAATGACCCAAACCACAAATATGAAAAAACGCCTTCAGAAGAAGGTCAATCTGTGAAATGGACCAGACAGAACCCCAATTTAAACGCAATAAAAAACCTGTAACGTATCACACCATAATATATCCAATGCATTTTTATACTAGAGTAAAATTAGATGACTAAACCAAGTTTTTTTAGATACTAAATATCTTGTATGTTCAAGGATATTAAGATTTTTAATGTTATTTGCTTGGAAGTTGAAAATAGACGTGTACAGAACAATAAAAATTTATTTAAAAAAAGATTTCAAATTTAAAGCCAGTTCAATTCTAAATGTATTGTACATAAACTATGTTCTGATGGCATAAACCTAGATTTCGGAGTGGGCCCTTTTGGACGAACCCAGATTCACATGACTGTGTAATCAACATTTCAGAATCTGATTGAGATTTCTTTTGCTCTAAAGTTACAGCCCAAGATTTTCTTTATAAAAACTGCAGCTGACTGAACAAAGATTCAGTTATTATCACAAGAGAGAAAAGTCGGCGTGGACATTTTGGATGGACATCCCTGCGGGTGTATTCAGATCGGCCTTGTGCAGAACAAGTTGGAGATATTGCTACCAATGCATGATTTAGTTAAACAACATGCTTATTCAATTTTAAATGGAAAAAAATTAAATGGAAAAATTTACGAGACATCCTCCTTTAAAAATTAGTTCAGTTGGAATCCTAATAATTTTTCAAATGAGAAACTCAAATTTGTCCAAAATGTGTTTATTTGCTGATACTTTTGTGTACATTTATTTATTATTTAAAAGGTTCTCCACACTATTTTGTATAAAATTTTACATCATATGCACAGATTTTGGACCAATAACCCTCATTTTATGTATCCCAGTGCTCTAGAAGACTGTGAAAAACTCAGATAGAGACTGCATGTTTACTAGATCCAGTATGTCAAGAAACAAGCTTAAAAAGCTGAAAGAAACGGTTTAATATGCTTTGTACAATAACAAAGAGCATAGTGAAAAATATGACAAATTTCATACATTAAGAATTATTCACTTAGGAGGATATTTTATATATATATAATATTATATATACATACATATGTATATAAAATATTACATATAATATTATATATCATCAGTTCATTTTCTGTAACCGCTTAATCCTAATTAGGGTCACGGGGAGGCTGGCGCCCATCCCAGCCAACTTCGGGCGAGGGCAGAGTACACCCTGGACAGCTCGCCAGGCCATCGCAGGGCGGAAACACATCAACGGCTTTGCAGCCTACTCTTGTCGAAAGTCAGCAATGGTTCTTTTACATGCCTCACACCATAGACATGGCCGGCCTTTGATAACCCAGTTAGCAGCACTGGGGAGGACAGTGACAACCTTGTGGAGAGTGGGACTCGAACCCCCAACCTTTGGATCAGCGATCCAGTGCCCTATACCACTAGACCACCACTGCCCCAATATATACATACACATACATACATACATACATACACATATATAGATACACATATATACACACACACACATTTTAAAAATATATATATATATATATACATACACACACACACACATATACACACACACATATATATATATATACACACACATACGCACACAGTCGTACCTTGGTTCTTGAACATAATCCGTTCCAGACGGTTAATCGAATTCCGATTTGGTCGAATTCCGAATCCGCTTTTCCCATTATAAATAATGTAAATGGTCTTACTCCGTTCCGTTGTCTTTTGAACAGAAGTTAACAGTACCGTAACTCATACCATAGGTCCACAAATTAAGTGAAAAAATGATTGAATGCAGTACACTATGCTATGGTCGGTGTTGTGAGAGACTCTGGTTTTGGCGTCTCTCCCTCTTGACGTTGAAGAGAGGTGTGGCTGTCACACGAATGTGGAACGCTAAACACACACGCCTGATTCCACTTAATCATGGGCTATAAAGACTAGCGGTGCTCCTCCCAGTGATAGAAGATTGTCTCTCTTCCCCGTGATCTCTCTGGCTCTCAGCTCTGTGCTCCACCAGTTCCCGCTTTAATTTGAATTTCGTGTTTCTCAACAATTTCGCATCTCTGCGCTTTATTGTTCACAGGCAAGACACTTAAGCACGGGGAAATCGTAGTCATGCTCAGAGATGTGAAGAAACACGGAAATCAAACTAAAGCGGGAACTGGTGGAGCACAGAGCTGAGAGCCAGAGAGATCACGAGGAAGAGGGATAATCTAGCACCGGGAGTGGCGCTCTGCTAGTCTTTATAGCCCGTGATTAAGTGGAATCAGGTGTGTGTGTGTTTAGCACTCCATATATACACACATATACATATCAGCCACAATTATTTATTATATATATATATATATATATATATATATATATATATATATATGGCGGCACGGTGGTGTAGTGGTTAGCACGTCCGCCTCACAGCAAGAAGGCCTGGGTTCGATTCCCGGCCTGGGCGTTTCTGTGTGGAGTTTGCATGTTCTCCCCGTGCTTGTGCGGGTTTCCTCCGGGTGCTCCGGTTTCCTCCCGCAATCCAAAGACGTGCACTGTAGGTTGATTGGCCGTTCTAAATTGACCGTAGATTCTCTCCTGCAGCGGCACTGGAAGCCAGTCGTATCGGCATTTGCCTTTCCATTGGATCCTTCCGGTGGCGCCGAGACGGGGGACTTGCTGCTTGGGTAACAGCCTGTCCCTCATTACTCTCCCTACCCGGGCTCTGCGCACTGGGGAGTATCACCAGCCGGGATACCAGCCAGAGCGCAGCCATAGTCCTTCGGGACTGACAGAGGCCTACCATACTATATATATATATATATATATATATATATATATATATATATATATATATATATATCTATCATCTATAATCTTTTTCCACCACCAAGAACCACCTGAAGGTTTCAGCTGTTTCAGCAGGTTCCTCACAGCACATTTCTTCTCCTCGGTAGTAGTGCTCAAGGTCTCATGATCTAGCAGCTTGAGTAGCATATTCAGTTCCGTCACCAAGAGTTCCATCGCTAAGGAGGAAAAGTTTAAAGTAAAGCAGTCAATAGACATCAGATTACATATACATGTGTTAAAAGTTAATGCAAGCAAAACAACTTTAAATCCTTAATTTAATAAACTCTTACAGTGTTAAAGCTGTCGAGATTTTAACTGCTTTTGGCACCTAAAACTCAAGATGCATAGTTCACTGTTAATCTGTTAACTAGGGATGGAATCCAGCACCAATAGTCATTAAAACACCCCCCCCCCCCACACACACACACACACACAGAGGTTACCACCACAGTACCTGGTAGTAGTATTTGTGGTCATTGTGGGTAGCGTCTTACAGTTTTGTTTACGAAAAAAATCTGGGGCTCAATCGGCAGGAAATAATTAACAAGCTAATCATAACACATGAACTCATAGTTAAAAAAATAAAAAAAAGACAATTTACTACAACTTACAACTACAATTTACTACTTCCAATGAGCTTGTTCTCAGACTTTGAAAACATACCACACAAACATTGTTCTTTTCTACAGGGTGTTAACATGATTCTTTCACCATCACTGTGGTTTACAGGTCGCTATAAAAGTATAGCAAAAATTCTAAGTTCAAGGATCACAGAGACTAAAGACAAAAAGGTAGAAAGGGGCTTCATCCACTGATAAACACAGCAAAGCCTCCAGGGTAGACTCTTTAGTGTTTATCCAAGGCAAAAGTGCATAATCCAATGTTTACACCTTCCTATTCAAACTTGTTGACACATGCCCTCTGTATTCACACACACACAAAAAAAACCTCCACCTTTGGTTCGACTGGCCCTAAAAAGGAGACATGGGGCAAGCAACTTCCTTTGCAAACTGAGAGTGAGTGAAAACTTAGGAATTTTTGTGACATGTGATCCAAAATCTCATGGTGGCTGATTCTCCTGGTGTGTAGATCTCCTTTTACTCCAGTTTCTTACTGCATTCCAAAAACATACAGATTAGATCAAATGGTTACTCTGATTTGGCCACAGGTGTGAATGACCATCTCTGTGTTTAGTCTTACAGCAGACTGGCAACAACCTCACATGACAGCTAGGACTC
The DNA here is from genome assembly GCA_024760905.1 of Plotosus lineatus. NCBI lineage: Eukaryota > Metazoa > Chordata > Actinopteri > Siluriformes > Plotosidae > Plotosus > Plotosus lineatus. The sequence goes on along the minus strand of CM045733.1, from coordinate 56,119,095 downwards.
CAGCTTCCACAATTACTCTGAAAAATAGGCTATAATGGTAATGAATGGAGGTTCCCAAAAACCTGGATAGATACCATAATCTGAAATATCTGAATTAAGGGCTGAAACCAAAGACTGCTGTCCGGTGTCTGTTGACACATTATTCATTATCGCAACTACCCTCATCTTGAATTATCCAGAATTAAGAGACATTCCTATCGTAATGATATCATGATCTGAATTTTACATAACATAATAGCTAGGATTTTACCAAAGAAGAGATTTATGGATGTGGTGAAGGAAGACATGAAGGTCGTTGGAGTCAGAAAAGAAGATGCGGAGGACAGGGTGAGGTGGAGGTGGATGATTTGCTGTGGCGACCCCTGAAGGGAGCAGCCGAAAGTAAAAGAAGAAAGATGATAATAGCTAGGATTTTAAATACTAGATTTGATAAGTAGGATTCGGATTATATTTTATTTATACTTTAGCTTACACAGACATACAGACGCTCCCCAGCTTACGAACGAGTTAGGTTCCAGACGGCTGTTCATAAGATGAAGTTGTTTGTAAGTTGTTACATGGCATTCTTTAGAGGGGAATGCATGTTTAAACCTTGTATAAGTAACCTATAGGAGGAGTTTGTACTGTAGACAATCCCTCTCTCGTTCTCTCTCACTCACACACACACACACAGACAGAGGCGACACTACAACTGGACAATTGAACTGATCAGCTTCCGGTTGCCCTTGGAAGGAGCACCAGCGAACTATAATCGAACTTCAACAAGATAATCTGATTTACTTATATATTTATTTACCCAAAGTGTGTGTAATGCCTCCTAGATAATTCTGTTTGATTGGTAGATTATTTGTAAATCATTTCCGAATATGATTCATGGTTTGTATGACCCGACTCGACTCAACCTGCTGCCCGTGTGTCTGAAGCTTCAAAGTCTTTATGGTGTTAAATCATGACCATCACAAATAATTGTTAATGACACCATTCCTACTGTGACACCGCAGGAAACATCATCCTGCACATCAAAATCACTCTGCCAAGGCATACCATTTAACCCAGCGGTCCCGATCCCCGGTCCCAGATAATGAAGTTATCTGTGAAAGCATCTGGAGGTGCGCGGTGGCCGCGTGTGCGCTTCAGGCTGCGCATTGCTGGAACGGTGCAAAACATGCTGACCTCTGAGAGCAGCACACGCACATCACCGGCTCACAGGTGGAAAGTTCATACGTGTGGGGGAGATGAAATTAAACACTTAGAAAACTTTTAACCGCGCTGTCTCTCTCTCTCTCTCTCGCTCTCGATTTACATAGAGTTTCACTCTTAACCAGTTCATTATAGTACTGGAGTCTATTTGTTTCTTCTTTGAAACTTTTGGCAGGAGTTCAGAAATGTATCGGTTCTGCTTATCTTCCTGGACCTCCATCAGCCATGCCCCTCTGCCGGAGACTAGTATTAAGTGTACCTCAGGATATAATGTTTAATCATATTTCATACTTATATTTATGATATATCTTTCTGTAGATTTTATTCCATTTCTATTACTACTTGTTCTTCAATTTCATTTCACTTTTACTTTCACTCTTGACCTCGGACCGGATGTTCGTAAAACAAATGTTCATAAGTGGGGGAGCGTCTGTACTAAGGGCTGGTAGCAGTAGGAGCATCTTGGAACATTCCAGTATTGACCAGGTCAATATAAACAAACTTTAGCATTACATTTGTTTCATATCAGTTGATATTGATAATTACTGATAAAATGTCTGTTTCCAATAATCACCAAGTGGAAAAAAGGGCTTAATTTGATCACTAAAAAAAAAATTGTACATACACACCTTACATTAAGATCATCAATTTTTTCTAGTCATCCAAGCATAGACTGTACTTGTGTGGCTGGGATTTTTAATTACGCGACCCAGAACAAATTTATTATAATTACAGGTATACCTCGGCTTACGTAGGAGAGACGACGTAAGTCTAAAATGACTTAAATCAAATTAGCTTGTCTCTAGGCTGGCCTAGGCTACGCCAAATTTACTTGCATAATATTTTATATACTATTGAAAAAAATATATAGATATAAATAAATAAAAGGTTGTCACTCCCCCCACCCCCCCAGTGCAGCTAACTGGGTTTTCAAAGGCTGGCCATGTATCTCACTGTCTGTCGTGAGAGGTTCATGTAAAAGAACCATTGCTGACTTTCATACAGAGGAGCTACATAGCCGTCAGTGTGTTTCTGCCCCCTGCTAAAGGGTTGCATCAGGAAGGGCATCCTACATAAAAAACCTATGCCAAATCAAACATGCGAGTCAGATGATTCGCTGTGGCGACCTCTGAAAAAGAGAAAAAGCCAAAAGGAAATGAAAAAAAGATAATATACAGAAAGTTCCCGTTATTCGCGGGGATTGCGTTCCTCTCCCACCCACAGTTCCCGGAAAGCCGCAAATTATTGATGCAGTTTTCAAACCACATATGATATTACATGCGCTTAAATATGCTTGTTAAACACATTCTATTGACAGTATTACTAATTAATACAGTAACAATGCAGTAAAATGTAGTAATGATTAAAACTTTTAAATTTTGTACCATATTCATATTTATGAATAAATAAAGTGCTTAGGCTCTTACCAGAAGCTAGAGAGGATGCAGGGCGTTTGAGTGGCATCATTAGGCTAAAATAATCATTAAAAACACATGAAAAAAACCCTGAATTTACAATTCAAGCATTCCCGTAGATAAACGTGCATGAAGGAGAAAATAAAAGAGGTGTACACATCATCTGCAACCAATCAGCAGGAGGGAGAAACAAAAGGTCTCAGCCATTGGCTAAATTTGAAACACTTCCCAGTTACTTCCGGGTTTGTTGCCAATCCTCGAGTATACGGAGGTGAAAGTGTTGAACCGCGAATAGTCAAGAGCCTACTGTAATACTATTTATAGTTGCGTGTGGGGCGTGAAATGTTTTTATTTTTCTTCCTGGAGGGGGCATCACAGAAAATAATTGAGAAGCACTACGCTAATTTAAAAACATTATGAAAAAAGCCTTTGAGAGCAAAACCCGCGAGTATGCGGACCCACCTTTTTTTTTTTTTTTTTGAAAACCAACATATAATCGAGAACATCTTAACTTGACACGACTTAAGTTGAGGTATACCTGTATAATATATAATTTATTATAAACTTTTACGAAGAGAACGTTCAATGATGAATAGATAATAATGACCACTGTACTGCTACTGCACAGTGTTGTGCTGGAATGACTGACCAAAGAGCTCCTGGGTTTATGAATACAGGATTAAACTAGTGATAACTAATAGCTACTACACAACCTCACAATGTATTTATATTAAATTAACACCATCTTGTGATAGAAGATTTTCACAGAAAAGGCAGCAAATCAAAAATACGCAGGGGGAGATGTAATGCTATCAAGCGGAACAATCGCAGTTGTTGCAGTCCATATCACCCCATTACCGTTTTGAGGAGGAACATGTTAAGATACATTGTAAGGCATTCTGCTACACCATGCCTATGGGATAGTTTCACACCAAATGTACAAGTTGACCTTAAGACCTTGCCTTAAATAAAAGACTATTTACTACAAGCTTAAAGCAACACTAATGCACTTGAACATACTGTATATATTTCCATTGTTAAACCTCCCAGTGGAGAAGATCAAACATACTGAACTCAACTTTATGTTCAGCTGCACCTGTGGAGGTTCACTTCTCGAGCCAAGTAAAACACAGGCCTACATGCCCACTCTCCTCCCAAAAGCTACAAATGTAGTGTTCCAAGATAACATACCACATCAAAAACACTGCACTGAGAACACAAACTGATACTAGTGCTTCAAATCAAGTTAAGATGATCTGGTGTGCTGATGGTACAGGAGTTTGTTGTTTTCTTCAGAATGTTTTATGTCAGTCGCTGAGATCTGAGAGACATATTACAGCTGATTATCTATTTGTCTTTTGCTGAACTCTCCAAGCTGTATTGGGAAATTTGACTTTCGGATTGGGGATTGTGTTTCAAGAAGAAAAAGATGATTTTCCTCATAAGTGAAATAGTGGAAACTTGTTCAATTGAAAAACCCAGGCAAATCGCTCACCTAGCAAAACTGTGTCTAACACACAAAAACGCACGACAAACACAAACAGCAAAATTTGGTTATTAGTTAGAACCACCGAAAAAAACCCAGTTATGCTGTAAACACCTCGGTGAAACATTTTTTATTTATTATTCTTATACATGCATAAAAATGCCACCTTGTTTTAGGCTGCCTCAGGCTGTAGTGCATGCTGTTAAAACATCTTTCTGCATAAAAGACATTTAATTAAATATAAGACCATAAAATGTGGTAATCATAGTATAAATATAAAAATCGTGAAATAATCCAACACATACCATTAACAACTGTTAAAGATGCAGCTGCTCCATCATCTTATACCCAACTGAAGAAAATCACACCATCATCCACAAAGGCACTGGATGTTACCTATTGCGAATTTCCCTCTAGGTTTAATAAAGTATCTAATCTATTACTTCAAGAAACAACCTGCAGTAGAGTCAGACAGTAAATGACTCAATGTAGGTGTGCTGTCATCCCCCTTCTTCCTTTCTGGCCCTCCCACTCCCTCTCTCTCTCCAATGCAAAGATAGCTGAGGATAGCGAACAGGGGGAGTTTCTGCTTTGATGTATCATTGGGGGAGGGTGCACATGCTTCTGTGTTAAGTCCAGGGGGCAACAAATCCCTTGTCTGCAATTACAATGGATCGAGGGCTAGGGCAGGCCTTGTGCAAACACATTTACACCTCCCACTTTAAAAACACACACACACAAAAAAATTCCGAACATGCCTGATTAGTTTTTAAGTCGTAACAACAACAGTAAGAATAATAAAAGTAATGATAGTAATGCAGGGATCCCTCACTTTCCACAGTTAATTGCGACCGAGATCCCCATGCGACCATTAAAATCTGCGAAGTAGGATCACCCCCCAACCCCCCTGACTGACATATACGTACATGTATGTATATATAATATCAATAAACATATATTCAATGCTATAAATACTTATAGTAACACAAACACTAAAAAATAATGCATAAGATGTAAGTAAAATATAAATACACACACATACAGATGCGCGCACGCACGCAGATGCGCGCACACACACCTAGACGCGCACCTCACAAAAATGTAACTAGTTTTGATAAGAGATTTTGGGTTGGTTTCGGGGTTTTTTTGCATAATTGTCTGACTGGGCAGTGGTAGCCTAGTGGTACAAGGCTCTGGATCACCAATCTTTTTGGGTTTGAGTCCCACTCTCCACAAGGTTGTCACTGTCCCCTCAGTACAGCTAACTGGGTTATCAAAGGCAGGCCATGTCTCTCACTGTCTATGGTGAGAGGCATGTAAAAGAACCATTGCTGGCTTTCGACAAGAGTAGGCTGCGAAGCCATCAGCGTGTTTCTGCCCTGCGATGGCCTGCGAATTGTCCAGGGTGTACTCTATCCTCGCACCGAGTCGGCTGGGATGGGTGCCAGCCTTCCAGGGACCCTAATTAGAATTAACTGGTTACAGAAAATGAACTGAGCATAATTGTCCTTGTTTTGTGGCATTTTCCTTAACTTTCCCCCCATTGCATCCTTAATTTCGTTATTTTTTTAATTCGATGAAATTTTTAAAAAATAAATAAATTAATTAATTAAAAAAAAAACGCGATGCACTGAAGCCGTATAAATTGAAGCGTAAAGTAGCGAGGGATCCCTGTATATTAATAATGATAATAAACACTGAACAGCCAAAAGGAAAAGAAGAACCAACACTGAAAAGTATCAGACAAATTAAAAAATTGTTAACCTTACCAACTTCAAGAGTAAGTGGGACGAAGAATAAATCCTACCCAGTACCTATCAATTCGTAACTTAATTATAAATGTATCTGCTTCCCAGTGATTCGCTCATTTGTGCAGCTTTCATACCTCAAGACTACCAAAATTTATTTACATGAAAAACAGAACAAGAATTAACTAAAGTTAAATTAAACAAACAACAATATAGAATACTTTATACAATAAACAAGGAAATAATGTTTAAAACATGTGTTTATTGCCTCCCTTCATCTCTGTCACCCTTGATAATGATTTCTTTATATTTGATTTTAAACTGCTTATTGTTTGGATGTTGCTTTAGCGCCACATGCATACTGAGCCATAGTTTGACTGCAATGACTGGAATAGAAAAGCTTTTATTTTCGTGTGTACCTTATTACTTTTAAAAATGAATTCCCCCTAAAATTGTACCCCGCACTCTATTCCTGAATAGATTTTGAATATCAGTAACATGTTAATTTTGGCTTTGAGCATTATTTGCATTGTTTGATATTTTACAAGATCTGTGAATTTCAATAATTTTAAACTTCAAGAATAATGAGAGTGTAATCTATCTTGATATACTGTACATGTCTAATGTGTGATATCCAGTTTATTCTAACCTCCATAATTACAAGGAAATTTATTTTCATGAACTCTTTCAATTTCAACCCCATCTATTTGTATGTGAACACATACATTCATTCTGCAAATACCAAATAACATTATTTTTGTATTGGCCTCGACACTGACCCCTGACGAACACCACAAGCAATGTATAAACACTTGGAACAGAATTTCCCAACTTTACAAACTGCGCTCTCTTAGTTACTTTTCACTCAATTTAAAACCATCCCCTAATACCATACCTCTCCAGTTTATGTAATAATAATAATAATAACAATAACAACAACAACATGTCAATTGTATCAAATCCCCTCCTTGAATAGCCGCCTTATTGTTATGGAGGGATTTACATGTACTAATGATCCTAGGAGCCATGTTGTCGGGGGCATGATGCCCCTGTGAGGGTCACCCAAGGCAAACAGGTCCTGGGTGAAGGTCCAGACAAAGCGAGTTCAAAAAACCCTATGGACAAACTTAAAAGGACACAGTTTCCCTTGCCCGGACGTGGGTCACCAAGCTCCACCCCAGAGCCAGACCTAGGGGAGTGGCTCAAAAGCAAGTGCCTGTTGATCAGGCTTCTGCCCATGAAGCCCGGCCAACTGAGCCCAGCCCGAAAAGTAGACATGGGTCTGACCTCCCATGGACCACCATCTGTGGGAGGGATCAGCTATATGGATCAGTTGCTGTGCGAGTTGGATGGCAGCCGAAGGCATGGGTTCTGTCAGACCGTTCCTTGGCTAATGACTCTGCCTCTGGGGACATGGAATGTCACCTCTTTGGTAGGGAAGGAGCCTGAGCTGTTGCATGAGGTTGAAAGATACCAACTAGATATAGTTGGACTCACCTCAACACATAGCTTGGGCTCTGGAACCACCCATCATGAGAGGGGTTGGACCACGTTCCATTCTCGAGTTGCTCATGAGGAGAGAAAACGAGCCGGTAAGGGTATCCCACCCGTCTCGGTGCCTACATGTTGGGATTGTCAACGGATGACAAAAAGGTAGCTTTCCCCCCCCCGCCTTAGAGTAGGGAGACAGGTCCTGACTGTTGCTTGTGCTTATGCACCAAATGACAGTTCAGAGTACCACCCCTTCTTGGAAGCTTTATTTGGTGCTAACTTTGATGTTGGAAATCACTCCCCAGGGAGACTCGCTCGGCCTGGGAGACTTCAACGCCCATGTGGGAAACGATAGTGTGACCTGGAAGGGTGTGATCAGTAGGTAAGACCTCTACAGTCTCAACCCGAATGGAGTTTCATTGTTGGATGTCTGTATTTGTCACAGTTTGTCCATCACGAACACCATGATTAAACATAAGGGTATCCAAAGGTGCACTTGGTACTAGTTCGATGATCGACTTTGTAGTCGTGTCACTGGACTTGCAACCGCATGTTCACGACACTCAAATGAAGAGAGGAGCTAAGCTGTCAAACAATCACCACCTGGTGGTGAACTGGCTCCGATGGTGGGGGTGGCCGCCCTCCAGATCTGGCAGGCCCAAGTGTGTAGTTAGGGTCTCTTGTGAACCTTTGGTGTGGTCTCCTCTCAGAAGAGGCTTTTAACTTCCACCTGTGGCAGAGCTACAACCATGTCCTGAAGGAAGCAGGTGACATGGAATCAGAATGAGCCATGTTTCATGCCTCGATTATTGAGGCGACAGCCCATAGCTGTGTCCGGAAGGTCGTTGCTGCTTGTCGTGGCAGTAACACCCAAATCCGGTGGCGGACACCTGCGGTGAAGGGGGCCGTCCAGCTGAAAAAGTAGGTCTATAGGGCCTTATTGGCCTGTTGGATGCCTGATGCAGTAGACAGATATCAGCAGGCCAAACATGCTGCAGCCCGAGCTGTCGCTGATGCAAAATCTCAAGCGTGGGAAGAGTTCAATGAGGGCCTGGAAAGCGATTGTTGGTTGGCCTCAAAAAGGTTCTAAACCACCATCCGACACCTCAGGAGGGGGAAGCAGTTATCCATAAACTCTTTACATAGAAGTGGGGAGGTGTTCACCTCAACTGGGAATGTTATCAGGAGGTGGAAGGAATACTTTGAGGACCTCCTCAATCCCACTAACATGCCCTCAGGAGCTGGAAGACCCTGGGTGTTTGAGTGGGGCTCCACCAATCACTGGAACGGAGGTTGCTGAGGTAGTGAAAAAGCTCCTTTGTGGTTGGGCTCTGGTGTGGATGAGATTCACGCTGAATATCTTAGAGCTCTGGATGTTGTAGGACTGTCTTGGTTGACGTCTTCTGCGTCATCGTGGGCTGAATTGGCAAAAAGGAGCGGTAGTCCCAATTTTTAAAAAAAGGACCAGAGGGTGTATTCCAATTATCGTGGAATCACACTCCTCCTGCTGGAGAGTAGGATTTGACCGATAGTTGAACCATGGACTCGGGAGGAACAATTCAGCTTTTGTTGTCCTGGCTGTGGCACTCTCAACCAATTCTATACACTACAGGATCCTGGTGGTGGTGGTGTGAGAGTTTGCCCAATGTGTCCACATGTGTTTTGTGGATTTAGAGAAGGCTTTCGACCGTGTCTCTGGCGCTATCTTGTGGGGCGTGCTCCGGGAGTACACCATACCAGACTCATTGCTACTGGCCATCTGGTCTCTGTATCACCAGAGCCAGAGCTTGATCCGCATTGGTATCAACATGTCACATTTGTTTCTGGTGAGGGTTGGAGTCCCTCAAGGCTGTCCTTTATCACCAATCCTGTTTATAATTTTAATGGACAGAATTTATAGGCGCAGCGCAGCATTGACGGGTTCTGGTTTGGTGGCCATCAGATCTCGTCTCTGCTTTTTGATGATGTTGTCCTTTTGGATTCATCGATCCAGGACCTCCAGCTCTTATTGGAGTGATTCGCAGTCGAGTGCGAAGTGACGGAGATGAAAATCAGTACCTCCAAGTCCGAGGCCATGGCGCTCAACCACAAAAAGGGTGGAATATACCCTCAGCGTCTGGAATGAGGTCTTGCTCCAAATGGAGATGTTCAAATATCTCGGGAGCTTGTTCATGAGTGAGGGAAGAATAGGGCGGGAAACCGACAGCCGGATCTCTGCAGAGTCTGCTGTAAAGCAGAGCCTGTACTGGTCCATCATGGTGAAGAGGGAGCTGAACTTGCAAGGCAAAGCTCTCAGTTTGCTAGTCTTTCTACATTCCAACCCTCATCAATGATCACTAACTTTGGGTAGTGACTGAAAGAACAAGATCGTGCATACAAACGGCTGAAATGAGCTTCCTTCACTGGGTGGCTGGGCTCTTCCTTAGAGATAAGATGAGAAGCTCAGCCATCCAAAAGAAGCTCAGAGTAGAATCGCTGCTCCTCTGCATTGAGAGGAGCCAGTTGAGGTGGCTCAGGCAACCTAGTTAGAATACCCCCTGAACGCCTCCCTGGTGTGGTGTTTCGGGCATGTCCGACCAAGAAGAGACAAAGGGGTCAACCATGAAAACACGCTGGAGGGATTATGTCTCTCGGTTTGTCTGGGAACGCCTCAGTGTCCCCCTGGAAAAGCTGGAGGAAGTGGCTGGGGAGAGGAACCCCCGCGACACCCCGGATTAAGAGGAGGAGGAGGATAATGATGATCAAGAATTGTATCAAATTCCTTTTTACCATTACCAAATGTTCTTACCGAATTCTTTGTTCTATGGCATTTGTGATGTCTTCAATTGATTCTATTATAGCTAGTGACGTTGATCTGTTAGCTCTGAATCCATACTGTCTAAACCATAATGCATATTTATTAAATCTAAGGCAATACCTAAGGGAGTCATTCTCTTATTTTCAGGTGAACAGAGGTTAGAGTCTCAATTCCACTCACTATAATTTCTTCTCTGGAATGGAGCTGAATGATATGCGTACATGCCACAGAAAGTTTCTCAAACAGGATGAGACATGCCAAATATTTCAAGGCACACACACACACGTGCGCCTGACTATATGTACCTACGAGGATAAGCTCTTCGTATCAGTGGCTCCATCTCTTTACCTCTGAAAGCATGACAGCAGACACTCTCCCAGTTCTTTACATAGATAAAAGTCTGATGGCATGCTGAGCTCTGTCTTTTTGAAGGTACAGATGAGAAACTGTAACTCAATGCTCGTGTCACTCAGGCACACTGGATTACAACCTTTCCAGAACAATTATATTAGAGGACATAAAATCACAAGTTATTCACAGTAGAATATGTTTACAAGAGGACATTTCACATGTCTCACATTTCACAAAGGAGTGAAAGTAATCAAATCAAAACTTTACTCAGTAAAGATCAATGCAACAAATATCTTCAATAAATCATCAGTTAGTCCACTGGGCAAATCACACTTAGATGAAATATTGCTGGAGACTTCACGCCCACAACCTTATCAGTGTGATCTCTTCTACACACAAAGCCACAAGTGTCACATTGTCTACAGCAGGTCTTGTACTTTCAAAAACATTTGCCAGGATATGCACAGACAGTGGCAGTCCAACCACAATATATAGCTTACAAGAAAGACTCAAGGCTCAGTCAGTGCTGGGTTTCTCAACAATTCTTTCCTCTTAGTGTATCAAATTTATGAAATGACACCTGTTTCTTTCTGCTCCAAAGTCAATAACAAGCTTCTTCCAAAATAAACTTTGAATCTGTCATATAATATGGATAGGATATCCACAAAAATTGTTTTGGCTATAGCAACATATTCACTCTCTCACCTAATTTTGTGTGTGCTTCCAAGTTATTCCTTTTCAAATGAGTCACTGCCAGAAAAAATTCCACCACTACACAGATTTTGATGATTTTGATAATTTTTTTCATACTTTGTACACATCTGTGAGAGAACAAAAACTCCAAAGTTTGAGGTATCAATTCGGTCTTCCTTACAATTGGCAAACATCTTTTAAAAAGGGAGGTGTGGCACTTTGTAGCATGATGAAGCAACAATTTTTAAGGTATTTTTCTCTTATAACGCAGTCAAAACACGGGCAATCCAGGCAAGTTGATGATAAAATCTTCACAATTAAAAGTGTGAGGAACTTAATTTGTCCATTGTTTCAAAGACATCCATAGTGGAAATACTTGAAAAATGCACTCTTGGAGTGGATCCTTATTTTGTCGAGCCACTTTACTAACTATATTGGCAAGTCTGGTCTAATTCCAATAAGAGAAATTTCTGACGACAAAAGAAACTTACTGATGTTTTGTACCAAGTCATGCCAATGGTCTTCAGTTCGGCAATGCCGGTCCTTCGCCAGGTCTGTTTTGGGTACCCTCGCCTTCTTTTCCCCTGCGGGTTCCAGTCAAGTGCTTGGCGTGCGATACTTGAAGGTTCCTTTCTTCAGTGTGTGGCCAACCCATCGCCATTTCCTTCTTCGGATCTGAATGTCCATAGGCTCTTAGTTTGCCATTGACCACAGTACCGTGTTTGGCACTCTGTCATACCACTTCACACGCAAGATCTGCTGGAGGCAATTGTTGATGAAAGTCTGGATCTTTTTGTAGCTGCTGTGGGTGACTCTCCATGTTTCTGAGCCGTACATAAAGACTAATTTAACATTAACAGAAGATGCAGAGTTTGGTGCGAGTAGAAATTGCAGTGGCCCTCCACACCGGTCAAAGGATGACAAAGGTTTGCCGCGCTTTCTTGATTTGGGCCTGGATGTCTTCGTCGGTCCCCTCTGTCTGGCTGATCTTACTGACCAGGTAGACGAACTCTTGTACAGCTTCTGTTGCCGCTCCTTCGATGGCGATGGGGTCTTCTTGTCTGTTAGTGGTGCGCAGTACTTTTGTATTTTCCTGGCTGATCTTCCGTCCGACTCACAACGAGGCTTTGCTCAGGGCATCTACCTTCTCTTGCATGTCTTGCAGGCGGTGTGAAAGTAGAGCCACGTTATCTGACATCACAACGTCGGTGTGGGAAGAGTGTGCCTCCGATCGTGAGCTGGTTCACAGCACAAAAGTCGGCAAAAAGCTCATCATTCTCGTTCACACCCCCCCCCCCCCCCATGTCCATTCTTTCCCATCTCTTTTTCCTTGCCGGTGTTCTCGCTTCCCACCTTGGCGTTCACATCTCCCATGAGGATCAGCATGTCTCTGCTGGGAATCTTGTCCATGACTGCCTGTAGCTGGCTGTAAAATGCATCTTTGTCCTCTTCTTCTGCATTATTTGTTGGAGAATAGCACACAACCACAGACACTCTCTGGAACCTAGACTCAAACCTAGCCGTCATGATGCAGTCAGACACAGGCTCCCACTCCAGCAGGCTTCTTGGCAGCCCCCGTGGAGAACAGCAGTGCCTCTCCAGCTTCATGGAGATCATCCTCGTTGTCTTTGCCTGCAAGAGCAACGTCTCTCCTGTCTGCAGTTTGGCCTCCCCAAAAGAGTTCCATCTGGCTTAGCACATGCAGAGTAGTGAGGTGGTACTGGTTCATCTCCCTCACTGCTTGCGTGCACCTCCCTGTCTCCCGGAGTGTCCTCACATTCCACATTCCAATCAGGGTGGGTTTCTTCTGAGAGCAACTTTGGTCCTTTCATCAAGGGTGTCCTCGGGCGAAGAAGGGTCGTCGGCCCTGCAACCTCCTGGTGGGTTTGGCTGCAGCGCGTCATCAGTCTTGAGATCGGAGCCCTGGTTCTTCCAAGGACAGTGTAAATGTTTTGCGTACTGTTGTTGGTTTACGTAACAAAGCTTGTTTTCCATGAATAGGGTGTTAACCTATAGCACAACCCCCAACCTGGAGGACCAGGGGAACGTTGAATTCAGAGGAACCCGACTCCGAGACAGATTGTCTACCATGACTGACGAGCTCGATCTACCCGGGGGGAGTGCACTTAGTCTGGTCTCTACCCTTCAACCTGTGTGACATAGGTGACCCTACCAGGAGACGATTCTCCCGTCACCATAGCTCTCGGGGTCATTGAGACATGCAAGCCCCCCAACCACGACAAGGTGGCACTCAATGGGGAGTCAGCAGTATATAATTGTGCGTTATGTAAAGTGTCAGAATGTGTTATATAAGATTGTTTTATGTTAACTTGACAAGTGATTGAGAGCTGTGACTCATTTAAAAGTATCTTTTCAAGCTCTTGTGTACGGATTGTGTAGATTCTTTTGTACATTTGTACTGAATATTTGGTCTGAAATGGAGAAAATGATATGATGGATTTCTTGTCATTTTTTACCCCCTCATTGACATTTATTTTTTAGATTCAGTGATGTGGTATAACATGCCAAAATTCAAACTTTGTAACGTTTGTGATGAGTCAAGGACTCCGAGACAGAGGGGGTCAAAGGCGGTTTTCCCCAGAATTGATTTTTGTTGAATATCTTTGTAACCAATGTGTGTTATTAGAAACCTGCAAATACACCAAATTCGACCTCTGACTGAGTCACACTTTAAAATCTTGTTTTCCTTTCGGCTGCTCCCTTCAGGGGGTCGCCACAGCAAATCATCCGCCTCCATCTCACCCTGTCCTCGGCATCTTCTTTTCTGACTCCAACGACCTTCATGTCTTCCTTCACCACATCCATAAATCTCTTCTTTGGTCTTCCTCGAGGCCTTCTGCCTGGTAGTTCCAACCTCATCATCCTACTGCCAATATACTCACTATCCCTCCTCTGTACATGTCCAAACCATCTCAATCTAGCCTCTCTGACTTTGTCTCCAAAACATCTTACATGGGCTGTCCCTCTGATATACTCATTTCTGATCCTATCCATCCTCATTACCCCCAGAGAGAACCTCAACATTTTCATCTCCGCTACCCCTAGCTCTGCCTATGTTAGAGTGGTTCTAACATACTTCTCTGCCACTCCAGACTTCCTCATGCAATACCACAGTTCTTCTCTTGGCACCCTGTCATATGCTTTTTCCAGATCCACAAAGGCACAATGTAGTTCCCTCTGACCTTCTCTGTACTTCTCCATTAACATCCTCAAAGCAAACACTGCATCTGTGGTGCTCTTTCTTGGCATGAAACCAAACTGTTGTTCACAAATGCTGACCTCTGCCCTTAGTCTACCTTCCACTATTCTTTCCCATAACTTCATCGTATGGCTCATCAACTTTATCCCTCTGTAGTTGCCGCAACTCTGCATGTCTCCCTTGTTCTTAAAAATGGGCACCAGCACACTTCTCCTGCACTCCTCCGGCATCTGCTCACTCTCTAGTACCTTGTTGAATGTTCTTGTCAGAAAATCTACTGCTACCTCTCCTAGACACTTCCATACCTCCACAGGTATATCATCACGACCAACTGCCTTTCCATTCTTCATCCTCTTCAATGCCCTTCTCACTTCACCCTTACTGGTCTTTGCTACATCCTGCTCCTCAATGTCACCTCTTCTACTCTTTTTTCTCTCTCTCATTTTCCTCATTCATCAGCTCTTCAAAGTACTCTTTCCATCTTCCCAGCACACTTCTGTCATCAGTCAATACCCCCCTCTCTGTCCTTTATCAATCTTACTTGCTGTACGTCCTTCCCATCTCTATTTCTTTGCTGTGCCAACCTATATAGATCATTTTCTCCCTCTTTACTGTCCAACCTATCATACAAGTCATCATACGCCCTCCGTGTGGCCTTAGCCACTGCTACGTTCGCCTTATGCTGTGTCTCCCTGTACTCCTGTTTACTCTCTTTGGTCCTCTCTATGTCCCACTTCTTCTTGGCTAACCTCTTCCTTTGTACACACTCCTGCACTTCCCCATTCCACCACCAAGTCTCCTTATCTACTTTCCTTCCAGAGGACACATCAAGTATTCTCCTACCTGTGTCCCTGATCACATTTGCTGTGGTTGTCCAGTCATTTGGAAGCACTTCCTGGCCACCCAAAGCCTGTTTCAACTCCCCTTTGAAGACAACACGACACTCTTCGTTTTTCAACTTCCACCACTTTGTCTTCTGCTCTGCCTTTGCCTTCACCTTCCTCACCATCAGCATCATCCTGCATACCACCATCCTATGCTGTTTGGCAACACTCTCACCCAGTACTACTTTGCAGTCACTGACTTCCTTCAAATTACATCACTTACACAAGATGTAGTCTACCTGTGTGCTCCTACCTCCGCTTTTATAAGTCACCCTATGCTCCTGTTTCTTCTGGAAGAAAGTATTCACCACAGCCATTTCCATCCTTTTTGCAAAATCGATCAACATCTGTCCTTCTGTGTTCCTGTCCTGGATACCAAACCTGCCCATCACTTCCTTGTCCCCTCTGTTGCTTGCACCAACATGTCCATTGAAGTCTGCCCCAATGACCACTCTTTCACCTCTGGGGGTCCTCTGCAACACTTCATCTCAGTCACTCCAGAATCCTGCCTGTGGGGCATAAGCACTAACAGCATTGAACATCACGCCTTCAATTTCTAACTTGAGACAGATCACCCTGTCTGACACTCTTTTCACTTCTAGAACATTCCTGAAAAACCCCTCCTTCAAGATGACTCCTACTCCATTTCTCTTCCCATCCACACCATTATAAAACAGCTTAAACCCTGCTCCTAAGCTTTTAGTTTTGCTACCTTTCCACCTGGTCTCCTGAACACACAGTATGTCCACCTTCCTCCTCTGCATCATGTCAGCCAGCTCTCTACCTTTTCTTTGCATAGTTCCAACATTCAAAGTCCCTACTTTCAGTCCTAGACTCATGCCTTTCCTCTTCTCTCTCTGGCAACGGACACGCCTCCCGCCTCTCCTTCTTCGACGTCTTCGACCAACAGTAGTCCAATTTCCATCAGCACCCTGTTGGTTGACGGCACTGATGGCGGTCGTTGTTAACCCGGGCCTCGACCGATCCGGTATGTCATTCTTTCTTGTGATTCGCATAGTTTATTTGGCATTTGTTTTACGCCGGATGCCCTTCCTGACGCAACCCTCTGCATTTATCTGGGCTTGGGACCGGCGTGAGGGAGAGACACTGGTTTGTTCCCCCCCCTCACGGCTGCATTGCCCCTGTAATACACATTCCGTTAACGTTGTTAACCCGGGCCTCGACCGATCCGGTATAGGGGTAATACTTCTGATTTGCATCATAAAAGTTTGGCATTGGTTTTACGTCGGATGACCTTCCTGACACAACCCTCTGCATTTCTCCGCGCTTGGGACCAGCATAAGGGGGAAAGACAATGGTTAGTGCCCCCCCCGCCTCATGGCTGCATTTGAGTCATCTGTGCCTAAGAAGAAGCACTCAACAGGATTCACGGAATACAGAATACAACACTGATCCTGGAAGACCACTTTGGAGAGTGGTGTGGTACCAACAACCTGCAGCTGAATGTATCCAAGACAAAAGGAGATTGTGGTGGATTTTAGAAGAAAGGGATCACCCCTCCCCCAGTGCAGCTAACTGGGTTATAAAAGGCTGGCCATGTCTCTCACTGCTTGTGGTGGGAGGTTCATGTAAAAGAGCCATTGCTGAATTTCGACAAGAGTAGCTGTATAGCCATCAGCTTATTTCTGCCCTGTGATGGCCTGGCGAGCTGCCCAGGGTGTACTCTTTCCTCTCCTGAAGTCAGCTGGGATGGGCGCCAGCCTCCCCATGACCCTAATTAGGATTAAGCGGTTACAGAAAATGAATGAATGAATGAATGGGATCACCCCTCTCCTGGTTGCATGGTTTGCACAGACTGCTGATAAATATTCCAGGACGTTTCAATGTCATTTCCAGGATGTTGTACAAATTTTCAAGGATATTCTGATCATTACAGAATAAGTGAAATCAACATATTTGAAGACATTATAGAAACATTAGGTTTTAAATAAGTAATATTAATAAGCCATACTTTTATTTCAGTTATTTAATTCTGTTATTTCTAATTCAAGATACAAATGATGTTTTTATCATCTAATTTCTCTTAATTCTTTTTTTTTTGCAAGTTCATCATCCAAAACAGACTGATGAGATGTTTTTTCCTTTGCTGTTCTTTTCAAAGCAGTTACTTCACTGACGAATCTCATTTTCCCTGTTTCCTCTGCTTTATTATACAGACTGTCAGCAGTTTTATTCAGGTGACGTTCACATGTGATTCCTTGTGATTTGAGAGGAGATTTCATAAATTATTTAAAGTTATATTAATACAGGTGTACCTCGGCTTACATCGTTAATTGGTTCCAGGAAAGACGACGTAAGTTGAAAACGACAAATCAAATTAGTTTGTCTCTAGGGTACGCCAAATTTATTTTTGTGTGTGTAATATAAGATACAGCTTTATTAATCTCACAATGGAGAAATTTACTGTTACAAGCTCTTGAAGTATAGTACCGTCAGTAGGGGGTGCAAAATAGCTCAGAAAGATGTAACATCCTTGAGTGAATTAGAACAGAACAATAAATATAAAAAAAAGTGTGTGTATGTATATATATATATATATATATATATATATATATATAAATAAAACACAATAAAAAAAACTTTGGAGACTGGCTGATATACAAATGTACATGTATCTTGAGGGCAGAGCAGATAAATTGATATGGTTCACAGTCACAGTGGGGTAGATGTGGTTGATTAAAGTGCACGGGTTTTTTATTGCACATAACCGTTTTTTTTTTCACAGACAGTTACAGAGTGGCGTTGTACAGTCTGACAACGGTGGATGCACTGAGGATGTCTCAGTCGTCCACTGAAGGAGCTGCTCAGCTTCTCTACAGTCTAGTGCAGTGGGTGAGAGCTGTTGTCTATGATGGATAGGAGCTTGGCTACCATCCTCCTCTCACCCACCTCCTCCACAGAGTCCAGTGGGCAGCCCAGGACAGCGCTGGCCCTCCTGACCAGCTTGTTCAATCTCTTTCTGTCCTGCTCTGCGCTGCCCGGGACCCAGCAGACAGCAGCGTAGAGGATTGCAGAGGCTACCACAGAGTCATAAAATGTCCTGAGCAGAGGTCTGCATACTCCGAAGGACTTAAGTCTCCTCAGAAGGTGGAGACGACTCTGGCCCTTCTTGTAAGTGTTGTGGGACCAGTCCAGTTTATTGTTGAGGTGAACGCCCAGTTACTTGAAACTGAAACATATATATATATATATATATATATAAAATGCAACCGTGGGGGGGGGCACAAACCAGTGTCTACCCTCATGCCGGTCCCAAGCCTAGATAAATGCAGAGGGTTGCGTCAAAAAGGGCATCCGGTGTAAAACCAATGCCAAATAAAATATGCGAGTCAAAACAAAGAAATTCATACCGGATCGGTCGGGGCCCAGGTTAACAACGACCGCCATCAGTGCTGTTAACCAACAGGGTGCTAGTGGAAATTGGACTCCTCTTGGTCGAAGAAGGAGAGGTGGGAGGCGTGTCTGTAGGCAGAGAGAGAGAGAGAAGAGGAAAGGCATGAGACTAGGACTGAAAGTACGGACTTTGAATGTTGGAACTATGACAGGAAAAGGTAGAAAGCTGGCTGGCTGGCTGATGATGCAGAGGAGAAAGGTGGACATAATGTGTGTTTAGCAGACCAGGTGGAAACGTAGCAAGGCTAGAAGCTTAGGAGCAGTGTTTAAACTGTTTTTTCATGGTGTGGATGGGAAGAGAAAAGGAAGTAGGAGTCATCTTGAAGGAAGTGTTTGTCAGGAATGTTCTAGGAGTGAAAAGAGTGTCAGACAGAGTGATGAGTCTCAAGTTAGAAATTGAAGGCGTGATGTTCAATGTTGTTAGTGCTTATGCCCCAGAGGCAGGATGTGAGCTAGATGAGGAGAGATTCTGGAGTGAGTTAGATGAAGTGATGCAGAGTACACCCAGAGGTGAAAGAGTGGTCATTGGGGCAGACTTCAATGGACATGTCGGTGCAGGAAACAGAGGGGAGCGAGGAAGTGATGGGCAGGTAGACGACATCTTGTGTAGGCAATGTAATTTGAAGGAAGTCAGTGGTGGGTGAGAGTGTTGCCAAACAGCATAAGATGGTGGTGTGCAGGATGATGCTGATGGTGAGGAAGGTGAAGAAGGCAAAGGCAAAGCAGAAGACAAAGTGGTGGAAGCTGAAAAAGGTAGTGTCGGTTTGTCTTCAAAGGAGTTGAAACAGGCTTTGGGTGGTCAGGAAGTGCTTGCAAATGACTGGACAACGACAGCTAATGTGATCAGGGAGACAGGTAGGAGAGTACTTGGTGTGTCATCTGGAAGGAGAGTAGATAAGGAGACTTGGTGGTGGAATGAGGAAGTGCAGGAGTGGGTACAAAGGAAGAGGTTAGCTGAGAAAAGAGGACTGAAGAGAGTAAATTGAAGTACAGGGAGATGCAGTGTAAGGCAAATGTAGCAGTGTCAAAAGCCAAACAGAGGGCGTATGATAACTTGTATGCTCGGTTGGAAAGTAAGGAGGGAGAAAATGATTTATACAGGTTGGCACAGCAGAGAAATAGAGATGGGAAGGACGTGCAGCAAGTTAGATTGATAAAGGACAGAGAGGGAAATGTATTGACTGATGACAGAAGTGTGCTGAGAAGATGGAAAGAGTACTTTGAAGAGCTGATGAATGAGGAAAATGAGAGAGAAAAAAAGAGTAGAAGAGGTGACTGTTGAGGACCAGGAAGTAGCAAAGATTAGTAAGGGTGAAGTGAGGAGGGCATTGAAGAGGATGAAGAATGGAAAGGCAGTTGGTCCTGATGACATACCGGTGGAGGTATGGAAGTGTCTAGGAGAGGTAGCAGTAGATTTTCTGACAAGAAAATGTCAGATGGACAGGCTGACAGACGAGGTTAGACAAGATTCCCCATGGACTATGATGTTTGCAGATGACATTGTAATCTGTAGTGAGAGCAGAGAACAAGTGCAGGAAAATCTAGAGAGGTGGAGGTATGCCCTGGAAAGGAGAGGAATGAACATTAGCCTCAGTAAGACAGAATACATGTGCATGAATGCCAAGGACCAAAGAGGAACGGTGAGATTACAGGGAGCAGAGATAAGAAAGGTGGAGGATTTTAAGTACTTAGGCTCAACAATCCAGAGCAATGGAGAGTGTGGAAAAGAGGTGAAGAAGCGTGTGCAGGCAGGTTGGAATGGTTGGAGAAAAGTGTCCGGTGTGATGTGTGATAGGAGGGTATCGGCAAAAATGAAAGGAAAAGTGTACAAGACGGTGTTGAGGCCAACGATGCTGTATGGGTTAGAAACAGTGGCCCTGGGGAAAAGACAGGAGGCAGAGTTGGAGGTAGCAGAGATGAAAATGTTGAGGTTCTCTTTGGGAGTAACGAGGATGGATAGGATTAGGAATGAGCACGTCAGAGGGACAGCACATGTAAGACGTTTTGGAGACAAAGTCAGAGAGGCTAGATTGAGATGGTTTGGACATGTACAGAGGAGGGATAGTGAGTATATTGGTAATAGGATGCTGAGGCTGGAACTACCAGGCAGAAGGCCTCGAGGAAGACCAAAGAGACGATTCATGGATGTGGTAAAGGAGGACATGAAGGTCGTTGGTGTAAGAGAAGAAGATGCAAAGGATAGGGTGAGATGGAGGCAGATGATTCGCTGTGGCGACCCCTGAAGGGAAAAGCCGAAAGGAAAAGAAGAAGATGTGTATTACAGGGGCATCAAATCATCAAAAGACTTTAAGCCTGGTACTTATGTTGGCTGCTGTCTATGACAAAGTGTAGAATATACTCAGTGTGCTCAAAGCTTCTGACAACAAAAATTTGCTCATCACTTTCATAAGGAAAACACAAATTTTCTTTATTTAATTGGCACTGGCAGAGGGATGAATGCTGGGTGCCTATTGGTCTGTGGTCCCTGTCCCTTCTTAGTACAACCCCAGTCAGTGTTCCAACTAATGGAGACTGACATCTGACTGAAATCAGTGACAGTTTTAAAATGCTCTCTTGCATGCATTGGTGATCTTATAGTGCATATTTATCGAACTGATTACTGTTGGTAAGGAACTGTAATACGTTAAGTACTTATATTCGCTTCAAACAAGTGGTAAAGTTGCCTCATTAATTATAAAAACAGATCACGATTCCAGACACTCGTTTTGTTATGAACAGACTGTAAACTTTCTTATTGGTCCATTGTTATAAGCAAGCTTTAAAAGCATGGCTTAAATAATTCTTGTGATTTTAATCAATCATACCTCATATTTTTCAATTACATGAATGTTGAACAAATAAAGAGTGTTTTACTAAACATGTGTTACACGTTTTCTTACAGCTGTCACATGAGCAACGACGCAATAACAAATAAAAACAAAAATAAACACTCCATTCGCATTGTGTAAATACTACATTGTTCAAGGCAAACTATGTGAAGGGCAATCTGATTATTTTAGATTTTCTTAAATAATACAATGTGTGTTTGAAAGGCAGCATTTTGTGGAACCCTGTATGATAATATTGCTGATAAGTGGTGTGAGAAAACTGAACGATTCTCCCATAACATCGGTCATGGAGGTCTTTAATTGTGCTGGTTATCCATAGTTTATTGTTATGTATAGTACCATACAGTCTTAACTGGCATCAGTATCCATAAAGAAATTAAATGTGGTCTATGGTGTTGACACTCCTGTCCATGTGCATGCCCTGTTCCTCCACCACGACATCCCAGTCAGTGGATTCAAAGCAGTGTCTCAGGGAATGCCTTGCCTCTGGTGACCATTTCCCAAAAGATCTAGTAATAGCAAAAAGCTTCTGTACACAAGTTCTATATGTGTGCCGAAGAAAGACCATGCTGTCATCAGATCTTCCCAATGGTGGAAGAGGTACAGCCCTGTAAGCCTCCTTCATGTTGGCATAGAACAAACCTTATATCCGATCTCCAGGTGTTGGACAGGCCACATACTGTACAAAACCAATGAGACAAGAGGACAAAGACATGATTGAAATCCCCATGTTTGCAATAAAGGCATCTGGGTGCTGTGTTTGTAATCTAGGGGCATGGATGACATCACACGCCACCCTTGGTGGAACGCAAACAACTCTGGTGACTATGTATGGAACTTCCTTCGGCGTACAGTATGCTCGGAAACCAACCAAATCTAACACAGACAAGGGCAAAAAAAATTTAATCTACAAAAACTTTGTTTTTACAGCCAGTCCAAACAACCCATAGGAGAAATGTAAACATGTGCCAACCTTGTTATCTGGAAAACAGACACCATCTAACATGGCTATTCAACACAGTAACAATATTTTTGGGTGGAAAAAGGGCTCCGTCCCATCTGTTTAAGTATTAATTAGCTTTGTATGTTATCATTTGCCAAGTGGGAAGCAAGAATTATAGTGGCTATAAAGGCGGACTGGGAGATGTGGCCTACAAATTAAATTAATTTAAATCTCTTGTTCAAGGTGGCACGATATCGTAGTGGTAGCACTTTTGCTGCACAGCAATATGGTGTGGGTGTTTCTGGGTGGAATTCGCATGTTATCTTTGTTCTTCCATTAGTTTCCTCCGGGTACTTTGGTTTCCTCCCTCAGTCCAAAAATGTGCAGAGTAGGCTGACTGGCAGTTCCAAATGGAGATGGAGTGTGAACTTTGTACGCGTGTTGGCCCTGCAATGATCTACTGACCTACTCCTTCGCCCAGAGTCGGTTAAGATAGACCTAAAATGATTAGGCAACTTATAAAATGTCAATAAACATTGACAACCTTATGGAGAGTGGGACTCGAACCCCCAACCTTTGGATCAGCGATCCAGCACCCTATACCACTAGACCACCACTGCCCTATTCCGGGTGACGAAGGCTGATAATAATGAAACTACTTCAACTGTGTGTCACATGCCTCTGGAGCACTGTATTAGGCAGTGAATCAGTGATCTCATTCCACAGTATTGTTGTTACTCTTAATGTATGTTTATTAGGCACCATTTATTAAAATAGCAAAATTATAAAAAAAAAAGTCACTGGAATAAAGCAGGTGGAAATTCCATTTCATCTCTACATATTTATATCGCCGTGAACGCTATTATTCAAGCTGTTTGAAGTGGTGGCTGTTGATTAAAGAGCACTGAGATTGAGAACTGATCTCATTTGGCTGATAACGCCCATGATTCGATCAATTTTTATATAGATAGTGAGCACGATGGGTCTGCAACCAATATCGTCGGCCGTATTAGTCACTGTCAGTGACTGTCAGCAAGGAATTCACCTGTTGTGGACTTTCTTCCCCTTTTGTAAAACCTGTTTTCAAATGTTGATGATTACACACGAGAATCTAAACGGTGACTGTTGACAACCAGCTTCGATTATGTGGTGGACAGTCCGAGACCGTTGTGATCGATCATAGACAGTTGTAGATAGATGGGGTTATTTGTAGAGTGCTAGACTCGTGACGGATATTTACGAGTTCAGATTGGTACTCATGCTTGCAGTATTAAGATGTATTCGGACCCGGGGATTTTTGTGTGTTGTTCTCTCACTGTGTGCATAACTTCCTTTCGCCTAACCTTAGTCATCGTGCCTCCTGTAAAAGACTGTGGAAAGGACAGCCAGAGGAAGCCATTCCTACAAGTGGAATTAAACACATGTTTATTAAGTGGGAAGCAGTGTTGTGTTTCATATAAAAAAGTCAGAACAAAGCAGCATCAGGATGGGCTGCTAATCTGTTTTATTACAAAGCAATATTTTAACGTTCAAGGAAAAAAAAAAAAAAAAAAAAAAGCATATTTCAGTTCAAAGGTTCAACACAAAGTGAGGCGAAAAAAGCTTAAGCTTCAGCAAAGTGAAGTGTAAGAAGAAAATTCCAGTCTATATACAGTGGTACAGTGACTTACGAGCGTCTTTTATCATGAATTTTCCACAATCCACCAAAAATCTTCCCCATCCAACCAGCAAAATATGATTTCACCCCCCCCAAGCACCCCACACGTGACTATAAATAGTGTTTACTACACTTCATATCGTTTGCTTGGTGCTTTTCCCTACACCATAGGGAACACAGTGAGAGGGCCACTGCCACCTAGTGTAATTGGGCATCCTCTACAGTAGGTGGCAGTGACGCTCTCACTGTGTTCCCTAGACCTCACGCCTGCCCATGTGACATCTTTGCGCCCAGGTGACATGTTTGCCGCGGTCGATGATTGGAAGGATTAGTTGACTTATTGTTTATTCTTGTTTTTTAATTATTATTATTTATTATTAATGTTAAATGTACATATATTATTATTGGGGTCAGTGGTGGTCTAGGGTGCTGGACCGCTGATCCAAAGGTTGGGGGTTCGAGTCCCACTCTCCACAGGGTTGTCACTGTCCCCCCAGTGCAGCTAACTGGGTTATCAAAGGCAGGTCATGTCTCTCACTGTCTATGGTGTGAGGCATGTAAAAGAACCATTGCTGACTTTCGTAAAGAGTAGGCTGCAAAGTCGTCAGCGTGTTTCTGTCCCTTGCTAAAAAAGGGTTGTGACAGGAAGGGCATCCGACGTAAAAACCTCTGCCAAATCAAACATGCGAATGAAATGATTCGCTGTGGCGACTCCCGAGAAAAAAAAAAAAAAAAAAGGGAAAAAGCCGAAAGGATGACAGTACATATATTATTATTATTAAATATTTATTGTTTTTACATGTTTATCTTTAATATATTAGGTCAAATGTGTGTTTGTGGCAGGTTGCCCTCAGAACGAATTAATTTCGTAAGTCAAGGTACCACTGTATTGTAATGGACAGGGTCTTGCATTCCAAACAGATCACCACCTTTTCACCTCCTTCATGGTCCCCATCAAGCATCGTCACTTTCATCTCAAGGTAAAGTTAACATAACATATTTTGTTTTTTTTAACCATCTTTGGTTCAATATATTACCTGTTTTCATGTTACAATAATGTAGAATAGGATAAAATGCTGTACTTTGTATAACACTACATTATTGTGTTGGGAAACGTGTGGGGGTAGACTGGGGGTCTGGAAAGCATTAATGAGTTTTCCATTATTTCTTCTGGGAAATTTCGCCTCTCTCTACAAATAAATATTACTTTTGAATTGATGTTCTTTGAGGCAAAATGTCTGCGTTATTAAACCATATTATCAGCCCATTAACTTGTTCTATTAAATTGTTTCGTATATTGCAGTGCTCACAATATGTCGGAATATCCAATAATTTTTTTGTTTCTGATGCAAGATGAAAAAGTCTGATATAGATCTAAAGTTTTCAGGTACACTGAAAAGTGAGCCTTTAGTCAAATATGGTTGCCAATCACTGTTGATCATCACAGCGCAGATAATCACTGACAGTTGCCAAGTAAAAAAAAAAACAAAAACAAAAGGCAGTCACCAAAGAATCGCCCAGATTCAGATTTCAGATGCCACATACCTGCCAACTTTTGAAACCTGAAAAGCCTAGTACAGTGGTTCCTAACCTGGGTTCGATCGAACCCTAGGGGTTCGGTAGGTCAAGTCTCAGGGGTTCGGCGGAGGTCAAGACACACACCTGACTCATATTCATGACGACTGGCTGCAGGTGATCACGCTACATTGCTTGGCTAATCAGTGCTGCAGGAAATTTGGTGCACTCAGTAGTCGAATTGTGACTGTTGTGATTGGTACGTCGTGTGATTTCTTTCTTAATGTTTTAATCCATACTATGTTGAGTAAAAACAAGAAAGTGGTCGGACGGATATGTACAACATGGATTCACATATATAACGGAACATGATATTAGTCAGCGTCTTATCTGCATGATTTGCAAAATAGGATCAACCCTGTGCTGACTGACGTATACAAACATGCTGTTTGCTATCTACAGTTGGTCTACATATCACTAGCAGAGATTACTTGGAATATAATTATTTGTAAACATACATCTATTTGCAATATATACAGTACAAAGAATGGAGAATTAGGTCAACCATGGCTCTATGTTTTGTGTTGTATAAATTAAAAATGAAAAAAAAAATACATTAATTAATTAAAAAATAACAAAAAAAACCACAAATATTTCCTGTAAACCACTTTATAAATTTATGAAACATTTTCAACGAACTGTCCCAGCCTGCCAGTTACTAATTAATGTTAAGATTCTACTCAGGTAAATGAGTATTAAATGTATTAATTTATATGACAACCATTTTTCAAATTGAACACGAATTACTTACGTTTGGCTGCAAATTAAAAAAAAAAAATTAATAAAATGAAAATAAAATCCCCATACATATAAAACTGTTATCAACAACAATGTGAGTAAGTTTATCACACAATGATTTTACCAATACAGATTACTTTTATTAAGTTACATTTCAATGGGATTTCACGTAATCTAAACGAAATAAATATTTTAGTAATTCCCTCCGATTGCGCTTGTCTGTCGGCCATAATTGATCAGGTTGTTGCAATAAACACACAAGGCCTTGCCGGCGATGTCAGATTTCTTTATGAAACTCGCCAAAGGTTCTGATACGTTCTGAGTCTGTTTGCCGATTTTCACCTCAATTTTCACAATCTTTTCTATCCATTCCCACTTAAACGTATTCTTAACATCCTTATCGATTTCTGACACGCGGGATTCCTCTTCTTTCATTAAAGTTCGCACCATTTTAAACACAACACACTGCAAATTTGCATTGAGCCGAGTCACTTTACATGAAGCTGAGCCGAGTCACTTTACATTAAGCTTAAAACAGCCGATCAACGAGCGACTTACAATACGTGAGGCACTCCACCGTAAGTAGATACTTGAAGCAAGTTCACTTGCTTGTGCTTGAGACAAACCGCAGCTTATCTAGACTTCCGGTCTTTCAAGTGAGCAAGGGTGCCGTTAAATACTTCTTTAGCACTCAGCCTTCACTCACATTGTTAAAGAACGTAATTTTTATTAATACAACCGTAACCCGGAGTAGGATAATGAAAACTGTAATCATTACAGCAAAACTGGACTAGTTGGAGGGTATGATGCCAGCAATGGTTCCTGTAGGTTACAGAGGTTAATAACCCATCACCAACTAAACCGCCATCCTTCAGCCATCTTTTACAGTCTCCCCCAATACAACATGAAAAGGCTGAGTCAGTTCTCACCAGATAAGAGAGCCTTTATTTTGCCAACCTAATTAATATTTCATATTGTCCAAAATCCAGATGAGTTCACTCTGCAGCTATGCCTATATGCCTCTATTGGCTATTGCTTCTTACACTGTGAAGACCTTCAGTGTTCCAGTGACAGTGTTAAGTCTGTGTTGAGCCATTTGGATTTGTGGCTGCACAAAGACTGGAGGTTTTGTCTGGTAATATACAAGGAAAAGATTTCAATGGGTGTGTGTGTGTGTGTGTGTGTGTGTGTCTGCAGTAAAGTCAGAAAAAGCAGAATTTCCCCCTTACCAGGGTGCAGTCCTGACCCTTACCCTCTCCTAATATATCAGCTGAGAGAGGAAACTTCAGAAATGTAGAAAGCCACCAGAGCAGCTATACAATGAGCCAAACACTTCACAGAAAGTTTCATAAATCACTTGTGTAGTTCATAAAATGCTCACAGTTACTAAGCACTTATAAAGTCAGCATGTTTCTCTAGCCTCACCTTCAAATACACTCTCGAAAATGTGGTTTTAGGGGATCATTACTCCTCAGTGTAGCTTTACAGATCAGTCTGTCTGACAAATCACAGGAGATATGCTCACCCTCCCTGCAGCTGCAGGCCTATTGTTGACTTTATTATCCAGTTAGGCTGAACAAGACTTTGAAGAAAAACATAACCTGAAGAAAAAGAGGGGGGAAAAAAAAAAAAGATGAACAAACTGCTGATGTTTGCAGTCCACGGCACTCTTAGCTTGCCCCATGCCACCGGCTGGAGCTTTCATTGTCTGATCTTAAGCAGAATATCAGACATTCACAAACACAACAGAACCTATAAATGTTTGCATAAAGAAGTACTGAAGGCGTGTAAAGGTCTTCAACTCGGGTACAGATGACATGGCTAATAGAACCTGTGTGGCCCTGCGATGGCCAGGCAAGCTGACCAGAGTGTACCCTACCCTTGCCCGGAGTCGGCTGACATGGGCGCCAATCTCCCTGTGACCCTAATTAGGATTCAGAAAATGAATGAGTACAGAATACAAAGTAAAGCACGGCTATTTTAGGATAATTCCAACCTGCTATAATCTCAAAATTAAAAAAAGACCATTAGCACTTCAAACTTAAGTTTGTTGTTCTACAGCTGACCTACCCAAATCCAACTAATGAGTCACGTGTGTGAATGCCAACAGTGTTTGTGCTGCCCTGACACAATCATGATACGCAAAGTCTTAAAGACAAACAACAATATTTGCAACATTCTATGAAACATCGGACATTCATCTGCTCCATAAAGGGGATGGTAGACTGAGGAGGGAATGTCACATGTCAGTAGAATAATTAGAGGACAGGTGATCTTTATCAAGACACTCTAGTTCTGTGTTCTGAAAGCGAAAGGAAACAATAAACAAGACCTGCTGTTTGAAACAAAGACAATCCCACACATGAAATGTGTCCAAAGGGCGAGCTCTTCTCCATTACGCCTACCTGATACTCAGCCACACTCATGACATACTGATTCACAACATATCGAACTTTCTCAACAGTAATACTGCACTGTGTTTTCTGAGTTTGTCAAATCACAGAAGTATATCTTAATAGTCACCCAGGCAAATTTCAAAGATTTATTCAAAGGATATAAAAACAGTTTTCCAAATCATTAAAAAATAAGCAGTGATCAGCTGGAGGTGTAGTCACTGAAGACCCTGAAACCACACCCAGTCAAAACAAAAGGTGCAGCCTTGGCCTTTTTTCCAGATTATTCACAATACAGATGGGCTGGGCTCTTGAGTGGTGTGTGTGTGTGTGTGTGTGTACTAGTTTAAAAATGGATAAAATGGATTTTTTTTTTTATCAATTCATGCACTCTGACAAAAATAAATCAAAGAAAATTACATCAAAGCAAATATATTGATATACAATATATTTTTCTTCCTATCGGCTTTTTCCCTTTCTCGGGAGTCGCAACAGCGAATCATCTGATTCGCACATTAGATTTGGCATGGGTTTTTACGTCGGATGCCTTCCTATCACAACCCATTTAGCAAGGGACAGAAACATGCTGACGGCTTTGCAGCTACTCTTTACGAAAGTCAGCAATGGTTCTTTTACATGCCTCTCACCATAGACCAGTGGTTCCTAACCTGGGTTCGATCGAACCCTAGGGGTTCGGTGAGTCAGTCTCAGGGGTTCGGCGGAGGTCAAGACACACACCTGACTCATATTCATGACAACACGCCCTACTTGGCCATCACTGGCTGCAGGTGATCACGCTACATTGCTTGGCCAATCTGTGCTGCAGGAAATTTGGTGCGCTCAGTAGTCGAATTGTGACTGTTGTGAAGGTACATCATTTGATTTCTTTCTTAATGTTTTAATCCATACTATGTTGAGTAAAAAAAGAAAGTGGTTGGACAAATATGTACAACATGGATTCACATATATAACGGAACGTGATATTAGTCGGTGTCCTATCTGCATGATTTGCAAAGTAGGATCAACCCTGTGCTGACTGACGTATACGTACATGTATATGTACTTATTGAGATTATGTGTTCAAAGAACAAAATGATGTTAATGCAAGGTTCATTTTGGTGCCCCAGTAAAAACATATACCCATGTCTTGAATTTGAAAAAAAAAAAAAAAAAAATCATATTTTATTTTTCACTAAAGAAGGGTTCGGTGAATAAGCATATGAAACTGGTGGGGTTCAGTACTGCCAACAAGGTTAAGAACCACTGCCATAGACAGTGAGAGACATGGCCCGCCTTTGATAACCCAGTTATTATATATATATATATATATTTACATTTACACATATACATACACCCCTCCTTGAATCGCCACCTTATCGTGGTGGAGGGGTTTGCGTGACCTAATGATCCTAGGAGCTATGTTGTCGGGGGCATAATGCCCCTGGTAGGGTCACCCAAGGCAAACAGGTCCGGGGTGAAGGTCCAGACAAAGTGCGATTCAAAATAAAACAAACCCCTAAAGACACGAGACAACAAAGGAAGCAGTCTCCCTTGCCCGGACGCGGGTCACCCGGGGTTCCCTCCTGGAGCCAGGCCCAGGGGAGGGGCTCGAAGGCGAGCGCCTGGTGGTCGGGCTTATGCCCATGGAGCCTGGCCGGGCCCAGCCCGAAAAGGAGACATGGGTCCGCCCTCCCATGGACCCACCACCCGTGGGAGGAGTTTTAGGGGTCGGGTGCAATGTGAGTTGGGTGGCAGCCAAAGGCATGGGTTCTGTCGGACTGATCCTCGGCTGCTTACTCTGACCTTCGGGACATGGAATGTCACCTCTCTGGCGGGAAAGGAGCCTGATTTGGTGCGTGAGGTGGAGAGATACCGACTAGATATAGTCGGGCTCACCTCAACGCATAGCTTGGGCTCTGGAACCATCCATCTTGAGAGAGGCTGGACCTTCTTTTATTCTGGAGTTGCTCATGGGGAGAGGCGGCGAGCCGGTGTGGGTATTCTTGTTGCCCCCCGTCTCGGTGCCCAAATGTTGGGGTTCTCCCCGGTTGACGAAAGGGTAGCTTCCCTCCGTCTTCGGGTGGGGGGGCAGGTCCTGACTGTTATTTGTGCTTATGCACCAAGTGACAGTTCAGAGTACCCACCCTTTTTGGAGTCTTTGGGGGGGGGTGTTGGAGAACGCTCCCTCGGGAGACCCGCTCGTTGTCTTGGGAGACTTCAACGCCCATGTGGGCAACGATAGTGTGACCTGGAAGGGTGTGATCGGTAGGTACGGCCTCTCCAGTCTGAATCCGAATGGTGTGTCGTTGTTGGACTTCTGTGCTCGTCATAGTTTGTCTATCACGAACACCATGTTCAGGCTATAAGGGTGTCCATAAGTGCACTTGGCACCAGGACACCTAGGTCGCAGTTCGATGATTGACTTTGTAGTCGTGTCATCGGACTTGCGACCATATGTTCTGGACACTCGGGTGAAGAGAGGAGCTGAGCTGTCTACCGATCACTACCTGGTGGTGAGTTGGCTTCGGTGGTGTGGGAGGTTGCCTTCCAGACCTGGCAGGCCCAAGCGTGTAATCAGGGTCTGCTGGGAACGTTTGGCGGAGCCCCTGTCCGAGGCCTTTAACTCCCACCTCCGGCAGAGCTACAACCACGTTCGGAGGAGGCGGGGACATGGAATCGAATGGGCCATGTTTCGTGCCTCCATTGCTGAGGCGGCAGCCCATAGCTGTGGCCGTAAGGTCGTTGGTGCTTGTCGTGGTGGTAATCCCGAACCGGTGGTGGACACCTGCGGTGAAGGGGGCCGTCCAGCCGAAGAAGGAGGCCTATCGGGTTTTATTAGCCTGTGGGACTCCTGAGGCAGCAAACGGGTACCCGGCAGGCCAAGCGTGCTGCAGCCGAGGCTGTCGCAGATGCAAAATCTCGGGCGTGGGAGGAGTTCGGTGAGGGCCTGGAGAGTGATTATCGGTTGGCCTCAAAAGGTTCTGGGCCACCATCCGACGCCTCAGGAAGGGGAAGCAGTTCTTCACAAACACTGTTTACGGTGGAGGTGGGGAGCTGCTTACCTTGACTGGGGATGTTGTTGAGAGGTGGAGGGAATACTTTGAGGACCTTCTCAATCCCACCAACACGCCCTCCGTAGAAGAGGAAGACCCTGGGGGTTCGGGTGAGGGTCCACCCATCACTGGAGTGGAGGTCACTGAGGTTGTCAAAAAGCTCCTCGGTGGTCGAGCTCCGGGGTTGGACGAGATCCGCCCGGAATATCTCAGGGCTCTGGATGTTGTAGGACTGTCTTGGTTGACACGTCTCTGCAACATCGCGTGGTCATCGGGGCTGTACCTCTGGATTGGCAAACTGGGGTGGTGGTCCCAATTTTTAAGAAGGGGGACCGGAGGGTGTGTTCCAATTATCGGGGAATTACACTCCTCAGCCTACCTGGGAAAGTCTATGCAGGGGTACTAGAGAGGAGGATCCGACCGATAGTCGAACCTCGGATTCAGGAGGAACAATGTGGTTTTCGTCCTGGCCGCAGCACTCTTGACCAACTCTATACGCTCCACAGGATTCTGGAGGGGCATGGGAGTTTGCCCAATCTGTCCACATGTGCTTTGTGGATTTGGAGAAGGCTTTCGACCGTGTCCCTCGAAAGATCTTGTGGGGCGTGCCGAGAATACGGCGTTCGGATCCGTTGCTCTGGCGATTCGGTCGCTGTATCACGAGCCAGAGTTTGGTCCGTATTGGTAACAGCAGGTCGGATTCGTTTCCAGTGGGAGTTGGAGTCCGCCAAGGCTGTCCTTTGTCACCGATTCTGTTCATAATTTTTATGGACAGAATTTCTAGGCGCAGTCGAGGCGATGAGGGGTTCTGGTTTGGTGGCCATCGGATATCGTCTCTGCTTTTTGCGGATGATGTTGTCCTTTTGGCTTCATCAAATCGGGCCCTCCAGCTCTCATTGGAGCGATTCGCAGCTGAGTGCTAAGCAGCCGGGATGAAGATCAGTACCTCCAAGTCCGAGGCCATGGTTCTCAGTCGGACAATGGTGGAATGCACCCTCCGGGTCGGGAATGAGGTCCTGCCCCAAGTGGAGGAGTTTAAGTATCTTGGGGTCTTGTTTACGAGTGAGGGAAGGATGGAGCGAGAGATCGACAGACGGATCGCTGCAGCCTCTGCTGTTAAGCGGTGCCTGTACCGGTCCGTTGTGGTGAAAAAGGCGCTGAGCCGCAAGGCGAAGCTCTCAATTTACCAGTCGATCTACGTTCCAACCCTCACCTATGGTCACGAGCTTTGGGTAATGACCGAAAGAACAAGATCACGGATACAAGCGGCTGAAATGAGCTTTCTTCGCCGGGTGGCGGGGTTCTCCCTTAGAGATAGGGTGAGAAGCTCCGCCATCCGGGAGAGCTCGAGTAGATCCGCTGCTCCTCCGCATCGAGAGGGGCCAGTTGAGGTGGCTCGGGCATCTGGTCAGAATGCCCCGGACGCCTCACTGGTGTGGTGTTTCGGGCATGTCCAACCGGGAAGAGACCCCGGGGTCGACCTAGAACACGCTGGAGGGACTATGTCTCTCGGCTTGTCTGGGACCGCCTCGGTGTCCCCCCGGGAGAGTTGGAGGAAGTAGCTCGGGAGAGGGATGTCTGGACCTTTTTGCTAAGGTTGCTGCCCCCGCGACCCGACCCTGGACTAAGCGGAAGAAGATGATGATGATGATGACATATACATACACACACACATACATACATATATATATATATATATATATATATCTGTAGTGATGAATGGAGTTTCAATAGAAAGTCTTTGTCCTGTCCTTTTATTTATATATATATATATATATATATATATATATATATATACACACATATATACACACACACAAATATTCCAAACAGAGGGTGTGCTCAACTCCAAATCTTAAATGTCTTTGGGTGTGAGAATAAAATGTTGTTTAAAGTGATAGAAGAAAACCACACTTATTTTAAATGCATTGCGGCATGAAGCCATCGTCACCATCACACACTGTCACACACTGACGATGACACAATGCCAAAACGCATCTGTGCTTATGGGAGATGTGCAATAAAGCAAGTTTAAAAACATTGAATGTGCGTGGGTTGCACTGGGGGGGTCAGCAGTGACACAGTGGTGATCGTGGAGCCACCCCGCTACCACTGCCCCCTAAATAGTTATACTGTATGCTGTTCTATAAAGAGCTATTCAGATCTTGAGTTTTTAATTGCTACAAATTATTTCACATTATTTCTCCATGTTTTCTTTTAGCTATTAAACCAGATCAATGCAGAGAAAAGTCAGCAGGTTATGTAGCGTGGTAGAAGGTAATGCTCTGAAAAATACTCTCCAATTTTGTGTTTACAGGTCACATTTTCAAAAGCTCTGCCTGCTTCAACTGTTCAACAGAAAGTCATGAAACTTGCTACGTCAGCTTCACTCTTCACGAGGAACAATTTTGCATCCTGAAGTGTTCAAGTCCACCCTACTTGCATAATTATTATTTTAGTAAAATGTCAATCTTCTGAATGATGGACACAACAGCTTGAGCTTATTCTGAACTTAAATAGTGAAGGAAGAACTGCTCGGTCAAAAGACATGGCCACTACATGGCAATACATTTCTGTAACTAATAGGCTTCGTTACCAATATTTTGACACCATTGCATCAATCATTCTCAAGTTTCTTGTGCACAATGACAAAGCCTTACTAACGGGATATTTCAAATTTGAAAGCAAGCCATGAAAAACACAGAGCAGTGATTGAACACATCTATTTTTTGAAACAATTTCTAATATGTGAAACGTATTTAGAATCTCATGAAGTGTAAATTCAATTGATTTAAAACTGCAGTTGTAGGGCCTTCAGGCTCAGCTCGAAATACACTGTGAAGGAAAAGTTTCTACATCAAGGTAATGTGTCAGTCAAATTGTAATGATGACATCATGCATGTGCTTCTCAACTGAATGGCGAACACAAGACTTGGGATGTGAATCTATTTTACACAGTTCTGCCTGCCCGAAACAGCATTACATAAGAACAAAACAAAACATGGCAGCCACAAGCCAATGAATTTAACATTTCCTAAATAATATGCAGCCAGAACAAATATCAAACAACTGCACCAATCATGTCAAAACGTCTTGTGCACACTGACAGGGCCTTATAGACAAAAGAGTTCAAATTTGAACGCAACACAGATTCCACAAGTGCTTGAAGTTCCCCATTTATAAGCCAATTAAAAAAAAAAAAAAAAAAAAAAAGCTTATTTCCTTATGAACTGTAACTTCAGTAAATGCAACTTCTGAGGTCAGCAGCCTCATGGATACAGAAGCAGTGTTGGGACTGAAAGGTCGCTGGTTCGAGTTCCTAACCAGCAAGAAACAATGTGTGGTCATGGGGGAGTGAGCTGCAGCGTCCTTTCCTCCAGATTCATGGCTGAACTGACCTTGAGCCAAGCACCTGACCCTGAACTGCTCCCTGGGTGTCCCAATGTGTGTGGCAGCCCACTGCTCAAAGTGTGTGTGTGTGTGTGTGTGTGTGTGTTTGTTTGTTCACTTTGGATGGATCAAATGGAGAGGAAATAATGTCCCTTCCGGAAATAATACAGTATTTCAAAATAAAAAATACAGTTGGTCAGAACATCAGACCTATGTGTCAATCAAATTGCAAGTATGACGTCATGCATTCTCAAAGGCTCCTGAACTTTGGTCCCGATCAACACAAAACTTGGGAGGTAAAGTCATTTTTAATGTTAATAAACATTACTTCCTCCATAAAATAAACCTGCTGGTTACTCACCTGTGGGCGGGCTGAGGCAGGGCACTGCCGGACACCCAGAAAGTGCGCAAAGCAGACACGCCTACAAATATATCAAAGCTTAACGACAGGCTACGTGTACTTACATTTCTCGTTGTTTCCCTCCATTCGTGGAGCATCATCTGAAAATCCTAGACATTCGCAACGCGATTCTTCACCTTCACGCGCACAGAGACAGAAGGCGCCGTTCAAACATTCCTGATGAAGATGCGCCGAGCTTCCCCTCACCGTGGCTCCTGGGTCCTAATTCAGAGAACCGGCCGGTTTAAACTCCAAGAAGCCGCCTGAGGAAGAGGGGTTTTTATAACAGTAGAGTTCACTTCATTTTATAATAGGATTGATTTTTAAAATGGCGATTTCATTCAGAATCTGATTTCTCCTGCAGAATCACCTCATATTTCATTTCTCATTAAGGGCAGTGCTGGCTTAGTGGTTAATTCATGGGTGACTAATCAGAAGGGCAGCGGTTCAATCCCCACTGTCCCCACCGTTGGGCCCATGAGCAAGGCCCCTAACCTATAATTGCTGAAGTTGTATGATAATTATAAGCAAGCTGTTTGCTAAATGCTGCATATTTTTAATGTAATATTCATAATCACACCCTCATTTATACAACAAACCAGATTCTTCAGGCGAACAAAACAACACAAATATTCATCGTGTTCCCAAAAATACAAACAATACTACATCAAAACAAAATAAAAACAAAAACATCTTATATTAAATAAATAAATTGAAAGCTTATTAAGAATTTTATATGTTAAATGTTGGTGTTATGTGTAACATATGCTGCCATGGATAACCTGCGATGGTTTGGGGAGCTGTCCAGGGTGTACTCTGCCCTGGACCAGAGTGGGCTGACATGAATGATTGCAAGGGCGTAGGCTGTAGGCCCCCCCCCCCAACACACACACACACACACACACACACAGCAGGAGTTGAGTTTCGCTGGACAAGAAATGATGTGTATTCACAATCTTATAAATAAATTTAATGACTGTTATTGAAAAGAAAGTCGGGGATAAATTCAGCCTACAGTAAACCGGAAACCGGAAGTAAACACCGGAAGTTAACGTGTAACGGGCACTGCGGATGTGCAAGCCGAGCTGACCAATCAACAATCAACGACAGGTGCCTATTTCGGTGGAGCGCCTCACATATTATCAGTAAGCAATAATAGCTGAACACTGTCAATCAAACACAGTGAGAGTGTGAGAATAAAACACAGTTTGTTAGTACCGCTTCCGGTTCCTGCACATGTGTTAGAACACAAACATTGACGCACAGAGAATGAAAGGCTAAAATAATCATAAGCCATCCAGCCTGGATCTGCAGCCTAATGCTCAGTACTTTTATAAAATGAATAGTATGTTTTTGTGCTGGAAATATGTATTAATATTTGTTTGTGCCTTTGAATAGATAAATAACTTTAGCTCAATTTGTAAATGTATTTAGAACATGTACTTGCTGATGTAGTTTGAAATATATCTGAGAATGTTTTTGGTTGAACTATAATAATTGATTTGTTGCTTGTTCTTGACAATTTGTAGAATACTTTCCCATTCCTGAGGCATCCTCTCATCTTCTAAGATCTTCTTGAATAGTCTGGCTAGAAATTCTACTCTCTTGCCCAAACATTTACAGCATGTACATGCTTTTACTGGAATATCATCTGGGACAGCTCCATTTCCACTCTTCATCCTCTTCATAGCTGCTTTCATGTCATTGTTATTGCAACTAATTCTGTTTTCCCCACATGGGGTGTAGTCCTGCCTAATGCTCAGTGTCTCTGGGAGGTTTTACAGATCGACAGTGACTCTCACCAGAATAAAGTGATCAAGATAAATAAATGAATACTGTACTAAATGTTACCAGATGCAGTTTGCATGAGGAGATGAGACTTTGGTAAATTTAACATAAATTCAAAAACACCATGAACTAATATTATGGTTGTAAAATTCTTAAAAAACATTTAAACTGAACTCCAAAACTCTCTCATTTGTCTGAGTATTTATTCACTTAATAAAAAACAAATCTTTTTCTTATACTAACCTGTTATATAACACAGTCTACTGCGAAGCGGCCAGGATGAGAATCAGCACCTCCAAGTCCGAGGCCATGGTTCTCAGCTGGAAAAGGGTGGAATGCCCCCTCTAGTTCAGAAACGAGGACCTGTCCCAAGTGGAGGAGTTCAAGTATCTAGGGGTCTTGCTCACGAGTGAGGGAAGGATGGATCGCTGCAGCCTCTGCTGTAAAGCGGAGGTTGTACCGGTCCATCGTGATGAAGAAGGAGCTGAGCCACAAGTCAAAGCTCTCAATCTACCAGTCAATCTGAGTTCCAACCCTTACCTATGGTCACGAGCTTTGGGTAGTGACCAAAAGAATAAGATCGCGGATACAAGAGACTGAAATGAGCTTCCTTTGCCAGGTGGTGGGCTCTCCCTTAGAGATAAAGTGAGAAGCTCAGCCATACAGGAGGAGCTTGGCGTAGAACTGCAGTTCATCTGCATTGAGAGGGGCCAATTGAGGTGGCACGGACATCAGGTTAAAATGCCCCCTGAATGCCTCCTGGTGTGGCATGTTCTACCAGGAAAAGACCCTGGGGTTGACCTGGAACACCTGGAGGGACTATGTCTCTCAGCTAGTCTAGGAATGCCTGGGAATGAATCGGTGTCCCTCTGGAAGAGCTTGAGGAAGTGACTGGGGAGACAGACGTCTGGACCTCACGTAGGCTGCTTTCCCCCGCGGCCCGACCCCAGTTTAAGCGGAATATGATGATGATGAATTAATGAATGATAAATTCAGTGCACGTATGATCTGAAGTTTAGAATGTACAGGATTGTCTCGTGCCCTGATGTAATATCAATGTGTGTATGGCTTGCTTGAGTGTGCGGTTTGAAAATAGATTTACTTACAGTTGAGCAAACAGGGACAGGAAGAACAATTAAACTGAGATCAGGTAGAAATTCTGTTTCTGTTATAGGTTTATTCAGGTGGCACATTTTGGAATACCGACTCGGGACTGTAAATGAAAAAATAATTAAGTAAATAAAACAGTATCAAGAGACCTCGATATAATCTGCTTAGGCCTCATGTCATATATTAACAGTTTGAACATCTTGAACAGGATCTGACGTGTTCCAGACCACCACAGAACTTTTACTGAACGTCTTTGTAACTTGCAGCGAGTGTATTATGAGCGTATTGACCGTGTTTACGGGGGATTGGTATATGTAAATAGGGTTCACATGAAGAACCGGTCAGTACTCCAGTCAGACTCCAGGGGAGCAAGATGTCCATGTCATCTGAGAGATGAAAGATCCAGCAAGGCTGAGGCGAGATACCTACTAGCTGTCCTCCAACATTAGCATGACCGCATCATGTTACATCACGTGATCAATCCTCGAGGATACGCTGCTGCAGAAGTTACACGATAGTTGTTCGTAAGTTGCGAACGCAACATGCTGGCTATTTGTTGGTATAAGTTAAACGTAGGTTCATGTGGTACGTTAAACGTTATATTCATGTAATGCACTTCATGTACATTAGCGGCACAATAATTTTTCATACACACACAGCATTAAGATGCTTTTTTAATCAAAGTTTTGAAAGCTCCCATTAGAAACTAAAATTGTATTTCAGAGGAAATAAAAACAAAAACTATGTAATGCTATTTCCAACATCTCAGAAATATTTATTCTGTATTTCGACAGTAGAATAATAAACTGACAAAGAGCATCATTTTTGGAAAGAAAGCTCATCTCATCTCTTACTGTGTTCAAACAGGAAAGTGTTGTTTTTTTTTAAAAACTGAAAATTCAATAGAGACACAACGTTTCACCCGCCCACCAATGACAATAATCCTGTGGGACACGTGTGGAATTATGGGAAAAACTTACATTTTGTTGTAACTGATGTACCTTTGAGTAAAATATCTTTCCCGGGGTCAGTGATTCTATAAAATGATCATCATGCTTGTAAACTGTTTCACAAAAAATGCTGTCTGTCCCATTTTTGAAAAACAAAACAAAAAACATACAAAAAAAATAAAAAACAAACCAATTTAAATGTCAGTAAGCGGACACCCAGTTTACTGAGGCAGAAATCAGGAAATAAAGAAAACCTCCAACATTGCACCATAACCCTTTCCTTCTGCCGTGTGTTAATGCCTTGTGTTTATCGTGAATAGCCGCTGATAAGGACTGCTACCATTACAAAACTGTAAAGAATGGCTCGACACATTCTTTAGACTATTTCTACTAAATAACTGTATTTATTGAAACAAAAATTACATTCAATGTTTAAGTTTAAGACCAGGACTTACACTCAACCCTCTATATCCTAGATAGTGCCCAATCCCTACTTTTTGTCTCCGTTTAATCACAAACACTACTGAGACTTTGGTTTTCATTTTCATGGTAAAGCCAGCGATGTGTTTCCACGGTAAGCTCAACACGGTCTGTGAAGTAAACAATATTCAATCACCGGTGTAACATACAAGAGGAAAAAACCCACCCAGATTATATGATTAATAGTTTCTACATTCTAGTCACACTGCTGGTGCATAAGTTAACACAAAATATAAGGCAAAACTCTACCTATCTCTTTTCTCTATTCTGACCAATAAGAAATGAGAAAACTGTATTAAAACAACAAGAATCTAAAATTTCTTCGAGCTTTCCTCTTTATTTTAGACTGTTGTTCTGTCCTCCGCTTCTTTTTTACATTTCTTGTACTCAGTGATTTTGTCCCAGTTAATACTGCACACTGTACATGTCCATGTCTGCCACATTCAGTAGCAGTGCTGTAGTTTAGGGCTGAGAAGCACTCTTCGGCTGGTTTCGGACCGGCGTCTCAAGCTCTACATACACGAAACAGGAATGTTTAGAACAGCCTGGCCTGTTTTTTCATCTCATTCCTCTTCCACAGTGCCAGTCGGTCAAACTCGGAGATGGTCATACCAAACACTTGGTAGAACTCCTCAGGAGAGAGGTGCCTCTGAAAAACACACAGAATTACAAAAGTGGTTGCGTTAAACTATACTTGTAGTGCAGCTGCACTACGTCGGTGTACATGGCTGAATTCATTTGGCCCAGTGTTTACAAGATAGAGTCTGGTTCCACGACCAGGATAAAGTGCTTATTGAAGATGAGTGAATCTTGTACTAGTGAATTTCACAATGACTCACTTCCAGCCTTGCTCTGTCTGCATCTTTTGGCAATCTATTTCGCCCCCTGGTGGTCACAATTAAAGCCTCATATGGGTAAACCTGTAAGGAGAGTTGCAATAACCACACATGTACATTTGATGTGTAATTAGTAATTAAATTGGCTAATTGGCTGTACCAAATCGCCCTTCGGTGTGGGATTCAGTGTGAATGGTTTTGTGTGTGTTGACCCTGCAGGGGTCTTGCAGCTGTTCAGGGTGTACCCTGCCTTCATCCGGACTCAGCTGAGATAGGCGCCAACCTCCCCACAACCCCAATTATGATTAAGCAGCTTTGCAAATAAATGAATGAATGATGATAATCATTTCTATTAGTTTCTAATATTGTTCTCAGAAGTAGGAAAAACAATGGGGATTACTTGTATATGAAGCCACACCACTTAATCCAAGTACAGTGGTACCTCACCTTACGAAATTAATCCGTTCCAGAGCTTTTTTCGTAACCTGCATTTTTCGTAAGTTGAACCACATTTTACATGTAAAACCCGTGATTCGTTCCAAGGCCCCCAGTACTACCCCCTAAACCCTTTAAAATTATAAAAGCATACCTTTTAAGACCTCCTTCTGCTTCAATATCGTACCGATGGTTCGGCCATACTCCTTTGTGATATCACTCGAGCCCATTTCTTCTCCTCACTCGCACCGGAAATCACACGCGTGTGTGTGCATGTTGACCATGTCTTCTTAACAGAGTTATAATCTTACAAATGTTTATGGAAGGTTAAAAACCTGAGTCAAGAAATAAAGCATAAAACAACAGTAACTCTGTCATTTACACGAAAAGCATCATGGTGGATTCAGCTCTATAATGCGTCATTTCTCCTAGGCAATGGGATCCTTGTCCAAGATGGCGTCAGGTGGACCTGTCCAAGATGGCGCTTGAGTGAAGACGACATGAAAGACAGCTCAGTTGTTAGCCAATGGGAGGCCAGTGGGGCGGGATGTTTGAACGTCATTGATGGGAGAGCAACTCGTGCATTGTTTGAATATTTTTAAGATGGCGCTTTCGTAACGTGAACTTGTTTCGTATCCCGAGACAAAAATTTTAGGAAAATGCTTTTCGTAACTTGCATTTTTCGTTTGGTGAGACTTTCGTAAGGTGAGATATCACTGTACATCTGCGGGAAAACTGGAGCCTATCTCAGCCGACAGTGTTCAAAGGCAGGGTACTCCTTGAACAACTCACCAGTCAGGGTATCAGGAAACTCAGTCAAGCACAGAACGAACATCCACACTCCACACGGAAGAATGTTCCAAGCCCAGAACTCGAACCCTGAGCCTTTGTTTTCTGAGGTAGTTGTAGCCTCTATGCCTTTGTGCTGCTCCATATGAGTCTTTCATTACTAAAATTTAATTTGACCAAAACAATCCAATAAAATAGTTACTGTAGTGGTACAAATACTGGAATTTGTCTCTGGCTACATGGTGGCATCTTGTCTGGAAGTCACCTCTTGACCTCCCAATGACCCCTAAAAAATGACCGACAAGCATACCCATGACCGTAAGACAGCAAAAACCATTATCCCCATTCTCTGGTTTTCTCCTCCTCCATTCATCCGGATGTAGCATTGCACTCTTCATGCAGATGCACTGTAACTTACGTCTCCTTTATTTCATGACCAGAATTACTGCTTACAGACCGTGTCTGTTTAAGGATGGCTTCAAGACTCACCTTGTACTCTGAAAAAATGACATGCAAGAGAAACAAAACATTTTTCTGCTGGCTAAAATGTATGTAATTAAAATTGTACAGACAAAAATGATTTGAACCCCACAGCATAGCTGCTCCAACTGACCTCTGATGCCCCAGTTGACCTCATTGCCACTGTCATACTGGAAATAGTCTGTATTCTGATGCTGGAAAACAAACATTATCAGAAGATAATCAAAGTCAGGTTTTGACTTCAGAAAGTTGCAAAAAAAGTTCTCTATTCTCTGTGCCATGCAAGCAGTTTATTACCCTCTGTAGTCCATTTCTGCCATACCCTGGTAAGGATGCTGATTTCGATAGATAATCTAGAAAAGATTCAGACAGCAGGCACTGAATAGCATGAAATAAACAAAATGCTCTTGTTGAAACTCTAAATGTAAATACACACTAAGGGGTGCTGTCTGAATCCTTGCACAAAAGTATTTGACCTGACAATAAAGGTTTTACCTTCAATCCCTTGCAACATGGTGAGACATTACACGCCACCAGTCAACAGAATAAAAAATAAACAACTAAACCAGAAACGGTTAACCGAGTGGTCAATGCTCCAGAGCTAATTACATAGTCATGTGACATGGTACTTCTGGAATCCCTACAATGTGGTCAGCCCACAAAGCAAATATCCCCCGAGGACTAGTACGTGTGAAGCCAAAAGTCCAGTGGTTGCATTATAGACATTAGTTATGGACAAAAAACCTTGTAGACCGCAGATTAATGCACGTTCCAGACCTCATCAGAAGTCACAGAAAAGAAGGAAAAAAATGAATAAACTCAAACATGACTGAATATTAGTGACTGGTGGCTGACACTCAAGAAGCAGCAGAGGAATGTTTCCCATTCCGAGATTCTCGTGTGCTTCTCAACAGGTAAATGTCTGAAATAGGACCACTAGTTACAAAATGTAGCCTTAGAGGTCCAAGCTCAGCAAGGCTGGGAACTGCCCCCTTTAATTCTCCCTCTTCCGCTTCCATAAATAACAGACAAACCACCGGATTGATGGAAAAGTAATTTATGGGTACAGATCGCTGAAGGTATTACAGATGCGAAAACTTACACACATTGGCCTACAGGGGCTGCTAAAGTGTTTTGGCCCATCGCTCCCAAGCTATGTCTGTCTGTCTTCCTTTCGGCTTTTTTCCTTTTTACTCAGGAGTCGCCACAGCGAATCATTTGATTCGCACGTTTGATTTGGCAGAGGTTTTTTTTTACGTCGGATGCCCTTCCTGTCACAACCCTTTTTAGCAAGGGACAGAAACACGCTGACGACTTTGCAGCTACTCTTTA
This sequence comes from Plotosus lineatus, assembly GCA_024760905.1. Taxonomy (NCBI): domain Eukaryota; kingdom Metazoa; phylum Chordata; class Actinopteri; order Siluriformes; family Plotosidae; genus Plotosus; species Plotosus lineatus. Next base: position 56,075,198 of record CM045733.1, on the reverse strand, counting down.
CGAAAGTCAGCAATGGTTCTTTTACATGCCTCTCACCATAGACAGTGAGAGACATGGCCCGCCTTTGATAACCCAGTTAGCTGCACTGGAGGATCGCTCCCAAGCTATGTCGTTCAAAAATCTTATATTCATGTGGTCTCTGGACTGAGCTGTACCATGCGACGTTAGCCACATCCATTTTTGCCTTGAATTAAAAAAAATAAAAAATCCAAGATTGCTTTTTCTAGCTCCTCACAGAGTTTTTAACCTGATCTGAATGAACCTTTGGATATAGAATTGTGAGACTGACCCAAGAAAAAGAGGGCAGTGGTGGCCCGTTGGTAAGGTGCTAGATTACTGATCATAGGGTCGGGGGTTCAAGTCCCACTATCACTGCTGTCCCCCAGTGCAGTAACTGGGTTATCAAAGGCTGGACATGTCTCTCCCTGTCTGTGGTCAGAACCATTGCTGACTTTCAAGAGCAGCTATATAGCCATCAGTGTGTTTTTGCCCTGCGATGGCCTGGTGAGCTGTCCAGGGTGTACTTTGCCCTCGCCCAGTCTGATAAGATGGGTGCCAGCCTCCCCATGACCCCAATTAGGATTAAATGGTTCAGAGAATGAATGGATGATATTTAAAAAAAAATTGTTGCATTACAAATTTTCATTACCTGCATGCTAAATAATTGCATATCTAGCGTACCATAGAAAATGCTAATGACACTGAACTTAAGATTCCTGTTTGAGGTGGACTCTGATCGGGATGTGTGCATTGGTTACTGGGGTAAAGCATCCCTCTGTGATATGTGCACCACTCATGGTCGCTCATTTATCATTTAAACCGAGAGATACTTGGGCTGCCTTTGAATTTCTATATTTTTTGCATACTTCTGCTTATCTGTGGAATGAAATATTTCAAAGTCAGATTGCAGGGGATGAAAAAAGCACTTTTTTGAAATACCTGCATGCAGCTTTAAGTTCACAAGTCACATATTTATTAAGCTTTGCCGTTTATTGTCTAATCCCATACATACAACTAAATCAAGAACTCAAACATGCCATGCTGTTTTATGTACTCCTACCAAATCCCTTCCACTTAAAGCCTTATTTGTTAAATATGGAACAAAGAGGTGTTGAGTTGCTCACCATTTTCAGATGGATAGAGTGCTTGTGAAGCTGTAAAAGAACATAAAAATGAGACAATTTTTTATGTTGTATATTGCAGGATGAAATACAATTCATACAGATCATTTGGCAACTGTTGTACCCAAATCAATATTTTTCAGTGTTGACAATTAAACTATGCAGCACCACAATTTTCATCTTATGCAACCCTGCATAGACACCCACTTTAGTAACATTATATATGTCTGTCGGTCAACACTGTGCCACTACCACGAAGTAAGAAAAAAGACCAGTTCTATGCCGTGGTCCATGATAGCCTCAGATTCTTCTTCTTAGACAGACAGAAGCGGAACCTGACAGAATAGCTAATCCGCCTGAAGAATTAAACCATTACGTATTGAGATGCATATCTGCAATTTGTAAAGCGTACCGATTACCCTCACTCAAAACTTAGTGTTGAAATCTCTGACAGTTGTGAGTCTGTTTGTTTATTAGCGTGTGAACAAAAATTTCACAGATTTTCATCAAACACTACATTGGCTACACGACAGAACCTGAGTACCAAAGATTAACTGATTTTGGAATGCCAAGGTCAAAGGTCAAGACCAAAGCACAGTCAAAGCCTTTTAGCAACAGAGCCTTTAAACCAGGGGTCCCCAAATGTTTTCCTGCATGGGCCACATATTTCCCTTTTCTGATGAGGGCTGAGGTCAGTTTGTAACAGAAAAAGTGTGACAATCGCAGGGCTGCCTTAACAAAAACATTTATTGTTTTCCAGTAAGCCACGCATAACCAAATATTATTAACTCTTTCTGGGACCTTCACAGAAAAAAGTGGAATAGAATGTCATGTTCTAGGTGTGTATTAGTCTTGATGGCGTGGCCAGACTAAAAAAAAAAGTCATCATAATGCATCTCTGGTATTGTTCAAGGGGCCGGGCCAAATTTGGAGGTGGTTTGGGGACCACTGCTTTAAACCTTCAGTAAGTGTACCAATGGATATTCAATCACAATGGGACACTGATTGGAAATTATATATGGAGTTTCAAATTAGACATCTTCCTTTAACTATGACTGCATTGAAAGATCCAATCTCAGCCACCTCTTCAAACATAATATTAGACAGTTTTTCATTTTGTCATGTCCACATACTACATACCAATTCATAAGATGAGAAATTTTGAAGTTGGAACCAGCTACCTGAATAGGGCATATTTGCTACATTGTCTATGCTGTAGAGTGAGGAAACTTGCCCATCTAATTGGTTGTTTATGAATAAAATACTAACCAAACCTGTGCAATGATTTCCAGAAAATCTGGTGGATACACTACCCTATCTGAGTCCCAGAGGTGATTTCAATTTGCAATGTCTAGGCCAAAGACCAATGTCAGAGCAAGGTCACAAAGCTCTATAGCAGGGGTGTCAAACTCACGCCACAAAGGGACATATGGCTGCAGGTTTTTGTTTGAACCAAGCAGCAGCACACCTGACTTGGCTCATTCAAACAACTGATGAGAGTCTTCAGGCATTTGATTGGTCAGTCTCTGTACAGAGCACACAGATTGACCAATCACCTGCCCGAAGACTCAGATCAGGTGTTTAAATGAGCCAAGTCAGGTGTGCTGCTGCTTGGTTGAAACAAAAATCTGCAGCCACATGGCCCTTTGTGGCATGAGTTTGACACCCCTGCTCTATAGCGTTCTCATGTGAAAAATGAAGTTGCTTAATACAGGGATCCCTCGCTCCATCGCACTTCAATTCATGCGGCTTCAGTTGCATCGCGTTTTTTTTTTAAATATTGATCAAATTAAAAAATAAGAAAATTAAGGAAGAATAGGGGGAAAAAGTCAAGGGAAATGCCACAAATACAAGGCCAATTATGCAACCCCCCCCCCCAAAAAAAAAAAAACAAAAAAAAAACAAACAAACAAAAAACCCCTAAACCAAATCAAAACAAAAAACAAACTAAAATCCCCCATCAAAACTACATACATTGTTGTAAGGTGTGCATCTGAGTGTGTTCAGGTCTGTATGTGTGTGTATTTATATTTTATTTACATCTTATGTATTATTTTTGAATGTTTAATAGTTATTATAAGCATTTATAGCATTGAATATGTATTTATTAATATTATATAAACATATACATGTACGTATACTTCAGCTGGGGGGGGTGATCCTACTTTGCGGATTTCGATGGTCGCGTGGAATCTTGGTCTCAATTAACCATGGAAAGTGAGGGATCCCTGTATTCAGAAACAAAGTGACAGACCCATAGATGCCATGAGAAATAGATAGGAAACTATGTACATGCTTTCAAATGATACAGTTACATTTGAAAGGCCAATCTCATGTATGCACAAACACAATGTTGGAGGTACTTGAAGTTATAATATCTTCTGATTCTTAGCTGGTTTTGTATTTTTATTGTGATGCTTAATTAGCAGTAGTTTCGAGCTTGTTCAAGATGTAATTGGGGGCAGGACCCAGAATGTGTATATTGAAGGTATCCCTGCATCAGTTTTCTGTGTGCTTCAAGTTCTATCCTGGATTTTTTCTCTTCTGGTAAGGATTGTGACTTTTGTATTACTGTCTACTTGCCTGAGATGGACTTAGTTGTTGTCACTAATATTTTTAGGTAGAGGATTCTTAGCCAGTTCCATAGTCTCATTGTGGTGCTTAATTAGCAGTAGTTTGTGCTTCCTTAAGATGTGAATTGTGGGCGGGACCCAGAAAGTATACAGTGGTAGCTCAGTACTCGAATGCTTTAGAGGTTGAACAAATTGGAATTTGACGAAAAAATCCGGGATTTTTTTTGTCCCGGAAGTCGACCAAAATCTGGAAGTCGAACGCTAAAAAAGCATGAGAAAAAATAAGACCGAGATGGAGAGGAAATGCCCGCTTTCCGGAATTCTGGAAGTTGTTGATAACTATGTATCGCTGTGAACACCGTTAATGATGAGGTCATGAGCCACTTCTAAAAACTAAGGTTTTGAAAAGAAGGCAGAAACAAGCCACATTAGAAATGTTCTTCAAGATAAGAAAGGGACATCCTGAAGAAGAGTCATCCAAGTGAGTAGCAAGAGCAAAAAAAACACCTTTGGCTGATTCACCTCAAGCTGTTATGGACGGGGATCCTCCACCTCTCTTCCTCTCTGTTATGGAAGAGGATAGCCCATAGAAGAGCTATCAAATTCTGTAAAACTAGGAACATTCAGCCGAACCCAAAAATGCAGTACACAGAGTGTGATGAAACGAAGGAGCTTTATTGTTCACAGGGAACGCACCAGAGCACGGGGAAACCATAGTCACTGTTAGAGATGCGAAGAAACACGGAAATCAAACTAAAGTGGGAAATGATGGAGCACGGAGCTGAGAGCCAGAGAGATTACGGGGAAGAGGGACAATCTTCTAGCACTGGGAGGAGCGCTCTGTTCGTCTTTATAGCCCATGATTAAGCGGAATCGGGTGTGTGTGTTTAGCGCTCCACCCGCGTGTGACAGCCAACGCCCCTCTCCAACGCACAGAGAGAGAGAGAGAGAGAGAGAGAAAGAGAGAGAGAGAGAGAAAGAGAAAGAGCAGCCAAAACCGGAGTCTCTCAGTCATCTGCCTTAAGCCCGTTACTGTTCTCAATTCTCTTAGACCCAGAAGATCTTACCAACAAGTCAGAGGATGTGGGCTCAGCAACCTTACCCATCCTCCACTGCTGTCACAGTCTCAGACGAGGGTGGCAGAAGGACTCTGGACTGCCAATCTGCTGTGGAAATGGCTGACTCTTTTGCTTCTCACTACTCTCTTGACTTTCTTGCACTAAACCGAAGCCTGGATTTCCTCACACAACTCTGCTACACCAGCAGCTATTCCCTCTGCTTATGCTTCTCTCATACTCCATGAGTAACTGGGAGAGGTGGTGGTACAGGTTTACTCCTGTCTCAGAGTTGGTGCTTCATACCGCTTTCTCTGTCTCATCTAACCATCTCCTCCTTTGAGCTTCATGCAGTAAAAGTCCGCTGTCCAATCAAATGCCTCATTATTGTTATCTACCACCCTCGAATACTTTCGAGAAGAAATGGACAAACTCCTCAGCACTTTCCCCCCTGACAGCACCCCTCTAACACTTCTGAGAGACTTTAATTGCTCCTCTGACAAACTCCAGTCCTCTTGCCTTCTCCTTCTTTAACTTTTACCAACAGCTCTCCCACACAAAGGAGGGAATCTTTTAGATTTTATTTTCAGTCATCCCTACCCAGTAACAGGCCTAAATTCCATCCACTAAACCTCTCTGACCACCGCTTGGTTTCCTTTACTATCAACTTACCTATTCTATCTAACACTTGCTCTCAGTTTTCTTCTTCCATTCAACAAAACCTCCACACTGTATTGCCTTCATCTGTTGGTTCCTGTACTCTGTCTTATCTTCCTAAACCAGTCTCCTTTTCTTCCCTGACACTCGAATCTGCTATTGATACTTTCCTCTCTTCACTCCCTGCAGCTATGGATCTCCTTTGCCCATTATCTGCAAAATCCAAGAAGACTTCTTGTTCTGCTCCTTGGCTCTTGGAGGTGCTCCAAAGCAATCCTAGACAACTCAGAGTAGCTGAGATAATGTGGAAGAAATCTCACCTTGAATCAGATTTGGCTTCCTACCATCCTCTCCTATCCACATTTTCATCCGATGTGACTTCTGTTAAGACAGCTTTCTACAAGAAAAAGTTGGACAGTGCTGCACAAGAATCATGCAAACTTCACAACATCTTTTCATCCTTACTCAATCCATCTGCCCCATCCTCCTTGACTGCTGAAGACTTTGCTGACTTCGTTGGTGGGAAGATTAAACAAATCTGTGAGACATTTACTTCCACCCCAACTCCTCCACTACACAGCATAGATTCCACTTACCCTGCACATTTTTCTAATCTCACAAATGAACACATCTAGTATGTCATCTCTCTCTACCACTACATCCAATCACAAGGAATGGATGTCGATCCTTGAAGCTTGAAGGATGCTCATACAGGGATTGTCATGGCTGTGATCACAATGATCTACTGTACGGTTCGCCAGGCCACATACGGGCTCACTCATGCCTACGGGCAATTTGGAACAGCCAATTAACCTACTGTGTATGTTTTTAGACTGTGGGAGTAAACCGAAGTACCCGGAGGAAACCCACACAAGCATGAGAGAAGATGCAAACTCCACACAGAAACGCCCAGGCCTGGAATTGAACCCAGGCCTTCTTGCTGTGAGATGGATGTGCTAACCACTATGCCACCGTGCTGCCCCAGCATGTCATCTCATCATGCAATACTACCACCTTCTCACTGGATCCAATTCCTTGCACAATACTCCAGACTCTCTCTCAAGACCTTCTTCCATTTACATCCACTATCATCTGGTCAGGTACCAACAGCATTCAAAACAGCCAGAGCTTTGTCCATCTTAAAGAAACCCTCTCTGGATCCATCAGACATCAGCAACTACAGACCGGTATCATTTCTTTCTTTCCTTTCTAAAATTCTTGAAGGGTTGTGACAGGAAGGGCAGCCGACGTAAAAACCTCTGCCAAATCAAACGTGCGAATCAGATGATTCGCTGTGGCAACTCCCGAGAAAGGGAAAAAGCCGAAAGGAAGACAGACTTTCTAAAATTCTTGAATGCACTGGTTATAACCAAATGTCTTTCTATCTTTTGCAGAATAACTTCATTCACCCTAATCAATATGGCTTCAAAGTAGCACATTCCACAGAGACTGCACTCTTGGCTGTTACAGAGAAGAGAAGCTATATGTCGTAAGATCAGCCAATGAAAGTGACCTTTCAGCAGCATTTGACATGGTCAACCACAAGATGCTCTTATCCATCCTCAAGAGTCTAGGAATTTGTGTTATAGTATGGCAGTGGTCTGCTTCCTACCTGGAAGGTCACTCATATGAGGTTACATTCAAGGAATCCACATCTTCTCCATGCCCACTTTCCATTGGTGTTCCCCTGAGCTCAGTTCTTGATCCACTTCTGTTCTCTCTTTATACTAGGTCCCTCGGTGATGTGATACCCTCACATATGTTCTCATACTGCATATCTGGCAAGTGTCTCCTCATGGAGGGCAGCTCACCAACGGAAGCTTAATCCCAGCAAGACTGAATTGCTGTTCATCCCATGTGACTTATCCCCACATCAAGATCTTGCAATCTCAACGGACAACGCTGTGATCTCTCCTTCAGACATCGTATGAAGCCTTGGAATAGCCTGTCTTTCTCGTTCCCATATCATTAATCTTTCTCGATTATGTCGATTTTGTCCTTTAAGCATCTGAAGGATTTGTCCATTTCTTTGCACTAAAGCCACTCAAATGGCCTTATCCATTCAAGACTAGATTACTGCAACGCACTCCTGGCAAGTCTAACTTTGAGTGCTATTCGAACTCTGCAAATGATCCAGAATGCAGCTACAAGACTTGTTTTAAACCTTCCCAAATTTTCCACCCCACACCACTGCTACAATCTCTCCACTGGCTTCCTGTAGCTGCTCACATTAGATTTAAACAATAATGCTTGCCTACAAAGCCAAAAATGGACCTCCACCCTTCTACTTCAAGGAAATTATCACACTCCACAGAGCACAGTGTTCTCTCTGATCGTCTAGCACTGCTAGACTGGACCCTCCCTCTCCAAGGGACAAGGGGACAATGCATCTAAACTCTTCCCGGTTCTGGCTCCAAGGTGGTGGAATGCGGAATGCATGTCCTCTGGATGTTCAGACAGCTGAGTCACTGGGTATCTTCAAACAGGGATCACTGTACATGTATGTATGTATATATATATATATATATATATATATATATATATATATATATAGGATTTTCTGAGTAGATCCTTCCGTAGGAGAGTGCTCAATACTTTTTGGTAGAGCAAATAACAAAAATAAGAGGACAGGACAAAGACTTTCTATTGAAACTCCATTTATCACTACAGACCTGTTTCGAGGGGTGGTGAAACCATCCTCTCTCTTCAGGTGATTATAGAAGAATTGTTCTATAATCCCCTGAAGAGAGAGGATGGTTTCACCACCCCTCGAAACAGATCTGTAGTGATAAATGGAGTTTCAATAGAAAGTCTTTGTCCTGTCCTTTTATTTTTGTGTGTATATATATATATATATATATATATATATATATATATATATATTATATATATACACACACACACATACACATACAGAGATCGATGTTTAAAGATACCCAATAAATATTCATGGAATTAAAAAATAAGAAAATTAAGGAAGAATAGGGGGAAAAAGTTAAGGAAAATGCCGCAAAACCAAGGCCAATTATGCAAAAAAACCCCCAAAAATCCCTAAACACAAAACAAAAAACAACCCAAAACCTCCCATCAAAACTACATACATTGTTGTGAGTTGCGCATCAGAGTGCATACAGGTGCATCTGTATGTGTGTGCATTTATATTTTATTTACATCCTGTGCATTATTTTTTTATGTTTAATTGTTATTATAAGCATTTATAGCATTGAATATGTAATTATTGATATGATACACATATACAGGTACATATACGTCAATCAAGGGGGGGTTGGGTGGGTTGATCCTTCTTCGCAGATTTCAGTGATCGCGCGGAGATCTCAGTCCCAATTAACAGTGGAAAGTGAGGGATCCCTATATATATATATATATATATATATATATATATATATATATATATATATATATATACATATATATATATATATATATATATCGCTACTTCGCACTTCAATTCATGTGGTTTCAGTGCATCACGGTTTTTTAAAAAAAATAAAAATAAATATTCATCGAATTAAAACAAAAAAAAAAAAAAGGAAATTAAGGAAAAATAGGTAAAAAAGTTAAGGAAAAATCTACTAAACCAATACAAAACAAAAAACAACCCAAAATCTCCCATCAAAACTACTTACATTGTTGCATCTGTGTGTGCATGCGCCTCTGCTTTTCATGCAATACCATCTGTATGTGTGTGTATTTATATTTTATTTACATCTTATGTTATTTTGATTGTTACTATAAGCATTTATAGCATTGAATATGTATTTATTGATATTATATGTCAGTCGTGGGGGGATCCTACTTCGCAGATTTCGAGGTTGCATGGGGATCTCAGTCCCAATTAACCACGGAAAGTGAGGGAATCCCGTGTATGTATATATAAGAATTGAAGAATATATAAGTAAATAAATATATATATATATATATATATATATATATATATATATATATATATATACATATATATATATAATTGACAACAAAGTATTAGTTTATGTGTGTGGGAGAGGGTTTAGTCTGTATAGTTTTGCCTCAGCGTGTAAAAGGAAAAGAGACAAGGATCAGTACTCATGACTGGGGACAAGGGGGAGGAGAATATGGGAGAGAGAGAGAGAGATTCGAAGGTGCAGGAAAAAATTTAGCTGTTTTGTACACAGTCCCACGAGGCACACAAAAATAGACATGAGAAGAACAAGTCACATATGCATTTGAGGAGGAAAACCATAGGGAGCCATGAGGTGAACGACGACAACAAATGTGCAGGGCTAGTGAAATGAATGGAGGCGCTATATAACTATAGTTAAATGTAATTTTTAACTGTGTGTTAATGTGTGCAGTGCACATGTGTTTCTTCTGTTGGGTTTGCACGTCCTCAGAAATGAACAATACGCATGGGGCAGTGTAGGGGAATACGGGGATACAATCTGAAAGGGTCAAAATGTGATGTCTATCTTTTTTATTACAGCTTTCACAACACAGATGTTTTTTCTATGCTAATACATGATTAAAAAAATTAAAGAAGTGAAACAGCCGTCAGTGAAACTGTAATGTAGAGACGGGATTGGTACCCAAATTCACTCCTGTAAGAGAGACACTTTACGTTTGCTCGAATGTAACTGCTCTGCTCTCAAATATAATCTATTGTGCATTTACTGTAAAGTGCACCTGGGCTTCAATGACCTATTAAGATAATCTATTATCATTAATATTAACGCAATTAACTGCATTTAGTGTGTCATTAGAATATCTCTCCAGATCTTTCATGTCTGACATGCTTTATGTCTGCTGGTTCTCCCTTGAGTGTGTTTGTGGTTAGAGATGAGACCTTCAGGGAATAACAGGCTTTTTCCACAACATTGGAAATCAACACCAATGCTGTAACTCAATAAGCATCTGTGAAATATTACGTGACGCAGTTTATTTGGATGCAGATCATTAATTTCTCAAAAGTAATTCTTGTAAAGCCAAAAGACTAAAAGATTAATAATGGCATTTGGTATGATAGTCTATGATACACCATATTACATTACATCAGCAGGTCTATGATGTCTTTAAAAAACAAACCTGGTGACCAAGTTATTTTAAATATATATTAGTAATCTGTGACTGGACAATGTTCTTCTATTGAAACTCCATTAGTTTCATCCAGAAACTATGTTCAAGATTTATTACTTCAACAGAAGCCAGGATTGGAAGAAATCAGCACTTACAGCCATTAATAGTGTTATTGTAGCTGGCATTGTGCAGTGTCTCCTTGCTCCCGGCGTGGGAGTTCCGTGTGCTACCCCAGGGGTCGTTGTCATAAGAACCAGAGCGGGCTTTCATCTCTTCCTTCAGGATCATCCTGCCAATCCCACCCTGGATCTAAAAGGACAGGAAACCTAATATATATTTTTAAGATCTACACTCTGACATATGCTATCAAGTTCAATTATACATAAGAAAAACCTCAGTCATAGCCTTAAAGGCATGTCCTGCACAAGATATACATTATTTACATTTTATATGTACAAATCAACTAAATATAAGCACTTCTGACCAGGATTATTGATCACAATACTTAGAAGGGCGCGAAATCATTTTTGTTTTTTATCTCCGAATAAGAGCGAAGCATTACAAACAGACAAATCTACAGGATACCAGCTTACTGACTTGAATTTCATGGTTTGTGTACACAATTCGTGCGACGTTATTTTTGGAAAGTGTGGATCATTTGATAAATTTGCAAAAGACTCAAAACTGGTGATGCACAAAAGGTGAGCACTGAAAACTCAAAAGATCAAGATGTGATCACAACAAAGGAACAACAGAAAAAGAACATTTATATCCAGAATATGAGATGAGGTGGCAGGCACTACGGGAAAAGAGAAATTTTCAAACATTACATTTACAGCAGTGGTCCCCAACCACTAATCCACGGACCGGTACCGGTCCATGGCTCAATTGGTACTGGTCCGCAGAAGAAATAATTAATTATTCTCTCGGTTATATGTGGGTCATTTGAGTGCGAAAATGTAACACACAAGGGGACGGCACATGAACAGAGGCATGCTGGACATGTTTCAAACAATAGTGTGGATTTTGGGTGAGACTGAGACTGAGCCTGAGCCTTCATTTTCCCAGCTGGTGCACCATCACCTGTTTATTTTAAAGAAAAGTTCAAGCTCTACTTCCCAACCAACTTTATTTCAGCTGTTGAAAAATAACATTCATGGAGTGCTTATGATTATGATTATTATTATTATTATTATTATTATTATTATTACTGTTATTATAAATAATAATAATAATAATAATAATAATAATAAACAAAATTTTATATAAATGTTCTATTTACAATACAAATAATCTATGACCCTCCACCCCCCACCCCCCGGTAAATTTGCCAAGTGTTGACCGGTCCGTGGTGATAAAAAGGTTGGGGACCACTGATTTACAGCATTTAGCAGATTCCACTTACTTTCTACTGCTTTTCTTTTTTTGGGGGTAATACTGTATTAACCCCCTAAAAAAACATTATTTATTTATTTGTTTATTTATTGTGCATGGCATCAGACATAGGCGTTTGCTTTAAGTTAAAATAAGCTATGAATGAATTCCAGATGTAACTGAAAACTGCTGTAGTATTATTATGGTAAATTAGTGTGTTCTTTTCTACTGCAATGTATTCGATAAGAAATTTGTTCCAGTCGCTGATATTGAGAGGTTTTGGATTTCCAGTTTGTTTATTAAGATTATTTTTCTTGGCGAGAAAGTGGATTTCTATATTTGATTGGAAGATTGTCAGCTTTTATGATACTACAGAGCGAGATTCTGCAACTCAAAATAGAAGAAGGTTTTTCGGTTACGACGACTTCTTCTTCTTTTCCTTTCGGCTTTCCCTTCAGGGGTTGCCACAGCAAACTAGCCGCCTCCATCTTACCCTATCCTCTGTATTTTCTACTCTTACTCCAACTACCTTCATGTCCTCCTTCACCACATCCACAAATCTTCTCTTTGGTCTTCCTCTCAGCCTTCTGTCTGGTAGTTCCAACCTCAGCATCTTACTACCAATGTACTCACTATCCCTCCTCTGTACATGTCCAAACCATCTCAGGCTAGCCCCCCTGACTTTGTCTGCAAAACATCTTACATGGGCTGTCCCTCTGACGTACTCATTCCTGATCCTATCCTTCCTCGTTACTCCCAAAGAGAACCTGAACATTTTCATCTCTGCTGCCTCCAGCTCTGCCTCCTGTCTTTTCCTCAGCTCAACTGTTTCTAAACCATACAACATCGCTGGCCTCATCATCGTCTTGTACACTTTTCCTTTCATTCTTGCCGATACCCTCTTATCACACTTCACACCGGACACTTTTCTCCAACCATTCCAACCTGCCTGCACACACTTCTTCACCTCTTTTCCACACTCTCTATTGCTCTGGACTGTTGAGCCTAAGCACTTGAAATCCTCCACCTTCTTTATCTCTGCTCCCTGTAACCTCACAATTCCTCTTGGGTCCTTGTCATTCACACACATGTATTCTGTTCTACTGAGGCGAACCTTCATTCCTCTCCTTTCCAGGGCATACCTCCACCTCTCTAGATTTTCCTGCACTTGTTCTCTGCTCTCAATACAGATCACAATGTCGTCTGCAAACATCATGGTCCATGGAGATTCTTGTCTAACCTCGTCTGTCAGCCTGTCCATCACCATAGCAAACAAGAAGGGACTCAGAGCTGATCCTTGATGCAGTCCCACCTCCACCTTGAACTCTTCGGTCACACCGACAGCACACCTCACCACTGTCTTACATCTCTCATACATGTCCTACACCACTCTAACATACTTCTCTGCCACTCCAGACTTTCTTATGCAATACCACAGTTCTTCTCTTGGCACCCTGTCATATGCTTTCTCCAGATCCACAAAGGCACAATGCAGCTCCTTCTGACCTTCTCTGTACTTCTCTATTAACAACCTCAAAGCAAACACTGCGTCTGTGGTGCTCTTTCTTGGCATGAAACCAAACTGTTGTTCACATATGCTGACCTCTGCCCTTAGTCTAGCTTCCACTATTCTTTCCCATAACTTCATCGTATGGCTCATCAACTTTATTCCACTGTAGTTGTAGCAACCATTCCTCCGGCATCCTCAGAAGAAGGTTTTTCGGTTACTGTCGTCCTGAAAAGAGTGAACGGTTGAGCAGGTCAATGCGTCATGAAAGTAATCATCAGTGTTACCCAGCATGCATTGTGAGCACATGTCTGTGTCTGTTAATGCCATTTAGAACATTTTCCTTTGTTCGATGTGAGAGCTGTGAATGGTTTTATACTGTATGAGCTGCAGATTTGTATTGCAATTCATGGAGAAAATATTACTACTGATTACAATCCAGAAGTCGGAGTTGGGGAAGAAAGTGAGATCATTTTCCTTTTAGCTGTTGGAAGTGTTGCTATTTTGTCCATGAGCTCATAGCGGTTACATATTCATTTTAGAGTTTGTTATTTTAATTATTTATATGCTTATTCTGGAAGGTTGTAATGGGTTATTCATGATATTTATTTCTGATTTAATAATGGATTTTAATTGTTCATAAGAAATTGTTCCTCCCCAACTCCAAACTTCTGGATGAGTGTATGGAATGAAATAAATTGATTATTTTAAACTGTGTGAATGGTGCCAGTGAGGATGTGGTGCCATATGGGAAAGTGGATCAGACTGTTGTGAAGTTGAAAATCTAAACCATGCCAGATTGGTGTGTAACTTACAAAATACTAATCAAGATTTTGTGGTGTTTAGTTACTTTTCATCAGTCTGTCAAAGTTGAGTTGATTGTGATGGTTTTTATAGTTTGTTTTCGTAATTGAATTTGTTAAAAAAGATAAATCTTACAACAAAATACTATTGCAGTGATTGTGTGACAATTATATCCATGATTGCTGTGATTGTCCTTTTGAATCAATTTTTACTAAATACTGTATTGTAATAGATTTCCTAAATAATAGAAACAAAAATTTGGTGCTTCTGGCCCATCTCATAATTTGTTTTTGTATTTTTTCCCAGCGAGATTTCGGGTTTCTAGTTTTTCCAGTAAAATTGTGGATTCGTTATGTGGAATACTGAGATCAGATAGTTGATTAGTGATAATATTTTCATTTCAGTTGAAGATATTCAGAAAATAAGAGATAGTATGAGATTTGTCCAGCATAAAAGAACCATTGCTGACTTTCGTAAAAAGAGTAGGCTGCAAAGCCATCAGCGTGTTTCTGTCAGTCTAGGAACCACCATAGCCGTCTCAGCCAGCTGAGCCACTATGGAAGGGACCTAGGCCTAGAGAGCGGAGATCAGCCAGCACGAACTGTCTCTCGCTATATAAAAATACTCAGCGCAGACGAGGAGAAATAACTCTTCACCATCTTCGAATTCGAAGAACAGAGCCATCATTTATCATTATTGGTGTTGTTAATTCTACATCTTATTCAAAATTCTGGTTTTGGTTAGTTTTTGTTATGTAAATACTTGCATGTGCTGCCTGATAGAATACTGTTTTTATTAAATCTGGTCTGATCAGCGTGGTCAGCATCGGGATGGTGATGCTATTTTACTAACAAATGCTTTGGTGATGATTTTTAATTAGTATATATTTGGTAACGTGAATACTAATGAAGGATATATTGGATTTTTATCGAGTTTAAAAGGAATGTCAGAGCAGCTGTATTCATTTTTTATGGTATTGCAGTTTTTATTTCATTGTAACTCAAAAAAGGGGTGATAACATTTGTCAAAAATATTTACAGAATTCTGTGTGAAATCCATCAGCTCTGAGGGAGTTATTGTTGTGAAAGGGGGCAGGGGAAATTATGTCCTCTATATTTAATTGTGTGTATACAAACGTCAGCATTGTTTAAGTATTTTTGTGAAGGTCTATCGTGAATTTGGAAACTTGCCCCGCAATACTTTTCATTCATTTATTTTCTGCAACTGCTTAATCCTAAGTAGGGTTATGGGAAGGCTGGTGCCCATCCCAGCTGACTCCAGGCAGGGGCAGAGTACACTCTGGAGGGCTCGCCAGGCCATTGCAGGGCGAAAACACGCTGACGGCTTCGCAGCTACTCTTGACGAAAGTCAGCAATGGTTCTTTTACATGAGCCTCACACCACACAGCCTTTGAGGACCCAGTTAGCTGCACCGGGGATGCAATAGTTTTGTACCCCTTTATTATGTAAAATTGCGAATTTTCTGAACTATACGTTGCTCCGGAATACAAGTTGCATTGGCCAAAAAATGCAGAGTAAAGAAGAGAAAAAAACAAAAACAAAACATATATAAGTCGCACTGGACTATAAGTCGCAAACTCATGGAAACTGTCTACTTTGGCATGGAAATCTGCTGGAAGTTTTTGTGACGTTGTGGCCCTCACTCTGATAGAGAGGGGGTTGTGTTGCATGAAGCGTTAAGACCAAGAAAGTATTCACGCAAAGTCATTTATATTCATCTCCTTGACAACTACCTGGGTATGGAGATGCAACTGCACTGTTGACAAGCCCCTACCTGAGGCACATTGCTCAACACCCATGTGCGAACTAGTTCCTCTAGCTGTGACCATCTAGCTTTTAGCCCGCGATTAGCTTTTAGCCTGTGATTAGTTTTTTTTTGTTTTCTTCATCGCAGTCATAATAATCTCTGCTTTTCTGCCTGCTTGTTGCCTTCTTGTGGTTGTGAGTGTAAATGTAAACATGTGAAATTACATTCGTTATTATTATAATGAACAGAATTATATAATAATAATTTCACTATCTGGATGTGGAGATGCAACTGCACTGTTGACAAGCCTCTCCCTGCAGCACATTGCTCAAGCTCCCATGCGCAAGCTTGTTCCTCTAGCTGTGGCCATCTAGCTTTTAGCCTGCGATTAGCTTTTTTGTTTCCTTCATTGCAGTAATAGTAATATCCGCTTTTCTCTAGTCCCTCACAAGTTTCTCGTTCACTCTAAACTTTGTTTCTGCTGCTTGATTCCCATTTTCTGCTGCATATTTCACTACTTGCAGCTTGTAATCTGCAGAATAGGATTTTCTTGTTGGGGCCGTTTCTTCAGTGGTACAGGATGAGCAGGTACTGGTACCCAAGCCTAGAGTGCCCTCTTGTGGTTGAGAGTGTAAAAATAACAAACGTGAAATTATGTCTTATTATTATGACGAACAGAATTATATGTATTAATTTCACATATAAGTTGCTCTAGAGTATAAGTCGCACCTTCAGCCAAAGTATGAAAAAGTTATAAGACTTATAGTCCAGAAATTACGGTGGTTACAGATCTGTTTTAGAGAGTTGTGTTCAGTCGTGTTTTTCAAAAACTTTGGGGTTGACAACGCTTAGACTACTTTAATACTACTTAGAACAGGACATGCCTTTAGAATATACAACAAAAATGGCACAATACAAACAAAATTAAAAGCTAATTTCATACTCTTTGAAGACCATAATTCCATCCATCTTCCTCTCCCCCTGACGAGAATCTTCTTCGTGGAATACGTAAAGCTGTGTGAGAGAAAACAAATTAAAAATCACAATTATAAATGCAAGCAGCTCAAAGAGAATAAATTTCACATGACTCAATGAAACAGACCATCTTTATACATTAGATAATGCAGACTACTGTTTATCAACATCAGGTTTCTTTTAGATCAGGAAGTATGAGGGAAATTCAAAAGAAACGCTAACACACAGAGGTGGAAGTCATGTGTAGAAAACTGGGTGATAATGCAAAATATATAAATAATGAGCATTTGTTCTGCGGCATCATCAGATTGTGGTGGGGCGTTTAGGACAATATAAAACACTGATCCATTCCAATGCCCTCTTCTATTGGTCAGGCATTTTAAGCAATGTTTGCAGGCGATACAAGGCGTGGTGACTGTTAGCTGGTCAATCGTGCAATAGCTCCATTGTGCCCTTTACCACTGATCAAGATTTAATTTAAAAGAATTTGCATTGATCTCTGAGTCATTGACTTAACTACACAAAAAGTTATCACTTTTTTGTGTTGCTTCTTGTGGTTTATGCAACATGATTCAAAGCAGTGCTTTTTTTCCTGCATGTAGCGTTGTGGTCCACATTATCTCTTGAGCCAGGATCTTGAACAAGACTGACAGAGACACAACGTTCCTCATTCATGAATATCTTTTCAGAATTTTCTTTTGTTTGTTATTTAAAAATCTATGTTGGATTCATGATGTTCTTTAAACGTTAATTTGCTTGCAGCTGTGGTGAATCCCATTGTTTTTGTTAATTATAAGTGCATGCCAGTTGCTCTAATTAGTAAATCTAAATGAAGCACTTTATGAAGTAAAAATACTGCTGTAGGATGCCCATTCCAAATAAATTGTATGCCCCATATTCAGTACTGTCAGTAGTGTAAATAAAGTCAGAGTTCAGATGAATCAGACGTAATTCAGGTGTGCCGCTGGCAGAGCACATAGGTACTCACTCATGTCATGGCTACGGCATCAAGGTCACGTCCTATCAGAGAATTAGAAAGTATTGGTTTGTTCAATTGTTCCAGTGGTGGCTTGGTGATAAGGTGCTGGATTACTGATCCCAGATTTGGGGGTTCAAGCCACACCATCATCAAGTTGTCACTGCATTTCCCCCCCAGTGCAGTTAACTGGGTTATCAAAGGCTGTCCATGTCTCTCACTGTCTATGGTGGGAGGTTCATGTAAAAGAACCATTGCTGACTTTTGTCGAGGAGCTGCAGAGCCGTCAGCTTGCTTCTGCCCTGCGATGGTCTGGCAAGCCGTCCAGGGTGTACTCTGTCCTCGCCCGAGCCAGCTGACATGGGCGCCAGCCCTAATTAGGATATACCTACCTTTTAGATAAAAAATATCAAGGTAACACAAATCCCCATTTAAACTGGTCTCTTATTTTTTCTATCGCTGTATCTTGCATGAATTTACAGTAACACAGAGGTGACTGTAATAAAATAAAAACTTTACTCAAATGTAATTACTTACAGAAGATTGTGTGGAGAGGCCTATTGACTAAAGTTCGGAAGACAGCTGAGAAAGACGGTAGTTAGGGCCAGGAACCCAAAGCACTTATTGCTACAGGTTCATAAGATACAGAATAAACCCTTTGCAAGCCGAGAGGCAGGGAGGATGAACTGCAACATCAGATGGATTTAATGGATAATGACCCAAGTAATGGAATAATGACTATTTGTTTGATTTAGGCCTTGAGAGAAAGAGCACCAGAGACCAGACGTCGATGCAGAAGGCTGTCCAAGAATGAGAAAGGAGTCAAGATTCACCAAGGCAAGTCCAAGAGTAAAGAGAAGACAAGACAAAGCAAAGCTACTGAAGAACACCCAACAGCTAATAAGTTTTGACTGGAGGATCAGAGCCATGAAGCCAACCACAAAGCGCAGAGCCTTCATGTCGACACCCATCTAGTCACTAGGTTGCCTGAAAGAAGGGACGGAAGGATAGAAGCTGTTCAGCAGAAGAAACTCCCTGCATCCAAAAACACAAGATGGCAGACTTTGAACAACAACCTGGAAAGCATCCTTGATAATTGTAATATTCCTAAAAGGAGATTTATGAAAGGAGATCCAGACTATGAGTAAGATTAGTGTACATATGAGGAATGCAAAAGCCCACTCAGAGTAAGGATGAGCAAAGACAGATCATCTCAAGCAGAAGACAGCATCAGATAAACAAGCTGTGTCAAGCTCCTAGAAGTAGTAGAATACTGAGGATTTCTCGCATCATCTAGACACTTCCTACCCCAGATAGGACTTTCATCAGCCACTAGAAAGAAGGCAGATAAGGCTACAGACGCTTCCAGACTTGCGTTCATTCGTTTTACACATTTTTCGAGTTTACATTAAAAAAAAAGTCAAATTTTGAGTTTAGCGTGCTCTCTGTATTACGAGACGTACCTACGAAGTATGCTGACGTAATACGCTACTTCCACATGACGCTACGTCAATTGTTTACAAATAACAGGCTGAACGTGCCCCTCCTTCTTCCCAGTTCACTGCGTGTTACCCTTGTGTTAAGACGTCCTCTCTGTGATCTTTGTGCTGACACTGTTTTGCGGACTTTTGTAACCCTAAGAAAATATGGTTGGTCAGAAGCGTAAGCCTACTAGTGATAGTGGTAATCAGAAAAGGCGGCAAGCCATCTCGTTAGAAACGAAGATGGCTATTATCAAGAAAATTGATGCTGGTGAAAAACATGTGAATGTTGCACGTTTCTTCCAAATGGCTCCGTCGACCATCGGAACCATTTACAAGCAGAAAGATCGCATCACAGAGAATGTTAAAGGTTATATTTGATACTGTATATGATATTTGATGAGTGAATTTGATTAAAATTCATCTATTTGAAACTATTTTGCTTGAATTTAATTTATTTGAAATTAATGTTGATATTATTTGATATATTTGATATTATTTTACAATAATATGTTTATAATAATTGATTTAGGGGTGTTTTATGAGATATGGTAATGGTATTTATGGATGTATAGTACACTATGAACACCATACGTCACTGGAACATATAGTAACAACTTACGTTTTTTTTCACCTTACTTTCGGCCGTCTGGAACCTAACTAAAACGCAAGTCGGGGAGCGTCTGTATTAGCGGTGCAGCAGAATCCAGCTCAAGATAGCTGTGGTTGAAGAGGAAAGAAGGATCGCGCTCTGAAGCTAGATGAGACCATGCTGTCTAGAAACTGCCTGTCTGCAGGTGAAGACAAAATCTTTTCTGCCCCGCTCGGGTGAAGCGTTCAGGTTAAAGGGAAAAAATGCTTAAGACCCAGAACCTTCACGCAACAACACAAGTTTAATGAAGATCACAAGGGTGTCTTGTCACAAACTTGGCCTTCATAAACCACTCCACCGAAAGGCTCATCATCAAACTCATTGTAGCAGCACACTGGATGTTAAAAGAAATTAATTCAAACTCGTATTAAACCACTGCTTATCTTCCATCTTACTATCATCATTAATTACCTACATTTAGGGGAGCCAGGGCTTTGGAAGTATTTGGATTGTGGATGCTGGTAGTGCTCGGGTGAGAAAGCAGTGGAGAATCTGGATGACTGGAGGATATCTTCGCTGGTCTTGCTCTTTGTAGCTACATCGTAATTGTCTGCAGAGAGGAGGAAAAAACCCCACAAAAAATCATCAGGACAGATCGGTGTCTTTTCCATAAACATAACAAGTCATTCCGAAAACTCAAAGACAGATGGACAAGAAAAAGTGAAAAATGACCCCAAACTCAAATGCCTCAGCACTCTTAAAGGTGCCATTCACTGGTGAATAGTTTAAGTCAAGGCTACTCAATTAATTTGGAATGGGACCTGCGTCCCAATGAGGGGCAGAAGAAACACGGCCTGAAAACCAAAAAAAAAAACCACATTAAAGGCTACAGATGCAGTGAAGTCCAACAACATCGACATGCATCTGTTGTATTTGGAAAACACATATTACTACACTATTATTTCAAGACACGCAGGCCATAGCAATTTTTACATTTAAATGCAAAATACACCACACTGAGTAATCGATCCAGGTGAGCCGTTTCACAGACATTCAACTTTTTAAAATAATAGACAACATCCACTTTAGTTCCACAACTGTATCAACAAAAACAACAGGACTGTAGTATGGTATTAACAAATACAATATATAATACAAATACAACCACAAATACACTAAATTGTATTTTAATAATAATAATAATAATAATAATAATAATAATAATGCGAAGTGAATAATAAGTCAGAAAGTTTCAGTTTTGAATAATAATTCATGTGTGAGAATGACGAGAAAATCCTCTGGAGGGAATCAGAACCCTGTGTGAAGGTTCCTATCATTTGTCTTTAAATGCAGAGATATACACTCTTGCTGCTCAGCAGACACCCAGACTTCGAACAGACAAAAACATACCTCACTGTCTATTCACACAAAAACTCCCTGCTCTCAATCTACTTCTCTCTCTTTTCTAAAGCAGAAAGGCAGATTTTGTCCGTTACGCGGTTACTGTGCTAATAATAAAATATTACAGTCAGGAAGACCAACAGGAGGGCGGAGACCTCAACAGGTAAATGGTTTGTGATAAGTTGTGACACAGTGAGGCAGGATAAACGTGGCAAGACAGAATCATCCAAAAATATTGACTTCAGTTTAAAAGAAAAAAAAAAGAAATATATGGATATATATATATATATATATATATATATATATATATATATATATATATATATATATATATATATATACATATACACACACAGACACACACACCACCAGGCCACCACTGCCTGCATTATTATGAAAATTATTAATCATAATTTTTATGGACAGAATTTCTGAGGCGTTGAACGGTTCTGGTTTGGTGGCCATCGGATCTCGTCTCTGCTTTTTGCGGATGATGTTGTCCTTTTGGCTTCATCAGGCCAGGATCTCCAGCTCTCATTGGAGTGATTCGCAGACGAGAGTGCAAGGCGGCCGGGGTGAAACTCAGCACCTCCAAGTCCGAGGCCATAGTTCTCAGTGGGACAAGGGTGGAATGCACCCTCCGGGTCGGGAATGAGGTCCTGCCCCAAGTGGAGGAGTTTAAGTATCTGTTCACGAGTGAGGGAAGGATGGAGCGGGAGATCGACAGACGGATCGCTGCAGCCTCTGCTGTTAAACGGAGCCTGTACCAGTCCATCGTGGTGAAGAAGGAGCTGAGCCACAAGGCAAAGCTCTCAATTTACCAGTTGATCTAAGTTCCAACCCTCACCTATGGTCACAAGCTTTGGATAGTGACCGAAAGAACAAGATTGCGGATTCAAGTGGCTGCTCACCACTGCGCCACTGTGCCACCAAGTACTTTAGTTTTCAGATATAATAATTTGCATGCCGCTTTAATCATGCCTCAACCAGTAATTACGATTCTTTTTATTCTTATAAGGATGAAACAGCTAAATAACAGACAATAGCAAACAGGTTTCTTTCTTCCTTTCGGCTTTTTCCCTTTTACTCGGGAGTTGACACAGCGAATCATCTGATTCGCACATTTGATTTGGCAGAGGTTTTTACGTCGGATGCCCTTCCTGTTGCAACCCTTTTTAGCAAGGGACAGAAACACGCTGACGGCTTTGCAGCTACTCTTTACGAAAGTCAGCAATGGTTCTTTTACATGCCTCTCACCATAGACAGTGAGAGACATGGCCCGCCTTTGATAACCCAGTTAGCTGCACTGGGGGAGACAAGAACAAACAGGTATGATGCTGAAATGCAAATTATACTTACCAGGTAAATATTTGAGGGAGAAAAGTACATCAGATGTGTGAAGGAAATCATGTGAAAAGAAATAAAAAATGGAAAAACAGAAAAAAGGGAATTATTTGTAACATGTTAGAAAGACTGTACGAGTTAAGACATGGTGCCCACATGAAGAAAAATCAGGAGTATAACAGCATGCACATCACATATAGAACACATTCAGAGCAGATATGCGGTTTCACCATGTGCAATTCATATGATTAAAAACAATCCTGTACAAGGAGAGAGCGATATTTCCTTTCGGCTTTCCCCCTTTATCAGAGGTCGCCACAGCGAACGATTCACACGTTTAATTTGGCATAGGTTTTTACGTCGGATGACCTTCCTGAAACAATGCTTTTGCGAGGGACAGAAACATGCTGACGGCTTTGCAGCTCCTCTTTACGAAAGTCGGCAATGGTTCTTTTACATGAACCTCTCACTACAGACAGTGAGAGACATGGCCTGCCTTTGATAACCCAGTTAGCTGCACTGGGAGAATCCTGTACAAGAAGATAATCTACAAAAAACCTTTCTATAATGCTGTCTCCTCAGGGGCATTAATACTTGAATCATTTATAAACAGTCTATTTGTGTGTGTTTATCTCTGTGTGCTCAGTTAACTCTACATGCATTGCCCTCACTTCAAGATTTATTTCCTAACCAATGTTTAAAATGTTTAACACTACTGAAATAACTTCTTTCTCACTATTTTCATTCAGATTCATCTGTCAGTCACTCTATAGGAGTGTGTGAGTAGTAGTTTGTTGGGTTTTTTACACCAGAGCCTAGTGGCTCATCAGGCCGGTGCTTATTCCCGGTTTCTGTAGCGTGAAGTGATCAGGAGTTCGACTCCTCCTGGATGGGACGCTAGTCCATCACAGGTTACCTTCCAAGTATATTTTTGCTGGTACCCATTTATACTGCTAGGTGAACAGAGGCACACTTGTGGTTAAGACCTTGCCCAGGGGTCTTAGCACAGTGGGGGTCTAACTGGGATTTGAACTCACAACCTCCCGATCCCAGCACTCTAACCACTACGCCACCGGCCCCACACCAGATTATAAGGCTGTCATGTTATTAATTTTTTTTTAAGAGTAAAGGCTTTTACGTGCACCTTATGGTCTGATATGGAACTGAATACTGTATACAGTTGGCCCCCAACTTACGAAGACCCCTGTGTAAAAAATCCCCGTGTTACGAAAAACATTTTCCTAAGTTTCCGTCCCAGAGATACGAAACAACTCCCTCTTACGAAAAGAAATTCAAAATTCAAACGCGCCAAATCAAAATTTCACACGATGCGTGAGTTGCTCTCTCATTGGCTGTTTCTCAACATTCCGCCCCGCTGGCCTCCCAGAGTGAGATGGAAGGAAACTTAATGCTTTAGTTTTTAGTTTAGTTGTTTTACGTTGTTTTAATCCAGTAAATGTGTAATAAATGTTGGCGCATTTGAGCTCATCTGGAATTGCGATCCCTCAAGTAATCAAATTACCAAATTGTCAACCAGGGAATGCGCTTTGAATTCATGTCTTGTGGGCGTGGCCCGCAGCGCGCACGCGATAGAGAGAGAAAGAGAGAGAAGGAATAATGCTTTAGTTTTTAGTTTTGAAAGTTGTTTAAATCAGTAAATGTTTAATAAATGTGGGCGTATTTGAGCTTATCTGGAATTCCGATCCCTCAAGGAATCAAATTAAAGTTGAGTTTGCCAAGCAGGGAATGCGCTTTGAATTCCATGTCTTGTGGGCGTGGCCCGCAGCGTGCGCAAGTGCGCGCGCACGAGAGAGAGAGAGAGAGAGAGAGATAGAGAGACTGGTGTGTGTGTGTGTGTGTGTGTGTGTGTTAATAAATTTTTTTTCATAATGGTTTAATTAATAAATATGTTAATAAAATGGTTAAATGGTTTAATAAATCATTTTCTTTTACTTTTAACACATATTTCATACAAAATTGGTGTACTTTTATCATTTTTAAAGGGTTTATGGTGTTTATCCAGTCCAAAGACTGGAGCCTTGGAACGAATTAGGCAGTTAACATGTAAGATGCGACCCCTACTTACGAAGTTCCCGCTATACGAAAAGGGCTCTGGCACGGATTAATTTCATAAGTTGTATATATATATATATATATATATATATATATACACATACATACAGACGCTGGCTGGCGTTTTTAATTGGCTCCGGACGGTCGAACGTAAGTTGAAAGTGAACGTAAGTTGTTACAGTGACGTATGACGTGTGACGCTCATACTGCACTATACATCCATAAATGCCATTACCGTATCTCATAAAACACCCCTAAATCAATTATTATAAACATAACATTGTAAAATAAAATCAAATATATCAAATAATATCAACATTAATTTCAAATGAGTCACTAATTTATACCAAGTAACTTTACATGAAGCTTCAAACAGCCAATCAACGCTTACAATATTTGGGGCGTTCAATACTGAAAGTAGTATACTTGTGAAAGTAGTGTACTTGCTGTGACTTCCGGTCTTTCAAGTGAGCAAGGGTGTCGTTGAACTCGTTTAGAACACAGCCTGCACTGATGTGAATCCCAGCAAAGCGGAGAGTTCTTTTTTTTTAAGTAAGTAAGCAAACTTTATTCAAGTGATACATACAAAGAACAAGTACAAATCCTAATGAATATTAATATAAAAATACGTACTGTACTAGTATACATTCTTAGGATTCTGCTAAAAGATAATAAATATTTGCAATTGTGCTGTAATTTGTGGATTCGGGTTTTCATTCATTATACAAATTTAAGCAATACCTTGCTTAACTGAGTATGCATTAGATTGTGCCAATCCAAGCAGATAGTTAATTCATTTCTGTGTATGAGACTTGCACCCATGCTAGTAGGCTTACGCTTCTGACCAACCATATTTGCTTAGGGTTACAAAAGTCCGCAAAACAGTGTAAACACAAAGATCACACAGACGACGTCTTAACACAAGGGTAACACACTATATAACTTAGATATATTATATTTATATTATATTATATATATATATATATATATATATATATATATATATAAAAAAAACTGAACTGGGAAGAACATTCAGTCTGTAGTTTGTAAACAAACGATGCAGCATCATTGCGTCATTACATCAGCGTACTACGTAGGTACGTCTAAACTCAAAATTTGCCTTTTTTTTTTTTTGATAAAAAACCCGTGAACTGGATGAACGTAAGTCGAGGGTGTCTGTGTATATATATCTCCCTCGCTACTTTGTGCTTCAATTCATGTGGCTTCAGTGCATCGTGGTCTTTTTTTTTAAATGTTCTTTGAATTAAAAAAAATAAGGAAATTAAGGAAGAACAGGGAAAAAAGTTAAAAAACAAGGCCAATTATGCAAAACCAGCCCCTAAACCAACACAAAACAAACCCAAAAAAAACAACAACCCAAAAGCTCCCACTAAAACTACTTACATTTTCGTGAGGTGCACATGTGAGTGCGTGCACGCACATCTGTGTGTGTGTGTGTATATAGTGATATCTTATGCATTATTTTTGAATGTTTATTATTATAAGCATGTATAGCATTGGATATGTATTTATTGATATTATATACACACAGACATGTATTATACGTCAGTCATGTGAGGAATTGATCCTACTTCCTGAAATTCGATGGGGATCTTGGTCTCAATTAACCACGGAGAGTGAGGGATCCCTGTATAAATATACAGACGCTCCCCAGCTTACGAATGAGTTACATTCCGGACGCTGTGCGTTTGATGAATTTGTCTTTAGAGGAGAACGTACGTTTAAAACTTGTATAAGTAACCTATACGAGTTTGTACTGTATACATTCGCTCTCTCTCTCTCTGCATAATCATACGAAGTTATCATGAAATTCTAAACATATAAAATTATTCAATTATAAAATGAACACTCTGTAGATCATCAATATCATTATGTCCCGTGTTTAAATTCCTGGTTCCTCTCAAGCACAGCACAGCGGGTCTGATCAGATTTACAGAGAGTTTCACTCTTATCCAGTTCATCATAATACTGGAGTCAATTTGTTTCTTCTTTGAAACTTTTGGCAGGAGTTCAGAAATGTATCGATGTAAAGCACGCCAGCCACGCCCCTCTGCCGGAGCCTAGTATTAAGCGTACCTCAGGATAATGTTTAATCATATTTCATACTTATATTTATGATATATCTTTCTATAGATTTTATTCCATTTCTGTTTCTACTTGTTCTTCAATTTCATTTCACCTTCACTTTCGACCTCGCCCTGTTCGTATCTCCGGATGTTCGTAAAATGAATGTTCGTAAGCTGGGTATCGTCTGTGTGTGTGTGTGTGTGTGTGTGTATATATATATATATATATATATATATATATATATATATATACATATACATAATAAATTAGAAGTATAATTAACAATAGTCTATAAGGTGTTTCCAAGTTTTGATGAATAATTTCAAGAGAATCTTAATATTTCACCATCCTAAAACATTTTGAAGGCCCTTTGAAAGTGTACTGGGTATCTGGCCCTAAGATGCTAGCAGCAGGTCCATTAAGTTCTCTAAGCGAAAAGATGGGTTTGCTTCGGTTCGGTTTGATTCAATTAAATTCAGTTTAATTTGTTTAGTGTCGTTACAATTGACATTGTCCAAAGCAGCATTACACAGTAAAAGTAGGGTACAATACAGAGTATTAAAGAATTAAAACATTTTCTACAACTCCTACACGTCCCTAATGAGCGTCACGAAGGAAAAACTCCCTCAGTAGATGTGAGAAAGAAACCTTGAGAGGAACCAGGTCCAAAAGGGAAACCCATCCTCATTGGGTGGAACCATCTTTTCCTTTCGGCTGTTCCCTTCAGGGGTCGTCACAGCAAATCATCTGCCTCCATCTCACCCTATCCTCAGCATCATCTCCTACGCCAACTATCTTCATGTCCTCCTTCACCACATCCATAAAGGATACCATACAAACCATAAGGATACAAAACCATATACAAGCAATTCACTACAGTGCAAAATGTAGGCTGGTTGGTAATACAACTGGAATTCCTAAATAATTGTGTGGAAGAGAGTTAATATCACCAGCAGAGAAAAGTCATGTTCAATCTATTAGTGAACATCTGGGTCCATTTAGATCTTCATTAGCAGGAGGGAGGGGCTTCCAAGATGAGAACTCCAGTTAGCATCAGCACACCAGGACAAACCACAGGACTCAGAAAGCAGAAGGACCAGAATCACGGGCATCCCTCAAGGAGCATGTGTACTGAGAGAGAGAGAGACTCGTAGTAGTGAAATGCAAATAGATTTTATTATTTCTGACTGCAGCAGGGACTCCGGCATGACTGGCTCTGGCAGCATGACTAAAGAGAGAGAGAACCAGAAGGAAGACAGGCATGAGGGACCTTGTGGCATTGGGGCAATCAGCCACTCCACTGTCAAACAGACCTGGGTGAGCATGGAGAGTGGGGCAGCGACAGAATCCCAACATCACAGTTTACCAGAACTTTCTATGCCTGAGACCCCCAGATCTGCTCCTTTACATAATAAAAGCCCTTTAATTAAATGCTCCACTAAACAAGTGAGTTTTAACCCTTGTGTTAAAAACAGAGACTGTGTCTGAGTCCCCAACATTAACTGGAAGGGTATTCCATAACTGTGGGGCTTTGTAGGAGAAGCTCCGCCCCCTGCAGTACTCTTCATTATTTGAGGTATCACTAAGCATCCTTGCACCTTTTGATCTAAGGGGGCGTGCCAAATCATAAACAACAAGAAGTTCACTAAGATAATGTGGCACGAGTCCATTAAGTGCTTTATCGGTTAAAAGTAGTATTTTATTCTCAATGTGAAATGTAACTATGAGCCAGTGCGGTGTAAATAAGGGCGGGGTGATATGCTCATGTCTTCTGGTTCTAGTAACGACTCTCGCTGCTGCATTCTGGACTAACTGGAGCTTGTTTATGTTCCTATAAGAACATCCAGACAGTAACACATCACAATAATCTCATCTTGAGGTAACAAAAGCATCAACAAGTTTTTCCGCATCATGCAGTGACATCATATTTCTTATTTTAGCAACATTCCTGAGATGAAAGAAGGCCACCCGAGTAATATTATCTACATGAGCTTCAAATGAACGACCAGCATCAATAATCCAACGTCCTTTACTGCTCCACATGATGAGACTGAAACACCATCCAAACTTACTGCATCATCAGAAACCTTATTTCTAGCCGCCTGAGATCCGAGTACAAGAACTTCTGTCCTATCAGAGTTTAATAGGAATACCATCCTGTGTCAATGTTGTGATGGAGGGTTTTATTTAGTTTGCAACAATATCCTAGGTAGGTGGTACATTTCAAAGTAATATCCACATGAACAATCACACCCAAGGTTTCACAGCAGAAGGCCAGTGGTGGCTTAGTGGTTAAGGCGATAGGTTACTGACTCAAAGGTCAGCAGTTCATTTCCCATTATCACCACTGTTGGGCCCTTGAGCAAGGCTTTAAAATTGCTAGAAAGCATTACACTGCCTGTCTTACTTCTTCCCACAATGCATCATTCTGCAATATCTCTTTTTAAGCAACACACACACACACACACACACACACACACACACACACACAGACGCACACACACACACACACACACACCTGTCCCCATGTCCAGTTGCTATGCTCATGTACTCATTGTTAGTCACTTGTTGTGGTATACAGGGGTATATACGGCTAGCTGCAATGCACAAGTGTCCACAGTAGTGTTCAATCAAGTATATTTCAGAACGTGCTTAAGCTATTTTGCAAAGAAGACTTGGGGAGGACAACTGTATGGCTGCCCCCTACAGTCGGCTAAATGAACATATTTTCCAAACATTTTGCTCCAAAACCATTTAATAACACAATTTATTATGAAAATAAATCTGGAATGCTATTTATATTGATATGAAACTTTGCTCTCTGTTGAAAAGCACTGAATATAATTGTGCTACTTTAATGGTGGCAATGAGAAAAAAGGTGTCACCACATGCATTCCTCTCTCCACAGAGATAATTCCTTATTGGAGCAGCTGCAGGATGAGACCCTGAAATACACCTCTGACCAAGTGAAGGTTATCAATAATCAAACCCTCAGCTTCCCACATTTGAGAAGAGACAATCCAGTTTTTGGTACCAAAGCGTCAACGAGAAATGCTTTTAAATGCATTTCATTGTAATTCCCTGTCAGGAGGCTTGTGGCATCACCCACCCCACCTGTCTCATGCTTTTACTGGTTTCTCATGATAATCATGTGATGATTTACAATGATGCACGGACAAATTGCTGGAATTCTTATTTGCCATTCAGGAGGTCCAACAAGCCTTCACATGATTTTTCCCATTTAAATTACCATGTGGCCAAAAAAAAAGTGAAATATTTGACATTATTAGAGAAAACTGGGAAGAGGAGCAATCACAAAGTAAAAAAAAAAAAAAAAAAAAAAAAAAAAAAATTAGGTATGTCCTTAACCAGAGAGTAAACCTTCACATTGTACACTACCTAACACCTAATAGAGAAGAATGGCGAGTCTGGCTGTATAATGAGGACCTCGACAAAAGGAATTTGCACCAGAAGAACTAGTACAGTACTCATTTTACCGGCCATGTCAAGCTTTATATTACTGTGTGGCAAGGTCCCTCCCTTGAGATCACATGGTGAGCTGTAAAAGCTGACAATAAGGCCAAGCAAATTGATAAAGGTGACATGTTTCAAATTTAACAGATTGATACCCTGAAACTGTGGAGACAACACTGCAACTACAGCAGTCTGAGGATCATGGCAGCAATAGGCTGGTCCAGTTCTGTTTATACTATACAAAAATGAATGTAGGATCTAAATTTGAAGCCTATCCAAAACCTCACATTAATTAACTGCTCATTCGGGTAGACGTGGCTCACTTTTATACAACAATGGTTGTTAGCAGGTTCCTTGACTGTCATGATGATGAAATGATGTTTTCCACTCCATTTGGCTTACACCAATTCATGACACTCCCATTTAGATTGTTTTGATCCCCGATGATTCTTCAGTGAGTCATGGACAAAATCCTCCATCTGCAATACGAACAGTCTACTTAGATGCTATCATTTATAGTAAAAAGTGTCAGTTCCATGAACAACATTTAATGGCTGTTCTGAGATTCTTGAGAAGGCAAGACGGCACATCTGGTCAAGTGGAAGTGAGGTATCTGGACTTTCATTTGCGTAATATGGAGGTGCATTCCCAAATTGATCAGACAGCAGTGGTTGTAGCATTCACATGACTTTTATCTCTCCTTTTCCTCACACATAGGTAAAGTCTGTTGGGTTTTTACACCCGAGCCTCGTGGCTCATCAGACCAGTGCTTATCCCCGGTTTCCATAGCGTGAAGCGACCAGGAGTTCAACTCCCCCTGGATGGGACACTAGTCCATCACAGGTTACCTTCCCAGTATATTTTTACTGGTACCCATTTATACTGCTGGGTGAACAGAGGCACACTTGTGGTTGAGACCTTGCCCAGGGGTCTTAGCACAGTGAGGTCTCAGTGGGATTCAAACTCACAACCTCCCAATCATGAGCGCAGCACCCTAACCACTACGCCACCGCCCCCACTTTCTCACACATATCATACACTAAAACACATATAATGTATATTTAATGTATATGTTTAATTACAATTAAACAACATAAATTAACATTTTTACTCATCAAACAGATAATATGAGCAACAATGAGTACTTCGATGGAGGAAAAAATTAGGACACTTAAAATGGCTATAATCACATACACAGGTGTATCAGAGCAGGTGAACATGATCAGAACATCGTTACCCAGCATTGTGAAGAATGCTTGCCCTTGACGTTTATTTTCGTACCCGTGTCTGTTGAAGTGAGACTGAGCACCATAGAGCTAAGAACCAAAGAGCTGCCTGAGACCCTCATAAAGAAGCTTGTGGTGCTTCTGAGTCTGGTAAAGGATTTAAAAAGATATCAAAAGAATTTGCCATCAGCTGTTCCACCATCCAGAAAATTGTTTTCAAGAGGAGGACATGTAAAACAATTACTCCCATGCCCAGGTCTGGCTGTCTGAGAAGGTTCAACCCTAGACCACAAGATGCTAAAAGAGGTAATCAAAAGTCCTAAAATATCATCATTGGAGCTACAGCAAGCGGTCACTACTGTTGATGTGAAAGCGCAGGACTCTACTATCAGAAAGTGACGACACATGACAACACACATATACTAGTGTATGTGTATATATATATATATATATATATATATATATATATATATATATATATATATATATATACACACACACATACAGATACACACAGGTATACTTCGGCTTAAGTGGTTTTGAGTTAAGTCGTTTTTGATGATACGTTGGTTTTCAAAAAATATGTGGGGCTGGTGGCGTAGTGGTTTGGGTGCTGTGCTCATGATTGAGAGATTGTGAGTTCAAATCCCACCGAGACCCTCACTGTGCTAAGACCCCTGTGCAACCTTTCAAAAAATATATGAAAAAATAAATAAAAATAAAGTTTATGCCATTATAATCATATAATCTTGACACCCTATTTGAGAAGCACCGAATTATAGGCATCCGCGGCATATTATACATATACATCATTATGACATTACTGGCACGTGATTCAAATTTTGCTGAGAGCTTTTGTTTCTCCCTCCTGCTGATTGGTGGCAGGTGATGTGTACTGTACACCTCATTTTTTTCTCCTTCGCGCATCAAAGTGATTGCTTGAATTGTGAATTCACATTTTTTAGTGTGTTTTTAATGATTATTTAAGCCCCATGATGTCACTCAAATCGCCTGCATCTTCTCTAGCTTCTGGTAAGGAGCCTTAGCACTTTATTTATTCATAAATATTATCAAATTACAAAATTAAAACGTTTTACTTAATCATTATGACATTTTACTGCATTTTTACTGTATTAATGAGTAAGACTGGATATAGAATGTGTTTAACAAGCATATTTTAGTTCATGTAATATCATACATAGGGTTTTAAAACCGCATCAATAATTCACGGATTTCCAGGATCAACAGGTGGGGAAGGAACATATAACGGGGGCTTTCTGTATATTATATACATTCAGTATATTAAATATTATATATAAATATTATACAAGTAAATTTAGCCCAGGCTAGCCTCGAGACAAGCTAATTCGATTTAAGTTGTTTTCGACTTACGTCGTCTCTCCTGTAATCAATTAATGACGGAAGCCGTGGTATACCTTTTTCTTTTCCTTTCAGCTGTTCCCTTCAGGGGTCGCCACAGCAAATCATCCGCCTCCATGTCACCCTGTACTCTGCATCCTCTTCTCTTACACCAACGACCTTCATGTCTTCTTTCACCACATCCATAAAAAGTCTTCCTCTAGGCCTTCTGCCTGCCTGGTAGTTCCAACCTCAGCATCCTACTACCAATATACTCACTATCCTTCCTTTGTACCTGTCCAAACCATCTCAATCTAGCCTCTCTGACTTTGTCTCCAAAACATCTTACATGTGCTGTCACTCTGATGTACTAATTTCTGATCCTATCCATCCTCGTTACTCCCAGAGAGAACCTCAACATTTTCATCTCTGCTACCTCCAGCTCTGCGTCCTGTCTTTTCCTCAGCACCACTGTTTGTAAGCCATACAACATCGCTGGCCTCATCGCTGTCTTGTACACTTTTCCTTTCATTCTTGCTGATACTTTCCGATTGCACATCACACCGGACACTTTTCTCCAACCATTCCAACCTGCCTGTACACGCTTCTTCACCTCTTTTCCACATTCTCCATTGCTCTGGATTGTTGAGCCGAAGTAATTAAAATCCTCCACCTTCCTTATCTCTGCTCCCTGTAACATCACCATTCCTCTTGGGTCCTTCTCATTCACACACATGTATTCTGATTAACTGAGGCTTAATTCCTCTCCTTCTCGGGGCATACCTCCACCTCTCTAGATTTTCCACCCTCTAACATACTTCTCAACTAAAACATACTTCTCTGCTACTCCTGACTTCCTGCAATACCACAGTTCTTCTCTTGGCACCCTGTCATATGCTTTTTCCAGATCCACAAAGACACAATGCAGTTCCCTCTGACCTTCTCTGTACTTCTCTA
Organism: Plotosus lineatus; assembly: GCA_024760905.1. Lineage (NCBI taxonomy): Eukaryota > Metazoa > Chordata > Actinopteri > Siluriformes > Plotosidae > Plotosus > Plotosus lineatus. The sequence goes on along the minus strand of CM045733.1, from coordinate 56,041,324 downwards.
TTAACATCCTCAAAGCAAACACTGTATCTGTGGTGCTCTTTCTTGGCACGAAACCAACTGTTGTTCACAAATGCTGATCTCTGCCCTTAGTCTAGCTTCCACTATTAATGCAGCCATGAGGTGGGGGGGCACTAACCAGTGTCTCTCGACCTCATGCCGGTCCCAAGCCCGGAGAAATGCAGAGGATTGTGTCAGGAAGGGCATCCGACGTAAAACCAATGCCAATTATTGATGATGCAAATCAAAAGTATTACCTCCATACCGGATCGGTCGAGGCCCGGGTTAACAACGACCGCCATCAGTGCTGTCAATCAACAGGGTGCTGATGGAAATTGGACTACTGTTGGTCGACGTCGAAGAAGGAGAGGTGGGAGGCGTGTCCGTAGGCAGAGAGAGAAGAGGAAAGGCATGAGTCTAGGACTGAGAGTGGGGACTTTGAATGTTGGAACTATGCACAGAAAAGGTAGAGAGCTGGTTGACATGATGCAGAGGAGGAAGGTGGACATACTGTGTGTTCAGGAGACCAGGTGGAAAGGTAGCAAAGCTAAAAGCTTAGGAGCAGGGTTTAAGCTATTTTATCACGGTGTGGATGGGAAGAGAAATGGAGTCGGAGTCATCTTGAAGGAGGAGTTTGTCAGGAATGTTCTAAAAGTGAAAAGAGTGTCAGACAGAGTGATGAATCTCAAGTTAGAAATTGAAGGTGTAATGCTCAATGTTGTTAGTGCTTATGCCCCACAGGCAGGATGTGAGCTAGAAGAGAAGGAGAGATTCTGGAGTGACTTAGATGAAGTGATGCAGAGTACCCCCAGAGGTGAAAGAGTGGTCATAGGTGCAGACTTCAATGGACATGTTGGGGCAGGCAACAGAGGGACGAGGAAGTGATGGGCAGGTTTGGTATCCAGGACAGGAACGCAGAAGGACAGATGTTGATAGATTTTGCAAAAAGGATGGAAATGGCTGTGGTGAATACTTTCTTTGAGAAGAAACAGGAGCATAGGGTGACTTATGAAAGCGGAGGTAGGCGCACACAGGTAGACTACATCTTGTGTAGGCGATGTAATTTGAAGGAAGTCAGTGACTGCAAAGTCATCGTGGGTGAGAGCGTTGCCAAACAGCATAGGATGGTGGTGTGCAGGATGACTCTGATGGTGAGAAAGGTGGGAAAGGCAAAGGCAGAGCAGAAGACAAAGTGGTGGAAGCTGAAAAGGAAGAGTGTCGTGTTGTCTTCAAGGAGGAGTTGAAACAGGCTTTGGGTGGCCAGGAAGTGCTTCCAAATGACTGGACAACCACAGCAAATGTGATCAGGGACACAGGTAGGAGAGTACTTGGTGTGTCCTCTGGAAGGAAAGTAGATAAGGAGACTTGGTGGTGGAATGAGGAAGTGCAGGAGTGTGTACAAAGGAAAAGGTTAGCCAAGAAGAAGTGGGACATTGAGAGGACCGAAGAGAGTAAACAGGAGTACAGGGAGACACAGCGTAAGGCGAAAGTAGCAGTGGCTAAGGCCAAACAGAGGGCGTATGATGACTTGCATGATAGGTTGGATAGTAAAGAGGGAGAAAATGATCTATACAGGTTGGCACAGCAGAGAAATAGAGATGGGAAGGACGTGCAGCAAGTTAGATTGATAAAGGACAGAGAGGGAACTGTATTGACTAATGACAGAAGTGTGCTGGGAAGATGGAAAGAGTATTTTGAAGAGCTGATGAATGAGGAAAATGAGAGAGAAAAAGAGTAGAAGAGGTAACCATTGAGGAGCAGGATGTAGCAAAGATCAGTAAGGGTGAAGTGAGAAGGGCATTGAAGAGGATGAAGAATGGAAAGGCAGTTGGTCCCGATGATATACCTGTGGAGGTATGGAAGTGTCTAGGAGAGGTAGCAGTAGATTTTCTGACAAGAACATTCAACAAGGTACTAGAGAGTGAGCAGATGCCGGAGGAGTGGAGGAGAAGTGTGCTGGTGCCCATTTTTAAGAATAAGGGAGACGTGCAGAGTTGCAGCAACTACAGAGGGATAAAGTTGATGAGCCATACGATGAAGTTAGGGGAAAGAATAGTGGAAGCTAGACTAAGGGCAGAGGTCAGCATTTGTGAACAACAGTTTGGATTCATGCCAAGAAAGAGCACCACAGATGCAATGTTTGCCTTGAGGATGTTAATAGAGAAGTACAGAGAAGGTCAGAGGGAGCTACATTGTGCCTTTGTGGATCTGGAAAAAGCATATGACAGGGTGCCAAGAGAAGAACTGTGGTATTGCATGAGGAAGTCTGGAGTGGCAGAGAAGTATGTTCGAGTGGTGCAGGACATGTATGAGAGATGTAAGACAGTGGTGAGGTGTGCTGTCGGTGTGACCGACGAATTCAAGGTGGAGGTGGGACTGCATCAAGGGTCAGCTCTGAGCCCCTTCTTGTTTGCTATGGTGATGGACAGGCTGACAGACGAGGTGAGACAAGAATCTCCATGGACTATGATGTTTGCAGATGACATCGTGATCTGTAGTGAGAGCAGAGAACAAGTGCAGGAAAATCTAGAGAGGTGGAGGTATGCCCTGGAAAGGAGAGGAATGAAGGTTAGCCTCAGAAAATCAGAATACATGTGTGTGAATGAGAAGGACCCAGGAGGAACGGTGATGTTACAGGGAGCAGAGATAACGAAGGTGGAGGATTTTAAGTACTTAGGCTCAACAATCCAGAGCAATGGAGAGTGTGGAAAAGAGGTGAAGAAGCGTGTGCAGGCAGGCTGGAATGGTTGGAGAAAAGTATCCGGTGTGATGTGCGATAGGAGAGTGTCAGCAAGAATGAAGGGAAAAGTGTACAAGATGGTGGTGAGGCCAGCGATGTTGTATGGCTTAGAAACAGTGGCGCTGAGGAAAAGGCAGGAGGCAGAGCTGGAGGTAGCGGAGATGAAAATGTTGAGGTTCTCCCTGGGAGTAACTTGAGGATGGATAGGATCAGAAATGAGTATATCAGAGGTACAGCCCACGTAAGATGTTTTGGAGACAAAGTCAGAGAGGCTAGATTGAGATGGTTTGGACATGTACAGAGGAGGGATAGTGAGTATATTGGCAGTAGGATGCTGAGGTTGGAACTACCAGGCAGAAGGCCTCGAGGAAGACCGAAGAAGAGATTTATGGATGTGGTGAAGGAAGACATGAAGGTCGTTGGAGTCAGAAAAGAAGATGCGGAGGACAGGGTGAGGTGGAGGCGGATGATTTGCTGTGGCGACCCCTGAAGGGAGCAGCCGAAATTAAAAGAAGAAGAAGAAGTCTAGCTTCCACTATTCTTTCCCATAACTTCATCGTATGGCTCATCAACTTTATCCCTCTGTAGTTGCCACAACTCTGCACATGTCTCTCTTGTTCTTAAAAATGGGCACCAGCACACTTCTCCTCCATTCCTCCGGCATCTGCTCACTCTCTAAGACCTTGTTGAATGTTCTTGTCAGAAAATCTTCTGCTACCTCTCCTAGACACTTCCATACCGCCACAGGTATATCATCAGGACCAACTGCCTTTCCATCCTTCATCCTCTTCAGTGCCCTCCTCAATTCACCTTTACTAATCTTTGCTACTTCCTGCTCCTCAACGGTCACCTCTTCTACTCTTTTTTCTCTCTCATTTTCCTCATTCATCAGCTCTTCAAAGTACTGTTTCCATCTTCCCAGCACACTTCTGTCAGCAGTCAATACATTTCCCTCTCTGTCCTTTATCAATCTAACTTGCTGCACATCCTTCCCATCTCTATCTCTCTGCGGTGACTACCTGTATAGATCATTTTCTCCCTCCTTACTGTACAACCTAGCATACAAGTCATCATACACCCTCTGTTTGGCCTTTGCCACCGCTACTTTCGCCTTACGCTGTGTCTCCCTGTACTCCTGTTTACTCTCTTCGGTCCTCTCAATGTCCCACTTCTTCTTAGCTAACCTCTTCCTTTTGGACACACTCCTGCACTTCCCCATTCCACCACCAAGTCTCCTTATCTACTTTCCTTCCAGAAGACACACCAAGTGCTCTCCTACCTGTGTCCCTGATCACATTTGCTGTGGTTGTTCAGTCATCTGGAAGCACTTCCTGACCACCCAATGCCTGTTTCAACTCCTCCTTGAGGACAACACGACCCTCTTCCTTTTTCAGCTTCCACCACTTTGTGTTCTGCTCTGCCTTTGCCTTCTTCACCTTCCTCACCATCAGCGTCATCCTGCACACCACCACCCTATGCTCTTTGGCAACACTTTCACCCACTACTACTTTGCAGTCACTGACTTCCTTCAAATTACATCGCCTACACAAGATGTAGCCTATCTGTGTGCTCCTACCTCCGCTTTCATAAGTCACCCTATGCTCCTGTTTCTTCTTGAAGAAAGTATTCACCACAACCATTTCCATCATTTTTTCAAAATCTACCAACATCTGTCCTCCTGTGTTCCTGTCCTGGATACCAAACCTGCCTATCACTTCCTCGTCCCCTCTGTTGCCTGCACCAACATGTCCATTGAAGTCTGCACTAATGACCACTCTTTCACCTCTGGAGGTACTTCATCTAACTCACTCCAGAATCTCTCCTTCTCTTTTCGCTCACATCCTGCCTGTGGGGCATAAGCACGAACAACATTGAACACCACACCTTCAATTTCTAACTTGAGACTCATCACTCTGTCAGACACTCTTTTCACTTCTAGAACATTCCTGACAAACCCCTCCTTCAAGATGACTCCTCCTTCATTTCTCTTCCCATCCACACCATAATAAAACAGGTTAAACCCTGCTCCTAAGCTTTTAGCTTTGCTATCTTTCAACCTGGTCTCCTGAACACACAGTATGTCCACCTTCCTCCTCTGCATCATGTCAGCCAGCTCTCTATCTTTTCCTTGCATAGTTCCAACATTCAAAGTCTCTACTCTCAGTCCTAGACTCGTGCTTTTCCTCTTCTCTCTCTGCCTATGGACACGCCTCCCACCTCTCCTTCTTCGACCAACAGTAGTCCAATTTCCATCAGCACCCAGTTGGTTAACAGCACTGATGGCGGTCGTTGTAAACCCGGGCCTCGACCGATCCGGTATGGAGGTAATATTTGTGATTTGCATTGGCATTGGTTTTGGCATTGGTTTTACGTCGGATGCCCTTCCTGACACAATCCTCAAGGCTGCATATATATATATATATATATATATATATATATATATATATATATATAGAGAGAGAGGATTTTCTGAGTAGATCCTTCCGTAGGAGAGTGCTCAATACTTTTTGGTAGAGCAAATAAACAAAAGGACATGTTATGCATACCAAAAACTCTACTTTGGTGCATAAGCAACAAACTTGGCAAAAGAAGGGAAACACCACATTCGACGTCACAATGGGGAGCCACGATGGCGCGGAAACCTGCGAACTGGTGGGAAACTTCCTACTTTCCCAGCTAACAAAGCTCGACATCAACGTCGGGCTTTACCGCGATGATGGTCTTGCCTATTCTGACACCACACCCCGTATCATGGAAAAAATCAAAAAAGAAATATGCCGCATTTTCTCCAATAATGGACTACGGATCACTATAGAAGCCAACAAACAGATCACCAACTTCCTAGACGTCACCCTCAACCTGAACAGTGGCACCTACCAGCCATTCACTAAACCAAACACCAAACTGCTATACGTCCATCATGAAAGTAACCATCCGCCCATCATAACTAAAAACATCCCCGCCGGTATCAACAAACGGTTATCAGCACTTTCATCCGACAAGACAGCCTTCAACAGGCGGCGCCTTACCAGAAAGCACTACATGACAGCGGATACAACTATACACTACACTATGAACCAAACATAAGCAACAATCAAAAACAGACAACGCAGAAACATCCTATGGTACAACCCCCCCTTCAGCAAAAACACCAGCACCAACATCGGACACAGATTCCTCACTCTAATAGACAAGCACTTCACCAAAGACCACAAACTCCGGAAAATTTTCAACCGCAACACCCTCAAGATCAGTTACAGCTGCATGAACAACACTAAACAAATAATAGACAATCACAACAAACGCACTCTGGCTTTGCATGATAATGCCGACGACACTGGCTCACCAAGCAAAAGAACGCAATGCAACTGCCGACAAAAAAACGCCTGTCCTCTCAACGGGAACTGTCTGCAATCATCAGTCATCTACCAAGCCACCGTCACACGGACAGACAATAATACAACTGAAACATACATCGGACTGACAGAGAACACTTTTAAAACCAGATACAGGAACCACATCGCATCCTTCCGCAACGAAAAAAGTAGAAACTCCACCGAACTCAGCAAGCACATTTGGACACTCAAAGACATGAACATTGACCACCAGATCTCATGGAGAATTTTATCATCACACCCGACATACAACAGCTCAAACAAAAGATGCAATTTATGCCTCAGGGAGAAGTTCCTCATTATATACAGACCTGAACTGTCTTCATTAAATAAAAGAAATGAACTCGTAACTTCATGCCGACACAGGAAAAAATCATTATTATGCAACACACCCCCTTAAGTACACTAAGTATTTGATTGTATCAATCTGTATCTAAACATTATGTATACTTGTGTATGTGCTTACACACGTGAACGTATATATATATATATATATATATATATATATATATATATATATATATATATACACACACGTGTGTACATATGAGTCCATGGGCATGAGAAAAAGTATTGTCTGCTCATGTATGCATGTATCGATATTTTAAAAACCCGCCCCGAATACATAATGTGAACCACCCCATCTAGAGGACACCATGTTCATCGACATAGTACCTCCCCAGCACTTTGTAATCATTCTTCTGTAATCACCTGAAGAGAGGGGATGGTTTCACCACCCTCGAAACAGATCTGTAGTGATAAATGGAGTTTCAATAGAAAGCCTTTGTCCTGTCCTTTTGTATATGTATATATATATATATATATATATATATATATATATATATATATATGTATATATGTATATATATATACATACACACACACACACACACACACACACACACACAGATCCCTCACTACTTCGCGCTTCAAATAATGCGGCTTCAGTGCATCACGGTTTATAAAAAAAATAAATAAGTAAATATTCATCGAATTAAAAAATAAGGGAAATTAAGGAAGAATAGGGGAAAAAGATATGGCAAATGCCACAAAAACAAGGCCAATTATGTATTTTAAAAAACCCTAAACCGACACAAAACAAAAAACAACCCAAAATCTCCCATCAAAATCATCCGGAGATACGAACAGGGCTGTCCGCAGGTCGAAAGTGAAAGTGAAATAAAATTGAAGAACAAATAGAAAAATAAATGGAATAAAATCTATAGAAATATATATCATAAATATAAGTATAAAATATAATTAACATTATCCTGTGGTACACTTAATACTAGGCTCCGGCAGAGGGGCGTGGCTGTATGTGTGTAGTCTTTTTCTCATGCAGTTCCATCTGTATGCGAGTGTATTTATATTTTATTGATCCAGAGGCTGAATTTGCATTGAATCCAGGTCACCAGGCTTAGGTTCTATTATTTTGATAGCTCTTCTTTGTATGGTATCAAGCCATGATAGTGATGTAGGAGAGGCACCCATCCAGACCAATGAGATATATTCCATTCTGGACCTCACCATACTCTTATATATCATAGCACTCTGGTCAGGATTCAGGTATCTGGACACTCTTGTTAGGAGTCCCAAGCGACAGCCAGCATCTTTAGCCATCTTTTTCACGATGTGGGTCCATGTGAGGTCCTTGCATATAGTAATTCCAAATAATTCCACTTCATCCACCTCTGCTAGGATGGCGTCCATGAAATGGAGGTTGGGGTGGTTCCCATCTGCATCTTTCAGTCGACTGTGATGCTTGTACACTTTGCTGCTCCGAAGAGGACATTCCATTTAGTTGCCCATTTCTGGATTTCATGCAGGTCTTCATTTAAGCTTTTTGCTGCTGTGGCTCTGTTTCCTATCTTTAATGATGCTTATAACTGAGGAGTCATCTGCATATAGGATAGCTTTGTTCTTAAGTATGTCAGTAAGATCGTCAATGTAAATGATGAATAGTAATGGGCCCAGTATTGACCACTGGTGTATGCCAGCATTGATTGGCTTAGTACTTGAGGTGGTGCCGTTTAAGGTCACCTTAAGTACTCTGTCAGCTAGGTAATCCTCTATCCACCTCAGCAGCATGCCTTTTATACCAATAGCTTCGAGTTTTGCAATTAAGCCTTTATGCCAGACATGATCAAAGGCCCTGCTTATGTCCAGGCAGATTAACCTACCTTCTTGATGCGTGTCTAATGCATTCTGCAGGTTCTGTGCAACATATGTCAGTGCATCTACAGTTGAATAGCCAGCTCTGAAGCCGAATTGATTGTCTGATATTAGCCGGTGCTTGCACATGTATTTCCACAGGGCTCTGTTTATGAGATTCTCCATCACTTTACTAATAATGCTCAGGAGAGAAACGGGCCTCCAGTTGTTAGGGTCATGTTTATCTTTTTTTTGTAGCATGGTATGACATATGCAATTTTCCATTGCTTAGGCATATATTGCTTATCAGAAAGCAGTTGAAAGAGTCTAGCTAAAGGCTTTGCCAGTTCTGGTGCTGCCTGTTTAAGGACTCTGGCAGGTATGGAGTCTGGACCAGTGGCTTTGTCTGCATTTAGCTTTATTAGTGCTTTCTTGACATGTTTTGGCCAGAACACCACCTTTTTGAAGCTGGATTTAGGCTTTTTGAATATAGTGGACATTTCTTTTCCATTATCCTTTTGCGGGATTGTAGATTTCTCTGCAAATATCTCAGCAAAACATTCCACTTTCTCTTCAGATCATAAGTATGTCTGGTTATTGAGGCTTAGCAGTGGGATATCACATTTACCACCTTGACCCATGAGTTGCTTGGCAGTCCACCACCAGCATTTGCTTCCCTTCTTAAGACCTGTAGTCATTTTGTCTTTTAGATGATTCTTATAATCACTTCTTGCCATGCGGGACACATAGGTGAAGCTTAAGGTCTGTGTTTGCTCCTCGGCAATGTCTGTATTGCTTCTACTTTGCAGCGACTCCTTGTGGTGGGCGTTGTAATCTCCTGCTAGCATGGTGGCTGTTGCATTTGTTTTAGAGCTTAGCTCCTCTAGGTGTTCAGTATACCAGTCTATTGCTGCAGTGTTGACATCTGGTGGTCTACATACAGGTTCTTCTAAAAAAAATAGTATATTGTGATAAAGTTCATTATTTGTATACCAACTGAAATATTTCAGGTCTTTTATTGTTTTAATACTGATGATTTTGGCATACAGCTCATGAAAACCCAAAATTCCTATCTCAAAAATTAGCATATCATGAAAAGTTACTCTAAACGAGCTATTAACCTAATCATCTGAATCAACCAATTAACTCAAAACACCTGCAAAAGATTCTTGAGGCTTTTAAAAACTCCCAGCCTGGTTCATTACTCAAAACCACAATCATGGGTAAGACTGCTGACCTGACTGCTATCCAGAGGGCCATCATTGACACCCTCAAGCAAGAGGGTAAGACACAGAAAGAAATCTCTGAACGAATAGGCTGTTCCCAGAGTGCTGTATCAAGGCACCTCAGTGGGACATCTGTGGGAAGGAAAAAGTGTGGCAGAAACCAGCACAACCAGAAGAGGTGACCGGACCCTGAGGAAGATTGTGGAGAAGGGCCGATTCCAGACCTTGGGGGACCTGTGGAAGCAGTGGACTGAGTCTGGAGTAGAAACATCCAGAGCCACCATGCACTTTTGAACCAGAAACAGCGGCAGAAGCGCCTGACCTGGGCTACAGAAAAGCAGCACTGGACTGTTGCTCAGTGGTCCAAAGTACTTTTTGTGGATGAAAGCAAATTTTGCATGTCATTCGGGAATCAAGGTGCCAGAGTCTGGAGGAAGACTGGGGACAAGGAAATGCCAAAATGCCTGAAGTCCAGTGTCAAGTACCCACAGTCAGTGATGGCTTCCATCTGCTGAAAAGCTTTATGGAGCTTTAGATTTCATTTTTCAGCACGACCTGGCACCTGCTCCCAGTGCCAAAACCACTGGTAAATGGTTTACTGACCATGGGATTACTGTGCTCAATTGGCCTGCCAACTCTCCTGACCTGAACCCCATAGAGAGTCTGTGGGATATTGTGAAGAGAAAGTTGAGAGACACCAGACCCAACACTGTGGATGAGCTTAAGGCCGCTATCGAAGCATCCTGGGCCTCCATAACAGCTCAGCAGTGCCACAGGCTGATTGCCTTCATGCCACGCCACATTGAAGCAGCCATTTCTGCAAAAGGATTCCCAACCAAGTATTGAGAGCATAACTGAACATAATTATTTGAAGGTTGACTTTTTTTGTATTAAAAACACTTTTTTATTGGTTGGATGAAATATGCTAATTTGTTAAGATAGGGATTTTTGAGTTTTCTTTGTTTTTGCCAAAATTATCAATATTAAAACAATAAAAGGCTTGAACTACTTCAGTTGTGTGTAATGAATCTAAAATATATGAAAGTCTAATGTTTATTAGTACATTACAGAAAATAATGAACTTTATCACAATATGCTAATTTTTTGAGAAGGACCTGGAGGAGAGGGAGTAAGAGAATCCCTGAGACTAGTTTGATGGATAATATCATCATTTCATGTTCAGCAGGTTCTAAGTCCTTCCTTGTATGTAGGGCAAGTCCATTCTTGTAGTAGATTAGACATCCTCCCCATCCAGTTTCATTTGCTCTATCCCTACGTTCTATGGAGTACCCATTATACTAATATCTGGGCTTTCGTCTGATACCGCAGATATAAGCAGTGATTCTGTGACCAGTATGATATCTGGTTTTGGTTCTTCTTGTGCCATTTTTGAGATCAGGTGATCTTTATTTGATCTAAGGCCTCTGATGTTTGAATACCACATAGTCATTTTCCAGGTTCGCAGTCCAGTTGTCTTGCATGAGTCAGTATCCGAGTTATCCATCCAGGTATATTTTCTGTATCCTTTTCTTGTAGCGGTAAGTGGGGTAGGGGTGCTAACCCTTAGTGAAGTCTTGCAACACATGCACCCTGATGGAAACCCTCTCACTAGGACAGCATACGGACCAAGGGGTTTTAAGCCAAGGTCCACAGTCCCTTGGTGTAGAGGTAAAGGTAATTTGCTGTTTGCGGACCATCTCCCCAGATGGCCTCCCTTTAATAACCTTTAACATTCTCTATGATGCGATCTTTCTGCTTGTAAATGGTTCCGATGGTCGACGGAGCCATTTGGAAGAAACGTGCAACAGTCACATGTTTTTCACCAGCATCAATTTTTCTGATAATAGCCATCTTTGTTTCTAACGAGATGGCTTGCTGCCTTTTCTGATTACCACTATCACTAGAACACTAGTACTAGGAGACCTTGCCGGCGATGTCAGATTTCTTTATGAAACTCGTCAAAGGTTCTGACACTTTCTGAGTCTGTTTGCCGATTTTCACCTCAAATTTCACTATCTTTTCTAGCCATTCCCACTTAAACTTATTCTTAACATCCTTATCCATTTCTGACACGTGGAATTTATCTTCTATCATTATAGTTCGCACCATTTTAAACACAACACGCTGCAAAGTTGCATTGAGCCAAGTCACTTTACATGAAGTTGAGCCGAGTCACTTTACATTAAGCTTTAAACAGCCAATCAACGCTTACAATATGTGAGGCGCTCAACTGAAAGTAATTCACTTGCTTGTGCTTGAGACAAAGCGCGGGTTATCTGGACTTCCGGTCTTTCAAGTGAGTAAGGGCGCCGTTGAATACTTGTTTAGTACCCAGCCTGCACTGATTTGAATCACCAGCAGAGCGGCAAGTTCTCTTTCTTTTCTGGATTCGGGTTTTCATTCATTTTACAACTCTCTTTGCTTAACTGAGTATGCATGGTACATTGCGCCGATCCGAGCAGATAGTTAATTCAGTCTTGGGAAAACTGGAAATTCTGGCATATGCCGGAAAACTTGCACCCATGCTAGTAGGCTTACGCTTCTGACCAACCATATTTGCTTAGACTTACAAAAGTCCGCAAAACAGTGTAAACACAAAGATCACAGATGATGACATCTTAACACGAGGGTAACACGCAATGAACTGGGAAGAATTAGGGACACATTCAGTCTGTCGTTTGTAAACAATGGATGCAGCGTCATTATGTCAGTGTATTACAGAGGTACGTCTCGTACTACAGAGAGCACGCTAAACACAAAATTTGACATAATTTTTGTTTTTTGGAAAAAAAACGTAAAATTGAAAAAACGTAAAACGAATGAACGTAAGTCGGGAGCATCTATATGTCCTTTCATGAAAACAGACAAACATGCACAGCACAATTTATTAGAACACAGCGACTTTTGATACCTTTCCTGTATGTGGCAAAGTAAAGCAAGGTTGTGTCCTTGCTCTCACACTGTTTGAAGTGGTCTTCTCCATGTTCCTCAGTTATGCCTTTAAAGACAGCAACCAAGGACTATATCTACCCATCAAGACAAGCGGGAAACTCTTTAACCCCACTGGTCTACAGGCCAAAATGAAAGTCAAAAGAATCTGAATCTATGACTTGCTTTTTGCTGAAGATGCCATCACCACACACATACACAAAACCCCCATCCAAAATAGAGCCATCTATTAAAACGTATGGGCGAGCCAAAGGGCATTAATCAGAGAGGGAAAAAAAGAGACCAAAGGTAACCCTGAAGGAGACGAAAAGCTCCATAGTGGAGACTGGTGTATCTGTCCATCGGGCTTTTAGAAAGAATGGGTTATGGGTTGTGTTTTTTCAGGTTCCTCGGAAAGTGAGGCTTCTTATGACCTTTGTGGCTGCCACTGTTATGTATCAAGATAGTTATGACTGACATAGACTCCAAGGAACCTAAGACTCTGCACTGCCTCCACCTCCTCACCCAATCAGCATCAATAGTGAGGGTGGACTATCTACATCAGGGCTGTCAAACTCATTCCACAAAGGGACGTTTGGCTGCAGGTTTTTATTTCAACGAAGCAGCAGCACACCTGACTTGGCTCATTTAATCAACTGATCTGAGTCTTCAGGCAGCTGATTGGTCAATCTCTGTACAGAGCACACAGATGTTTAGTTGAAACAAAAACCTGCTGCCACAAGGCCCTTTGTGGAACGAGTTTGACACCCCTGATCTAAATCTATCAAATACATTGTGTTTCCATTTCATTAGGTCCAATGTAAATTATTTTGTTTTCTTTAAGTTGAGTACGAGGTTGTTATTCCTGCTCCATCTCACCAGGTTCTTAACCTGTTCTCCGTTGGCTGACTCATTACTGTTAAAAATCAGGCCTATCATGGTGGTGCGATCTGAAATTATAATTATGATTCTGGAACAATGCGAAATGTCACAGTTGGGAAGAGCAAGTTAAGTAGGGGCTCAGCACACAGCCCTGTGGTGCTCCCGTGTTTAGTGTGATGGTGGAAGAAGAGTGCTTATCATTTTGTGCTTTGCCATGAAGTAAGTCCAAAATCCAGTTGCATAAGTGTGAGTTAAGTTCAAGGTCATTCAGTTTAGTGGCCAATCAGTTTGGGAGTTTTATTAAAGGCAGAGCTGTAGTCAATAAACAGCATCCAAATATAGATGCTATGGAAGTGTGAAAAGCCAGTGAAAAGCCAGTGAAAAAGTGTCATCAGTTGACCCGTTCGCACTGTATATGACTATTATTGACTGAGTGGATAAGAAATATTTCTCTTGATAAGTGTTATCACTTGAAGCGTTTCATAACAATGGGGGTTTACAGCCATTGGATGATAGCTATGGAAGGACCCAAACTGCTGTCTATTCTGACACCAGGGATAACTGTAGCTGAGCAGATGAGAGCAGTGACAGATGTTGAACACTATTATTAGTCATCCTGAGCCAAGATTTTGAAGCCATTCTTGAGCTCGCTTAGAACCAGCGCCCTTGTTTGGGTTGATATGGCTAAGAGCACATCTCACCTTATGCTTATACAGCCTCAGTGAAGATGTTGGGGTTTCCTGCTGACTCAGCCTGGTGATGGATTGGCTGTTGTCACTGTGAAATCTCGAAAAGCAATAATTCAGATTGTCATGAGGATATATGGACAGGTGCAGTGAACAACCTGTCTTTAAATATGGAAAAAACAAAAGCGATGGTTGTGGACTTTAGAAAAACAAGAAGTTATCACCCTCTGCTGAACATCAAGTGCTCTTCAGTGGAGATCATGAAGGTGAGGCGGAGAAACAAACCTTGTCCCCGAACACTAGTTCTCTAGCCAAGAAACCCCTGCAGTGTCTCTACTTCCTCAGAAGGCTGAGGACAGCCTGTCTCCCTTCGCCCATCCTTACAATATTCCACAAAATGGCTATTGAGAGAAGCTGCATCACGGTCCCTACAGCAGATAATGAGGACAGCTAAGATAATTGCAACTCTCTTCACTTCATCATGCACATTTACACCACATGCAGCTTCTGTAAAGCCACTGGCATAAAGTTTAAGCGCTACCTTCTTCTGAACATCCAAATCTCTACACCTATCAGTACCGGACACTGGCCCACCATGGTACTCTCTTTATACATGACAATTGACTTGTCTTCTTGCAATGATCTGCAATGTTTTCAAATACTACATACATTCGCATTATTGTTCTAGTTATATGTAGTGTTGCAGTCTCATTGTTTGCACATGGTGTACACATTCAATTTATACTGTAGTTTTGTATTTCTATCTTCATTTATTTAGTACTATTGTCCTTGAGAAATGTTGTTTCACTTTTAACTGTGTATTGTACCAGATCTATGATGAAATTTCTCTAAACTCTACCACGCTGTTACAGAGATGAGCATATGTGGTATCTCCATGATACAGGGTGGAAGACCAGATTACTAGTATATCTGACACCATCATGTAGGATTCCCTGCCAAAAGAGTGGACGAAGACCTTTTCCAGACCCTGGCGTGTTATGTAGAGACACTGGGATCACCTTTGTGGAACTACCCTCAGCTGTGGCCAACAATCATCAGTGGCTCTCGTGCTTCTCACTGATATTGACGGCAGTCAACTGATGTTAGAACAGCATACTGTGTAAGCTAATCAAAGTTTGTCATGTTAAAACCTTAACTGATAACTAGGAAACCCACTTAAACTTATATCAGCACAGCTGAAAACGTTTGCTGATTAAAGAAGCAATAAAATTGCCTTTCTTTAGGCTAGTACAATATCTGGAGAGGTTCACCAGTCTACATTCCTTTTGATAAATGAAGGCTATTTTATTCCATGAGAGAAACTGCCAACTCAAACACCCTATCATGGTGTGTATTACACCCTTCATAGAATAAACAAACTGGGACTGACCAGAGTACAAAGATAAGTTTGAGACCGCCTTGTGCAAATGCGCAATACGACAAGTACATCAGAGTCTTTAGCTGTAAAAACAGACACTTGACAAGTCATTAATTGGCGGCTTCATTACAAAAGTACAGACGCTCCCCGACCTACGGTTTAATTGGTTCCGGACGGCCAAACAAAAGTTGAAAGTGAACGTAAGTTGTTAGAGTGACGTATGACGTGTGACGTATGACGCTCATACTGTACTATACATCCATAAATACCATTACCGTATCTCATAAAACACCCCTAAATCAATTATTATAAACATAACATTGTAAAATAATATCAAATAATATCAACATTAATTTCAAATAAGTCACTTATTTATACCGAGTTACTTTACATGAAGCTTAAATCAGTCAATCAACACTTACAATAAGTGAGGCGCTCAATATCGAAAGTAGTGTACTTGCTGTGGGTGAGACAGACTTCCGGTCTTTGAAGTGCACAAGGGTGCCGTTGAACTCATTTAGAACACAGCCTGCACCGATGTGAATCGCAGCAAAGCGGAGAGCTCTTTCTTTTGTGTAAGTAAGTAAATAAACTTTATTCAAGAGATGCATACAAAGAACAAATACAAATCCTAATGAATATTAATATAAAAATAAGTATACACTCTTAGGATTCTGCTAAAAGATAATAAATATCTGTAATTGTTCGGTAATTTGTGAATTCGGGTTTTTATTTTACAATTCTCTTTGCTTAACTGAGTATGCATGGTAGATTGTGCTGATCTGAGCAGATAGTTAATTCATCTCTGTGTATGAGACTTGCACCCATGCTAGTAGGCTTACACTTCTGACCAACCATATTTGCTTAGGGTTACAAAAGTCCACAAAACAGTGTAAACACAAAGATCACAGAGACATCGTCTTAACACAAGGGTAACACGCTATATAACTGATATATATATATATATATATATATATATATATACATACATACACACACACACACACACACACACACACACTCAGTCTGTAGTTTGTAAACAATGACTGCAACGTCATTGCGTCATTACGTCAGCGTACTACGTAGGTACGTCTGAACTCAAAATTTGACTTTTTTTTTTGGGGAAAAAAAAATGTAAAATCGAAAAAACGTAAAACGGATGAACATGAGTCGGGGAGCGTCTGTATCTGCAAAACATTAGTCTTCATTTACAGCAGCAATGAAGATGCCATATCGGACACTGACCAGTTAAAGGAAAAGATGAATATGGGCAATGGAACACATACATTGGAGAGTAGAAAACTGTGAAAAATGTGCTGGAGATGGATCAATCTAAGTTCAAGAATTTGCATCACGAGAAGAACAACATCTCTAAGGTGCAGAATAAAGGAAATGTGATGGTCTGGGGTTGATTGGTGATCTGCAAGAGCTGTACAGGGTAAAGAGCCCTGAACAAGGAAGGCTGTCACACCATTCTGCAATGCCATGTCATACCCTGTGGATGGCGCTTGATTGGAGTCACTTCCCTCCTAAAACAGATCGATGACCAAAGATACAGGGCTAAACTATTAAAAAACTATTTCGAGAAAAAGCAGTCAGCTGGTAATCTGTCAATAATGGAGTTGCCACCACGGTCACTGGATCTCAACTTGATGGAGCTGTTGTGGGAGCGGCTTGAGCGTACAATATGGAAGAAAATGCCCATCAAGCCAGTCTAACGTATGAGAAGTGCTTCAGGAAGCGTGAGGGTTAAAGTTTAGATTTTACCTAGACACACTGACACCTAGAATAGCAAAAGGTCTGCAAGTGTGTTATAGCTTCAAATGGAGGATTTTACGAAGAACTAAATTATTATTTTAAGAGAAGAGTAGTACAGTATTTTAACCTTGTCGATGGCTTAGCCATATTTCATTTTTTTTATTTAATAGATGTGAATATGTATTTTCAAGGAAAATCTTCACTTGTATCTTCAAGTGAAGAGCACCGTGCTTCCCCACAGCAGGCCAGTGAGTACTTTTATTATGATTATCTGATTATCCGAGTTTATGGGTAAGGTGCTGATTCCTGATCCCAAAGTCGGAGGTCCAAGCACCACTATCAGCGGGTTGTTACTGCTGTCCCCCGAGCGCAGCTAACTGTGTTATCAAAGGTTAGCCGTGTCTCTCACTATCTGTGGTGGGAGGTTCATGTAAAAGAATCATTGCTGATTTTTGTCAAGAGGAGCTGCATAAGCATCAGCGTGTTTCTGCCCTGCGATGACCCGGAGAGCAGTCCAGAGTGTTCTCTACCCTCGCCCAGAGTCGGCTGAGATGAGCACCACAATCCTAATTAGGATTAAACGGTTCAGAAAATGAATGTTTAAGTCATTATCATCATGTATAGATTATTATTATTATTATTATTATTATTATTACAGCACAGCATTCTGGATGTGGTGAAGGAGGACATGAAAGTAGTTGGAGTAAGAGTAGAAGATGCAGAGGATAGGGTGAGATGGAGGCGGACGATTCGCTGAGGCAACCTCTGAAGGGAATAGTCGAAAGGAAAAGAAGAAGAAGAAGAAGATCGGAACAGTTCACAATCCTCGCCATCTCCACTCTCTATTTGGGAAAAAAAATCACCAATGCATGCTCCTGCTTGGTTCACCCAATTATATGGTATCATCACGGGGAGACTTGTTCTGGAGTACACATGAAGCAGTACTTTATTGTGAACTGCACAATTTTTTCTACCAATATTTTTATTTTTGTCAAAATTTAGCTGTATCGCCACAATTCAGTAGGAAAAGACATTAGCAAAACCATGTACTCGAGTTGACTACACAACCCACATAATGCACATTTCATGGAGCTCTAGATAAACTTATATAAATATAAATTCACAGGAAATGCTGACCGTTTCAGAAACATGAACTCAGGCATCACACGTCACGCTATTATCCTGATAAAGTTTCTGTGTGAAGTGATAAAGCACAAGATATTTACACACGGCTATAATAAGCTGCTCTTCCATGTTGATGTGAGCAGGACATTTAAACTCATGTTCATGGTTCCCATATTGAAACATTATGTGAAAGTGTGTTTTTGGAACATCTGTCAATCAACCATATCTTTACGCTCTGAATGGTAATCGCTTGGCTCATGCCGCATGAAAGTTCAGCTCAGCTAAACTCCGAGCCTGCCCACTTTGTGTCGCGTGAAAAAATTCAGCTTCTTGTCATTTCCTGTTGTACATATCGTGCTCTATCATTGATTTTTGCATAGTCGTTTGTTGCTTCCTATGTGAACAAGATTTAGCGGGGTGGAGTGAGAATACTACCATGTCTTTTATAGATTGGAGGCTTCCTGTAGATGTTAGGCTCTCCGGATGCTAAGAACAAAAAGGGAGGTGAGAAGTTAGAAGAGAGAAACATAGAAGAGAATAAAAAGGAAACAAGTAAGATTTAAGACCATGCACATTTCTCTGGAAATTCAGTTTTCAGAAAATAAGATATAAACATGAGCTAGAGCTGAAAAACAGCCATCATCATTGGATGCTAATAGCATTCAGGCCTCGCATGATGGACAGAGGGTCGAAAGCAGAGAATGATGTTAAAGCCACTGTCAACTTATTTTCAGAATTTCATTCTTTAAAAACAAGAATTTACATGTATACATTATGCTGTGATTTAAGATTTGTGGGGGAAGAAGCATTTAAAAGCTCTGCTGTTTTATTCCATACAGTGACTGTCAGAACTTGGTAGAAACAAGTTTGTTTTATATATATATATATATATGTATATACAGTGGTCCCTTGCATTACGAGTGTCTTTTATAATGAATTTTCCCTGATATGAGCTTTGATCCCATCCAACCAGCAAAATTTTGATTTACGAGCTCTGATGGGGAAATGTCTTTTCTGAGCTGATTAGCCTTGTATTCTTCCATGTGTATTCCTCCGCGCTCTGAGAACGCCTTGTGCAGTGCTTCTCAATTATTTTCTGTGACACCCCCTATAGGAAGAAAAAAAACATTTCATGCCCCCCCTAGCGCTTTGCTGACTATAAATAATGTTTACTGCATTTCATATCATTTGCTTGGTGCTTTTTCACTACACCAGAGGGACCACTGAGTGCCACTGTCACCTACTGCAGAGGACGCGCAATTACACTTAATTCTCGTACAGTAAGGCCAAAAGCATGTTCCCCAGCACCATACGTGAACCCCCCCCCCCCCCCCCCCCGGTATCACACCATGCCCCCACTATTTGAGAAGCACTGGCCTTGTGGGAGCCACGAACCTTTCCTAGCATGCACATGCACAAAATTCTCCTCCTCCTGCTCCTTCTCTGTTACGCACCACCTCCTGCCTGCCCATTATTATTATTAATGGTTATTACTGTCAATGTACATGTATTATTATGAAATATTTAAATATTTATTGTTTTTACATTTTTATCTTTAATATATTAGGGCAAAGATATGTGTTTGTGTCAGGTTACATGAGTTTGGGAAGGGGGTGGAACGAATTAATTGGTTTTCTATTATTTCTGATGAGAATTTTTGTTTTATCTAACAAAATTTTTGGCTTATGAGCTCGCCCTTGGAACAGATTAAATTCATAAGTCAAGGTACCACTGTATGTATATATATATATATATATATATATATATATATATATATATGACAGATATTGAATAACAAATTTTTGGTCTCACATAGATTTTTTTGAACATTTTTTTGAACTGTGTTGCCAGGGGCTTTAAAGGGTGTGGCCTTGTGGCATACCTGGCACATGGAAATGCTTTGGCGCTTGATTCGTGGTGGGTGTGCTGGATCTGGCCTCTAGCTGTGGGCAATAGGGTGAGCTCCTGCCACTTTCAGTGCCTGTGCCAAACCCCCAGCCAATGAGAGTGACAGATGCAGAGCATGAATGAAAAATAAATGCACCCCATTCTCTCAGTCAAACACATTCTACTACAACACAGTCCGCAATCGCTTTGCTCATTAGCCTGGAGTTCTATGGTATACCTTTCACTAAAGGCAAGAAAGCAGTACTGTGTCAAATGTAGCAAAACAAACAAACAAAAAACACAGCCATAACTAAACAGAAATGCCAATAATAATAATAATAATAATAATAATAATAATAATAATAATCATAACCATAATAATGTTTATTATTTGTTTTTAGGCCATCCCATGTACCAACATTAAGATTATTCCTGATGTTGATAAACATTTCTTAGGTTTTAGTTATCCCAGTAGAAATAATAAACATTGGTATATACTACATGGGAATTATGCAATCTGATTGGTCCACTGTATAAGTATTAAAAAACATACAGAGTGGATAATCCTTGACTCAAAATGACAGGCACTTATACTTTGTCCTGGTCACCTGCAGCAGGTGGCATCATCATCGAAAAATAAACAATAAAATCTTGTGTTTGTTTTTCTTGCATTTTGTCATCATTATCTTCCACTAAGTGCAGGGTTGGGTCGCGGGGCAGCAACCTAAGCAAAGAAGTCCAGACGCCCCTCTCCCCAGCCACTTCCTCCAACTCTCCCGGGGAGACACCGAGGCGGTCCCAGACAAGTCGAGAGACATAGTCCCTCCAGCGTTTTCTAGGTCGACCCCGGGGTCTCTTCCCGGTTGGACATGCCCGAAACACCACACCAGGGAGGCATCCGGGAAGCATTCTGACCAGATGCCCGAGCCACCTCAACTGGCCCCTCTCAATGTGGAGGAGCAGCAGATCTACACCGAGCTCCCCATGGATGGTAGAGCTTCTTACCTGATCACTAAGGGAGAATCCCACCACCTGGCGAAGGAAGCCCATTTCAGCCGCTTGTATCCGCGATCTTGTTCTTTCGGTCACTACCCAAAGCTCGTGACCATAGGTGAGGGTTAGAACGTAGATCAACTGGTAAATTGAAAGCTTCGCCTTGCGGCTTCACCACGACGGACCGGTACAGATCCGCTTAACAGCAGAGGCTGCAGCAATTTGTCTGTCGATCTCTTGCTCCATCCTTCCCTCACTTGTGAACAAGACCCAATAGTACTTAAACTCCTCCATGAACCATGACCTCAGACTTGGAGGTACTGATCCTCATCCCGGCTGCTTCACACTCAGCTGCGAATTGCTCCAATGAGAGCTGGAGGTCCCCACTTGATGAAGCCAAAAGGACAACATCATCCGCAAAAAGCAGAGACGAGAGATCCGATGGCCACCAAACCAGAACCCCTAATGCCTCGACTGCGCCTAGAAATTCTTTCCATAAAAATTATGAACAGAATCGGTGACAAAGGACAGCCTTGGCGGACTCCAACTCCCACTGGAAACGAATTCGACCTGTTATTGCCAATACGAACCAAACTCTGGCTCCGATGATACAGCGACCAAATGGCCCATAGCAACGGGTCCAGAACCCCGTACTCTCGGAGCACGCCCCACAAGATTGTTTGAGGGACACGGTCGAAAGCCTTCTCCAAATCCACAAAGCACATGTGAACAGATTGGGCAAACTCCCATGCCCCCTCCAGAATCCTGTGAAGGGTATAGAGTTGGTCAAGAGTGCTGCGGCCAGGACGAAAACCACATTGTTCCTCCTGAATCCGAGGTTCGACTATTGGTCGGATCCTCCTCTCTAGTACCCCTGCATAGACTTTCCCAGGTATGCTGAGGAGTGTGATTCCCCGATAATTGGAACACACCCTCCGGTTCCCTTTCTTAAAATCAGGACCACCACCCCAGTTTGCCAATCCAGAGGTACAGCCCCCGATGACCACGCGATGTTGCAGAGACATGTCAACCAAGACAGTCCTACAGCATCCAGAGCCCTGAGATATTCCAGGCGGATCTCGTCCAACCCTGGAGCTCGACCACCGAGGAGTTTTTTGACAACCTCAGTGACCTCCACTCCAGTGATGGGTGGACCCCTACCCAAACCCCCAGGGTCTTCCTCTTGCATGGAGAGCATGTTGGTGGGATTGAAGAGGTCCTCAAAGTATTCCCTCCACCTCTCGACGACATCCCCAGTTGAGGTAAGCAGCTCCCCACCTCCACTGTAAACAGTATTTGTGGAGAACTGCTTCCCCCTCCTAAGACGTTGAATGGCGGTCCAGAACCTTTATGAGGCCAACCGATAATCACTCTCCAGGCCCTCACCGAACTCCTCCCACACCCGAGATTTTGCATCTGCGACAGCCTCGGCTGCAGCACGTTTAGCCTGCCGGTACCTGTTTGCTGCCACAGGAGTCCCACAGGCTAATAAAACCTGATAGGCCTCCTTAATCAACTGGACGGTCCCCTTCACCGCAGGTGTCCACCACCAGGTTCGGGGGTTACCGCCACAACAAGCACCGACGACCTTACGGCCACAGCTATGGGCTGCCGCCTCAGCAATGGAGGCACGAAACATGGCCCATTCGGATTCCATGTCCCCCGCCTCCACCTGGACCTGGTTGTAGCTCTGCCGGAGGTGGGAGTTAAAGGCCTCTCGGACATGGGACTCCGCCAAACGTTCCCAGAAGACCCTGATTACATGCTTGGGCCTGCCAGATCTTGAAGGCAGCCTCCCCCACCACCGAAACCAACTCACCACCAGGTAGTGATCAGTAAACAGCTCAGCTCCTCTCTTCAGCTGAGTGTCCAGAACATATGGCCGCAAGTCCAATGACACGACTACAAAGTAAATCATCGAACTGCGACCTAGGGTGTCCTGGTGCCAAGTGCACTTATGGACACACTTATGTTTGAACATGGTGTTCGTGATAGACAAACTGTGACGAGCACAGAAGTCTAACAATGAAACACCATTCGGGTTCAGACTGGAGAGGCCGTACCTACCGATCACACCCTTCCAGGTTACACTATCGTTGCCCACGTGAGCGGTGAAATCTCCCAAGACAACGAGTGAGTCTCTCGAGGGAGCGTTCTCCAACACCCCCCCCAAAGACTCCAAAAAGGGTGGGTACTTTGAAGTGTCATTTGGTGCATAAGCACAAATAACAATCAGGACCCGTCCCCCCACCCGAAGACGGAGGGAAGCTACCCTTTCGTCAACCGGGGAGAACCCCAACATTTGGGCACCGAGACGGGGGGCAACAAGAATACCCACACCGGCTCGCCGCCTCTCCCCATGAGCAACTCCAGAATAAAATAAGGTCCAGCCTCTCTCAAGATGGATGGTTCCAGAGCCCAAGCTATGCGTTGAGGTGAGCCTGACTATATCTAGTCGGTATCTCTCCACCTCACGCACCAGATCAGGCTCCCTCCCCGCCAGAGAGGTGACAGTCCATGTCCCGAGGGTCAGAGTAAGTAGCCGAGGATCGGTCCGACAGAACCCATGCCTTCGGCTGCCACCCAACTCACACTGCACCCAACCCCTAAAACTCCTCCCACGGGTAGTGGGTCCATGGGAGAGCGGACCCATGTTTCCTTTTCGGGCTAGGCCCGAAACCACCAGGCGCTCGCCTTCGAGCCCCTCCCCCGGGCCTGGCTCCAGGAAGGAACCCTGGTGACCCACGTCCGGGCAAGGGAGACTGTTTCCTTGGATGTCTCCGAGATGTCATAAGGGTCTTCTGAATAGCACTTCGTCTGGACCTTCACCCAGGACCTGTTTGCCTTGGGTGACCCTACCAGGGGCATTATGCCCCCGACAACATAGCTCCTAGGATCATTAGGTCACGCAAACCTCTCCACCACGATAAGGTGGCGATTCAGGGAGCATTTTGTGCTGTGTATAAACACTAAACATCATTTTGGAGGTCTTATTTCGGTCTTATATAATTATTTCATTACTTTACTTTTTTTAACAAGCAGTCTGAACAGACACGATTAGCTACACCGCACCTGGCTCAGCTTTAAGCCCAGAGATCACCTAACCTGCCTCTCACAGAAATAATACAAATATAAAATGTACAAGTCTTGTTTTAGTTTGCGTTTAATTACAACCTGAATTCTGTAAAAGTTGTTATGTTCTTTAAATTGAAATTAAATAAAAACTAGGTGGCACGGTGGTGCAGTGGTTAACACGTCTGCCTCACAGCAAGAAGGTCCTGGGTTGGATTCCCAGCCTGGGCATTTCTGTGTGGAATTTAAACGTTCTCCCATGTATCTGTGGGTTTCCTGCGGGTTCTCAGGTTTCCTCCCACAGTCCAAAAACATGTTCCAAATCAACCCTAAGTGTGAGTGTGTGTATGAACTGTTGTATGAGTGTTAGCCCTGCAATGGTCTGGTGAGCTGTCCAGGGTGTACCCTGTCCTCGACCAGTGTTGGCTGAGATGGGAACCAGCCTCCTTGTGTCCCTAATTAGGATTAAACTGTTCAGAAAATGAATGAATGAAAACCAAGATACTTTGAAATCACACGAGTCAATATTTGATTCGTAACAGAACATAGATAACATTGAGAAATTTTACAATTTTATGCACAAAATGATCTCATTTCAAATTGGATTCTTACTACACGTCTCAAAGTAGTTTGGACAGGGGTGAGTTTACCACGGTGTAACGTCTCCTCTTCTTCTCAAAACAGTTTCAAGGCATCTGAGCATCACAGTTATGAGTTTCTGTTTTGGTTCTGGAATACGATTCTTGCAAATTTAAAGACTGTCCCAACGTTCCTGGAATTCAGGTTGTATATTTCCACGTAACATATGCTTAGACTCTTAACGAGAGTTAAAGTCAGAGCTCACCTGCATATTTCATGATGTAAAAATGTAAGAATCCAAGAAATCTCATTGTAGTCAGTTTGTTTTGGCATCTGTTCCCATGTAGTATATAATAAAACAATTATGCACCTCAAGCTCAGTAGATGTTGCTGAATTAAGTTAGTTCCTTTGAAGCTCCGTCTCATGGACCATTCAGCAACATTCACCTTGGATTTGTTGCATAGTTGTTAACCGTCTTGTTTGCTGCCAAGGCCAGTTCATGCACATGTTCTTCAGGATCTAGCTTGTACTTTATATTTCATTTTCGTATCTGTACCTACAGTATAATAAAAGCACTAGCAGACACGGGCACATGCACATGAACTCTATGCATCGACTCACCATATCGGTGGTAGTAGTGCTGAGCAGAGCGGGGCAGCACTGGGGACATGCTCTGCCTACTGTAGGTAGGAGAATCGATGTATCCAGGACTGGAGGATCTCCGCTGCCTCAGATCCACACTATCATACATATCCTGCCCAAACACACACTGCTTAGAAAAAAGCAAGGTGTGCTTTTTGCTTCTCGTCAATATGAAATGTATCAGGGCTTAAATTTTGTTAAACTCAGCAGGAGAAGGTTAGGGTTATTACCTGAGAATAAGGGGAGAGTGTGCCCAGTGACTATGGAGGTCAAGAGAAGGATAGAGAGACATGCAGACATTATAAATGCAGTGTAAACTTTGCCACAATGCTTTTCTTCAGATGCATATTTTTGTGTTGAAATTTTCCTAACCAGTACTTATGCTTACATCCCAACATCATTAAGTAACATGACCGTTTCCTGCTGTATCAATTAAACATTCACATCAGTATCCTTGGTGGTGAGAAAACAACAATCCTCACTTAACTGAAGGAGCATTAGTCATGACCACCTTTTGCTGCAGGTATATGGCTCTAAAGCAGTGCTTCTCAATTATTTTCTGTGGCGCCCCCTCTAGGAAGAACCCCCCCACACTGTTCCGAGAGCGACTATAAATAGTATTATTTGTCCATAAAATTGTTATTACTACATCTTTGCATAACATTACATAATTAAACATAAAAAAGAAAGAAATGTAGTTCAACTTACAATAAAGGAAAACTTCATTAACATTGTTTTTTAATCTGGAATAGAAAAGATTTAAAGTGCACCAATGTTCCTGAAATTAAAAAAAATCCTTATTTAATGTCTTAATATGTCCGTCTCTCTCCTTCTTTCTCTTCGTTCCTTTTAGAAAATTTTCCGTGTTGTTTCTTGAGGGGTTGCTTACTGCACTTCATATCGTTTGCTCGTGCTAAAATCCGATACACTATAGCGCAACAATGAGAGCGCCACTGCCAACTACTGGAGTGGAGGTGCAATAACACTTCAGTCTCGTACACTATTCTGAGAAACACGTTCCCCGGGTCATACATGCTTCCCTCGGCATCACACAGTGCCCCCCCGGCATCATACCATGCCCCCAAGGGGGGCAAGCCCCACTATTTCAGAAGCACTGCTCTAAAGGGAAGATGCCAATCTTAGATATGAATCAATCCAAAATTAAGCACTTAGGAAAGTTCTGATAAAAAATTCTACAGAAATTGTAATAGTGAGTTTCTCTATAATATAGCCATGGCCTATTTCCACCCTCCAGTCAGGTCTCCCTTATCAAATGACCTCTACCAATCAGGGAGCGCTTCTCTGTGACATGCAAACCCAGCCGACCACATCTTTTAAAGTTTTTGCCTATACGAACTCTGGAGTGCTGTAACACATTCAGAGGAAAGCACTACCTGGCACTTACTATGTGTATGAGCTTAATGATGCCCATGACATAGTGTCAATATGGCTGATAGAGGAGCTGATGGCTGATCCCCTCCCTCAGTGCATAAGTTTGCTCTCTTTGACTTCTGGCCATGAGTAGCTGTGGCGCTGTTAGGATTTGAATATTAATCGAAGAGATTTAATATATAGCATGTCTGGAGCAGTATTAACCCTTTCAATGTAAGCATAATGGGGGGTGGGGGTGGGGGGGGTGGGACCAAGCATTTTCCTTTTAAATTTAAGAAGAATCTAAAATTGGCAACAGCAGAATTCTCATACTGATGCATGCCCAACAAGAGTACATGCTTAAAACGCTCTCTCTCTCTCTCTCTCTCTCTCTCTCTCTCTCTCTCATACACACTCACACACACTCTCTACAGACAATTATGTTGAACACATGCATTTATCACATGGGCTACTTGATTAACAGCAAGCAGTGAACACACACAGACAAGACAAGGCACGCTGGGAACACAGGACCATGTGCTCAGTTATGCTGTACTAGTTTGGGTTATCTGGGCTACACCTACAAGTAGCATGCTGGAAAGAGAGACAGCTCGTAGCTAAAGTTCCACTAGGGGGTACCTCGCCGAAGCTGAGGCGCTCTAGCCTGTCGTCCGAGTAGAACCTGTAATATGGCTCATAGGATAAAAATTCAGGCCTCTGCAGATCATAAATAGCCTTAACCTTTGGTAGTGCGGCCAGATCTTTGTACTCTAGGATCTCATTCTCCACTCTGGCCTGAGGAAAGGGACACAGGACATAAACACACCCACATACACACACCCACATACGCACACGTCAAAATGCAATGAGTACAACACCAATGCAAATGCTAAAAACAACATTGTGCTTCATAAACTCCCACTCCTCATGAGGCTGACAATGTTTTTTTTTTCCTCAACCACATAACAAGAAAACCCCACCAAACTCAAACCTCGATTGTGTTCAGTATGGCACAATCCAAAAGTTTGAACGTATGCTAGAAATACTGTACATGCATCATAGGTGATGAGGCATAACTCCATCACACAAATATGGGGACTGTTTCTTCCTGATACTTCTCAGTCTGTTTCCAAGCAGCTATAGCAGGCTTAGTTCACAAATCAAGCTAACCTCCAGTTCCAACTTCCCAAACAAATACATCAGAAAAATTTATATCCGATATATATATATTTTATATATATATATATATATATATATATATATATATATATATATATATATATATATCCATTATACCTTATCTTGATGTCATTGTCATTACAGAACTATTGCTTAAAATAAGAGAATATTTAAGGGACAATATAGCTGTTCAGAAACCATCCTGACTATAGGCATGTCTCTTGTATGGATTATTGTTATAGACATTAAATGTAAATTTGCTTCACATTTATAATGCAAACTGTATAGCGGTATAATGTATCATGGTATAACCAGTGTTGTGCCAGTTCATTTTTAAAATAAACTAGTTCAGTTCATACAGCCCAAAATGAATTTGTTCGCATTCATCCACTCCTTCCTTGTTTTTTTTAAAACCAAGTTCACAGTTCCTAAAATGGACTCGATTTTAGATAATAAATAAGCCTCTATTCTATTTCAAAAGGACCGCCTACCCATGCATCGCCAGCCTCACATCACGTAGCTCTGATGCCCATGAACAAATCGTTCACATCTGAGCAGCACTGCTATTCACACACCATTTAATATTTTGATATTAGTGAAGGGCTACAGATGGTGTGTTCTTCCATGGTGTAGTCCAATACAACCTTTTGCTCTTGTTTGTACACAAAGACAACAGGAAAAAATACTGTGAGCTTCACTTGGGTGGTTAAACTGTGTGGTTGCTGCCTCATTATTCTTATCCTTATTGTGCATATACATAAGTCACATGTCATCCTCAAGACTGTATTGATGCGTCCACTCAATGTGTCATTTCAAATTCAGTGTGGCAGATGTCCAGACTTACTTTTTCAGATCCGCAATTTGCATAAATGTGTAGAATTTTCCTTCACGTGCTTGTTCAATAAACGGATTCAAATGCACAAGCAAACTAGCTTCTGAAGTGTTCGATATATGCACTGCAAGCACCAGCCATGCATGAAAGGCATCATGCAGCATGCCTTAAAATGGTGTCATAAAATAGTGAGTGCCATGCAAGGTGGGCAGATGCAGAGCCCTTGAATAGAGACCAGAGCTGTTGAAAAGATCTGTATATGCACAACAGTGGTTATATCATTAATGGCCTCGTATTATATTAATAGTAATAATACCCCTCAGATACAACTGACCTAAGCAGACCCTTCATCATAAAAACAAGCACAAAGTATTAAATATACATTAAAATGTTAAAATACTGTTTGTCATAATTATTCATTAAATGTAAATGTTGGTATTGTTTGAAAATTCCAAAATGAATACACTGGCCAAGCAGCAATTACGTACTTACACAGATAACTCGGCTGGGTGAACTGATGCTGGACCCTGGGGGTGATATGGAGGTCTCCGACATACGCCGCACTCTGAGTTTTCTCTCTGCTCGTGCCACCTGCTTACATGCAGGATGCCAAACCTCAGACCCTGCGAGGGATAGACCAAACTTACACAATCCGATTAAGGAGAAAGTCCAGTAGTACTATATAATTTATACATATGCGTTCCTATGTTTTTATTTTGTGTGCCCAGGCCCTACCTTTACTCAATGATATTAAAAGCTGATCACTGATTTGACTCGTAATTCCGAACACCTAAAAACCATTTAATGTAATAGGTTGGCAGTATAATCTCAGTCCGGCTGAGTGAAACAGTAGTTTTGGTATGTAACCCTCTAGACGACATAACACACTTATATACAATGTATTCACTGGAGCGCAGCAGACTCGCGGAAGCAGAAATGTCATCATCCTCCAACATTCCTCAGTCGTTCCGTCATCTTCCGTATGATTCCGAATGTATTCCTCCGCTTCTGGCAGGCCAAAATCTTACGCAAACGTGCTTTTGAACATTTTGGTTTGCGGAATACATGCGGAACGTTTGCGAAATGGTTGCGGGTAACACGGAAGACTTGCGGAACACTCTAGGAAGTCACTTCCACTAGAAATTATTCCAGTTCATTCACTTTATTTTTTCTGTTTTCCTCTTCATGTAATAAAAGTTCTAAAGTTATAATCACTGTGGTTTGTGTATGGTTTTTAGTCTGGAATGATTTATTGAGGTGCAAATAAAAGGAACATATTGACATTACTGATATTAAACATATTAACATATGTTAAATTTTAAATTTATTGTAAATTATAAACATATTGCACATTAGAAACATATGGCAAATTACAAACATATGTTAAATTTTACATTTCTTGTGCATTATAAACATATTATAAATTATAAACATATAGTATGAATGAGAGAATGAGCTTCCTTGGTCGAATCTGCATATTTATAGGTGGAATCAGGAGCAAATTCTTTGATCTTTGCCGATTTTTCCCCGTTGAAACGTGGTTACGCCAGGTATTCCTTGTCATTCCGTGTTGAATGTGAATGTTCTGCCTTCATTCCGCCTGTTCCGCGATCATTCCGTAGCTCTTCCTTCTAAAATGGAGTAGTGCTGTAGTCGTTCCTCGAGTCTTCCTTGCTTTCCGTGAACGTTCCATGAATTATCCGAAGGTCTTCCTTTGCAACCTGCACTGGTTCCGAAGGTAATCCGAGCGCTTTTACGCATGTATTCCGACATTGTACTGCGGTCTTTCAGTGTCTTTTCCGCACATTTCATGAACGTTCCGAAGGTACAATTTTCTGTAGGTTTTTGACCCATTTTCCATGTAAAAATGCCGAAGCTCCTCCGTAGAGTGCGTTCCGCACCTTTCCGCCATGATCATTGCATTCCGCGCTCCAGTGAAATGGGGGTATTAATGTCGGAGGATGGAGTTTGTGGGTAAAATAACTTTAAAACTTTAAAATCCTATTCTTATGATTCTTATGTGGTTTTCTTACATCTCCATGTAGCTTATACTAGTCTCTAAGTTACCAAAATGAAAAGGCTAAAAAGACATCATTAGATACACAGCACTTAAATATTCTTGAAGCACCAAGAATACATAGCCTGCATCTGTCTATCTGTCTTCCTTTCGGCTTTTTCCCTTTTACTCGGGAGTCGCCACAGCGAATCATCTGATTCGCACGTTTGATTTGGCAGAGGTTTTTACGTCGGATGCCCTTCCTGTCACAACCCTTTTTAGCAAGGGACAGAAACACGCTGACGACTTTGCAGCTACTCTTTACGAAAGTCAGCAATGGTTCTTTTACATGCCCCTTACCATAGACAGTGAGAGACATGGCCCGCCTTTGATAATGCATAGCCTGCATCTGTCATACTTAAAATCTTAAAGAACCCCGCCCCTCCAAATCTAATACTAGGGAGCTTTTCTTGATGTTTCCATACAAAGAGAGGAAAAGGAACGCCAACACACAGCTCTTTTGCATGTGCGCTAAGCTTACCTGAATATGTCAAAATTTAAAAATGGGCTGTACACTGTACAATATTTACTCACTTTTTTCATGAACTGTTGAAACTCAGCCAGGTTGAATTGTGATGCAGGTTATCTTCAAATCATTCCAAGTCTGGGCTCTGACTAGGCCACACAAGGAAATTCACTTTTCTCTTTTTTCGCCACTATGTGGTCCACTTGGGTCACTGTCATTTTTTTAGGGTGAACCTTCTTCACGTTTACAAATTTCTGGCAGAAGCCTGCAGGGTTTCCAGTTAACCTGTTATTCTCTATTTTGACATTTAGCCCAGAGACACACCCCTACAACAGAATGATACCACCTCTTGCTTTACTCTAGTTATGATCATTCATGATTCTTTTGTGGCCCTTGGCAAAAATTCACAGGGTCCCCTCAATTCACAGGGCCGCCTACAACAGCATTCATTGCTATTATGTCATAATTAATTTGACACTAACGAAAATATGTGAACATCAGTCCAGGACAGTGTCCCCGAACACGACAGGTAAAACGTTACTAGAGATATCAGAGAGCATGTTTATTTTGAGTAGCAATGCCCGGTCACTAAGTGAAGTGTTGACATTATGAAGTGGTAATATTTTAGCGACTATAGGTTCAAGGTTCTTTCCGAATGCTAGCTAAACTAACAACATCACTGTTGCCCAGAACTGTCTTACTGCTTCATCCATGTGAAGCATGTAAAACTGGGCTTCTCTGCTAGTTAGTTTTTCATCATTGTTCAACATTAAAATAAACAAAAGAGGCAACGCTATGATAGTGGAAGTTATTATTCAAGTGTCTATTCCCCACAGTTGAGGTAAAACTAACAGCATTTATTAATTATTTAGCTTTATATTTACTCATTATTATCTAATCCAGTGTTTCCCAACCTTTTTGGGCCAAGGCACACCTTTTACATTAGAAAAATCACGAGGCACACCACAGAACAAAAATGATACTGCCCTCTAGCAGAACAGCACTGTTACGACACGCTAAGTGAAATCGGTTAATCTTCCGCGGCACACCTGATGATTTCTCACGGCACAAGAATGTACCGCGGAACAGGGGTTGGGAAACACTGATCTAATCCACTTACATCCCTTTTGCATTTTATGCTCTTCAACTTTCTTCTTTCTTTTTTCACTTCCAGAAGGATAAAAATAAGAAATCCACTTTTGTTGCATTGAGAAGGTCAAGTCTCAGCGATGTCAATGCTAGTTTTTTACATTGCCGCTGTTATAATTTAATGTTTATATGACCTCAGATGCCTCCTGCTGCCTAGGGCCCAAGGAATTGGCAAATGCCAACCCCTACAACAGTATGCTATGATCTTCATGATTTACTGTACTCTGCTTTTGATGATAAGCTGTATTGATTTTTCCAGATATAATTTGCCATTGAGGTACTGTAATCTAATTGTTGACCTTAAAATGGCTTCAGAATCTACATGATGCAATTTCAAAAAGTTCAATTAAAATAGTCTCTTGTGAGAAGTGGACAGCACCTTGTCACCCACTGATTGTCTGCATTAATCTTTACTTTAAATCTCTGGAATACTAAAAAACATGTGCTTTTAGGGCAGTGGTGGTCTGGTGGTATAGGGCGTTGGATCCTAAGGTTGGGGGTTCGAGTCCCAGTCTCCACAAGGTTGTCATTGTCCCCCCAGTGCAGCTAACTGGGTTATCAGAGGCCGGCCATATCTCTCACTGTTTATGATGAGAGGTTCATGTAAAAGAGCCATTGCTGACTTTCGTAAAGAGTAGACTGCAAAGCCGTCAGCTTGTTTCTGTCCCTCGCTAAAGGGTTGTGTCAGGAAGGGCATCCGAAGTAAAAACCTCTGCCAAATCAAACGTGTGAATGATTCGCTGTGACGAACCCTGAAAAAGGGAAAGCGCTGAAAGGAAATCTCTCTCTTAACACTGAACTAATCACCATGGTTACACCTGATTACAACCGGAAGCCAGTTATCTTGATGTGCAATGAAGCGGGTGAATGAGTGATTGATTGATTAACTTTGACTGAGCCAGGGCGTAGGCTGGTCTGACCATGGGGGGGATGTGCACATCTCAGTTGACCGGAACTGGAGTCCCAGGGGCTATAGGCATAAGCCTTAAAGGGGAAATGAAACGCCGACTAAATAAATTAGCGGTAGCTTAAGTATAGTTTATTGAAGCGATTGTGGCTTAAATTTCATATCATAAATAAACCATTGCACACGCAGCGGTTTTGTTATCGACACGAAAGTCGCCGTTGCGAAGCTTTGCTACACAAAGTTACCGTGACGTCACTGGGTTGGTACAAAGTACCACATGAAATATAGTGCATGCATATCACAGCATATTATATGATATAAACAACATGGAATCTCAGGCTAACAACACGCACAGTTTTTCAGCAGAAGACGATTCATCTATTACTCTCAGAAGATGAATCAAATATTATAGTTCAACCAAAAACATTCTCAAATATATTTCAACCTACATCTGCAAGTACATGTCCTAAATACATTTACAGATCTATTCAAAGGCACAAACAAATATTAATACATATTTACCGCACAAAAACATACTATTAATTTGATAAAAGTTCTGAGCATTAGGCTGCAGATCCAGGCTGGATGGCTTATGATTATTTGAGCCATTCATTCTCTGTGCCTCAATGTTTGTGTTCTAAAACATGTGCAGGAGCCGGAGGCGGTACAAACAAACTGTGCTTTATTCTCACACTTGCACTTTATTTAATTGACAGTGTTCAGCCAAAAAGAAAAGAAGAAGATTATGTTTGTTGATTGGTCAGCTCGGGCGTGCACATGCGCAGTCCCCGTTACACGTTAACTTCCGGTTTACTTCCTGACTCTAGTCATGCGGAACTTATCTCCGACTTTCTCTTCAATAACAGTCATGAAGTTTATTTATAAGATTGTGAATACACATCATTTCTTGTCCAGCGGAACTCAACTACTGCTGTGCACGTGCACCCTGTGCACACCCCAAGCCTACGCCCTTGTTGAGTTTCCAAGTACAGTGATACCTCTGCTCACGAACATAATTGGTTCCCAGAAAGTGTATGTGAGGCGAAAAGTTCGTCTTCCGAACATTTATTTTCCATAAGAAACCATTAAAATGAGAATAATCCGTTCCCAGGTCCCCATAAAACATAATTTTCTACTAAATAAGCCTTAAAACTACACAAAAATATACCTTATTTTATGTATAATAAATGTGCTATTGTATTGTAATTAAAGAAATAAACTGTACTGTATAATAAAGTCGTTTTATTTACCTTTGTGATGGTAGTTGATGGCTTGATGGAATGGAGTGGGAGGAGGAGGGAGGGAGGGAGGGACTTACTGTTTGGAAGGAGTGTTTGGAAACGCCTACTGTTTGGAAACACGCATAGCCACACACGCACCCTTAATAGCTTCCTTGTTCTTAAGGATGGGAGCAATGGTAGACTTAGCGTACTGGTACTGGGACACTGAGTCACACAAATGCACACCTCGTTCGTGTTTTTCAATGATCTCCGCCTGTGGTGGGGTCTTTTTCGGTCCCATAATAGCAAAAGTACACTCAATATGGTCCAAAATGTCTAGCAAACACAAACCACTTCCGCATTCAAAGAAAGGGGTGTGACGAACTGTGACGCCGTGAGCGTGCGTCAGCTTCTCGTGGCCGCCACCGTGGCGCTGTTCGACCGCGTGGTTTGATTCGTCCGCCGAAAACTAGTTCGTCAGCAGAGACAATATGCTCGCAAATTTAATGTTCTTGAGGCGAAAAGTTCGTGAGCTTAAGCGTTCGTCAGCGGAGGTTTTACTGTATTTAAAGTGCAAAGCATTTTACCTGAGCACAAATGTGTCAATTTTTATCCCCAGCAACACAATCGCCCTAATGTCACCCGGCCTAAACACTGCGTCTCTTGGCTGCACTGCTTCCAGTACGTGTATGTGGATGTTAGATATTTTTTGTCTAATCAAATTTCAGCTTCTATACTGCCATGTCAATCTAATCTGCCCAGGACCTTCAGAACCAGCAGTGCTGGCTGATGTCAATTAAACTATATTAGCAATAGGTTTGTTTCTTTATCCAATCAGGTTTCAGATTCGCCTCACAGTGCCAGCGAGCGCTTTTACAATAACATCAGAATTTTTTTTGTCGTCTGATTGGTCGGTCGGGGCAAACTAGCTGAATAGCCTGTCACGACCTGCACACGATATATTTAAGTTAGAATTTTTTACACACACAATGGCTGACGGAGGTGGAGAAATTAACTTGGTGTTGGGCTTAATTCTTAAAAATCCATTTTTAAGACGGTCTTTTCCAGAAAAGCTAAACATCATAAGGAGAATTTGAGGAAGTGGAGGTAAGGTTTACCTCTTTTACATTTGGCTAAGTGCCAATTTATCAGCAGATGGTTGTTGTTTATCAAAATGTTTTAGTAAAAATGAGAAAGAAGGAACTTGACCGCGGTCTTGAACAAGACTAAACATTGACAACCATGTTTGACCAGAGGCAGACAGTCAGGCAGCAGGTGGGAGTATTTTTCTATTCTGAGGTTGCTCTCATGCTCCTTGAGAGCTAAGTATCTGAAATACGATGACTAGTTGCTACATGTATAGCCTACTCTTCACTAGGTCGGTAATAAACATTTTTAAATTATTATATTTATGTTTACGTGCAAATGCGATCATCTTATATATGTGAGAAACCCATGTTAAGCATATGAGTAGCAATATTTCTAGCCATTAAAACACTTTCATCCTTTACAGAAGGGGGGGCAGGTTCTCTTTCACCATCTCAGTTTAAGCCTCAAAATATACATTGCTGTTCACAGCTGAATTTAACACCTTGAAAAAGAATATGATCGCAGTGGCTACCTCATTCAAACAGCAGGACGCCAACAGTCTGAACAGAAAAACCCCACATTTGATTTGGTTGCATATTTCCAACAATATTTAATTCGTAAATAGCTGATGAATTTTGGATCACATGTGAAAGTGTCGGACAGCTGATGCGTTCACTGTAATACTCAGTTTTTGTTTGTACAGCAATAGCCTGTACACAGCCATGGTACAGGCCTGAAATCTCTATTCATTGATGTGGGAATGTTATTTTTGTTAGGAGATATTTATTTAACAATTACAGTATAGACAAACACTTTATAACACTCTGAAATAAAGTATCTAATGAAACATTAGTCTGTTGGGATGTTCACACCTGAGCCGAGTGGCCCCATCAGGCCGGTGCTTATCCTCGGTTTCTGTAGCGTGAAGCAACCAGGAGTTCAACTCGCTAGTCCATCACAGGTTACCTTCCCAGTATATTTTTACTGGTACCCATTTACACTGCTGGGTGAACAGAGGCACACTTGTGGTTAAGACCTTGCCCAGGGGTCTTAGCACAGTGGGGGGCAAACTGGAATTTGAACACACAACCTCCTGATCATGAGCTCAGCACCCTAACCACTACGCCACCAGCGAACATTAAGTGGCAGTCAAATTAGATTCTCTGAATATGAACATGAGAAATTCGCAATCTACTATGTCCTTTACACCCAATTATTAATATTTATGACCTTTAGTGATAATTATAAGTCACTTTAAGTAATTTTGTGCCAAGCCACCATGTTTAGTGCACAATATAATTTTTTTTTATTCACCTATTAATTTGTTGTCTATAATACTCTGGGTTACTTTGGGTTGCAGGTGGCACAGTCTGCTACTAGTTGGTGCTACTGGTTGGTGCTACTGGTTGAACAGTGGCCTTTCTGTGTGTTGCTAAACTCCTTAATCCTAATAAGGGTTGTGGGGTGGCTGGCCATCTCAGAAGACTCTGGATTAGGGCGGGGTACACAGCGGGGTACGTGACTCACAAGGCCATCGCAGCCTTCCCGTATGGAGTTTGGATATCCTCCGAATGGCTGTGTGAGTTTCGTCTGTTTGATCTGCTTTTCTCTCACAATAAACAAGTCTGCAATGAAGAGCCAATGCCATTTGGATAGAAGCGGGTTACACTGTGGACAGACTGGTAGTCTACTGTGGGGCTAATACAAAAACAAACAGCCACTTACACTCATATTTAGACCAATCAGGGTAATTAGAGAGCAATTTAGAGTCTGATGTTTTTGAACTGTGAGAGGAAACCAGAGTACCCAAAGGAAACCCTCAGAGACATGAATAATGAATAATATGATTATTATGTAGGAGCCTGTAGAAATTTCACAGGCCCTTCTGAATTTGAAACCACATCCTCCATAATTGCTTTTTTTAACCTCTAGTTTAAGAGAGCGATTCATTCATTCATTTTCTGAACTGCTTACACCTAATTGGGGTTGCAGGGAGTCTGGCACCCATCTTGGCAACCCTGGGCGAGGGCAGAGTATATCCTGGACAGCTCACCAGGCCATCGCAGGGCAGAACCATGTTGACGGCTATGCAGCCTACCCTTGACAAAAGTCAGCAATGGTTCTTTTATATGACCGTTCCACCACAGACAGTGAGAGACATGGCTGGCCTTTAATAACTCAGTTAACTCCACTGGGTTTAAGAGAACCATAAGCCCTGTAATTACATTTTTTTGAGGTTCTTAAATTTCCACACTGAAATGTTCCTGCCTGCTTTTAGTGTACTACAGTCTCTTAAGATTTTTCCTTACCTGTCAGGTACATCTCCTCTCCTTCTGTAAACATCATCTGACAACGGGCACAACGAGCACATGTAGGATGATAGTGTTTTCCTCCAGCCTAAAAAAAAAGAGAGAACGGGAACTGTTTAATCGTAAACAAGTATGCGCTGAAAATGAGCTGTATATGGGTGTGTTTGTTTTAATAATTATACTTTGTAATTGCTTAGATACACACTGCATGCCAATGTAAGCAAAAGAAGACCATTAAAATTGGATTTTTATGGTTTATTTCTTACATTTTAAAAATCATACTGAACACAGGTAAGCTCCGAGCAGTTGTTAACTCGAGCAGGTTAATCGCATCGTTAATTCTTTAACTCTCTTATGTACATTCTGTACGACAGTCGTGGACTGGTGTTAAGGTGCCGGATTACCAATCCCAAGGCTGGGGTGTTCAAGCCCCACTGTCAACAGTTGTCACTGCTGTCCCCCCATTGCAGCCAACTGTGTTATCAAAGGCCGGCCATGTCTCTTCGAGAGATTCAAAAATGAACCAACTTACAGAGGTTAAAAAAAATGAATGTACACATGGACACACATACATTTATACAGTGTGTGTAAAAAAATAAGCTATATATACAGGGAGTCCTCAGTTTACACCGGTCCCGACTTACACCGTTTCGTGCTTACAAACGCGCCCCCATAAAAATATAAAAAATAATATTACGTGTCATTATGTCTTTCGTGGTTACGTAAACAAACGCGAACTAGTTTCGGGCGCGAGGCGGAAGAATACGCTGTGTTGCGGTTGTGGGCCGAGGAAGACAGCGTCGCTTCCCTTTGCTCAGTCTCGGTACTGTAATATTACGTGTCATTACATCTTACGCGGTTACGTGAACAAATGCAAACTAGTTTTGGGCGCGCGAGATACAGCAAGCGTTGGCAACTTTTGAGGATCAGGATCCCAACTTGGAAAGGTTCATTATGGTTTCCAGAGACATCATGGATGTAATGCAATGTTACATGGAGATCTTGGATGAGAAGAGGTTTCTCTCTGTCCAGTCTAACCTGGAGCAGTATTTTAAGAAGGTAGAGAGAGGCCTGCAACAGATCCTGTACCCTCTACCTCAGCTGCATCTACTTCTCCAGGCTCACCTGCCCCAGCTTCTCCAGCACAATAAGCCTGTCTCGCCCTCCCTTACTGTAGTTCATTCTTATGGTAAGGAATTGCTTTCTCTTTTTTAATACTTTATGTCATTAACTGTTACATTTTATTATAGCACTGTACGTACAGTACTTTTCAGTATATTTTATGTTATGTTCCGACTCGCACTGAAATTCAGGTTACATCGCGTCTTAAAAACGGATCAGCGTCGTAAACCGAGGACTTCCTGTATATATATATATATATATATATATATATATACGCACACACAGATGCTCCCCGACTTACGTTCATCTGTATTACGTTTTTTCAATTGTACGCCCCCCCCCAAAAAAAAGGGCATTTTGAGTTTAGATGTACCTACATAGTATGCTGACGTAATGAGGCAATGATGCTGCATCCATTGTTTACAAAGGACAGACTGAGTGCCCCTCCTTCCCAGTTCAGTTATATATATATATATATATATATATATATATATATATATATATATATATATATAAATATATCAGTTATATAACGTGTTACCCTCGTGTTAAGACGTCGTCTCTGTGATCTTTGTGTTTACACTGTTTTGTGGACTTTTGTAACCCAAAGCAAATATGGTTGGTCAGAAGCATAAGCCTACTAGCATGGATGTAAATCTCATACACAGAGATGAATTAACTATCTGCTCGGATCGGCGCGATCTACCATGCATACTCAGTTTAAGCAAAGAGAGTTGTTAAATGAATGAAAATCCGAATCCAGGAAAGAACTCTCCGCTCTGCTGGCTTCACATCAGTGCAGGCTGTGTTCGAAATGAGTTCAACGGCACCCTTGCGCACTTGAAAGACCGGAAGTCTGTATAACCCGCAGCAAGTACACTACTTTCGCAAGTACACTACTAATAAGCTTCACATATTGTAAGAGTGATTGGCTGTTTTAAGCTTCATGTAAAGTGATACGGTATAAATAAGTGACTTATTTGAAATTAATGTTGACATTATTTGATATATTTGATATTATTTTACAATTACATGTTTATAATAATTGATTTAGGGGTGTTTTATGAGATACGGTAATGGTATTTATGGATGTATAGTACAGTATGAGCGTCATACGCCACACATCATACGTCATACATCACTGTAACAACTTACGTCCACTTTCAACTTACGTTTGGCCATCCGGAACCAATTAAAAACGTAAGTTGGGGAGCGTTTGTGTATATATATATACACACACACACACACACACACACACACACACACACACACACACACACACACCGTATTTGACATAATAAATTCCCTGCTCCAATAAGCGCCCCCCAGTGTTTTTGATTTTACGTCTAATAGTCTAAAATGTGTACTGGGAGCAAAATGATACAGTCATCCACTGCCACTTTGGGCCTTGAATTTTGTGGCCTCGGTGCATCGTAGTATTTTCCAGTATCCAAAATCAAAAAGTATTCATAAAAAATTCAAAATATGCGCTGAAACTCGCAAGCGGAAGGCAGGGACCCAAGGCAGGCTCCGTCCATTGTTTACAAACAACAGAATGAAGTGCCCCTCCTTCAGTCCCAGTTCAGGCAGGGACTGCCCACTCAACTCAATCTCGCAAGCTGATTGGCTTAGACGTGTGACGCTGTAGCCTCGCACATTCCCGCGGGAATTTTTGTGATTTTGAGATCTTATAGTGTTTGTGAACGGCCTGCACCATCTAAGGCATCCAATGAGCCCAAGAAAAAGCGAAATATGATGACAGTGACCCAAAAAGTGAAGTTGCTAGATATGCTGACGGCGGGCAATACGTATGCCCATGTATCACGCCATTACGGCATAAATGAATCTACTATGCATTACATCAAAAAAGACTAAAATTAAGATCAAGTGGAAAAGAGCTATTGTCAGAGGTGAGTACAGTACTTAAAGTATTTATATATAAATTCTATTTAAATATTAATACATTGCAGTATTTACATATGCATATAACTGTGTAACGTTTATTATACACTTCTTGATATTGTATCGATGCGAAGACATATACGTATGGTAGAAATGAGAGGAGTGATCCTATTTCGCGGTTTTTTGATTATCGCGGCCAGGTCTAGTCTATATTATCCGCAAAATTCAAGGGGTGACTGTAGATCAAACTTTCCAATTTTGTTCAGTCAGTCTCTGTACCGGTAAAATGAGGCATTCGCTGCCTGTAAAAGTGAGACATTTTCCACTGGGAAATGTCTATAATGTTCATCAGTAACAACACATTTGATTGTTCTGTCTTGCTTTAAGAAACAGGAAAATATTTTGCTGTGTTCTCTTGGTAAATGTCTAATAACCATTAGAAACTGCGACAGCAAAACTATGGGATGCTTTGAATGAATGGCGCGATGAGCCAGATATGAATCTATCAGAAAGTGATGACGAGGATTTTTCACCCGATTCTCCTGCTCACTAACTTCATACATTTAAAGACGTTCCTGGCCATGTGCCTTTCAACGTGCCATGTGCTAAAATTGACCTTTGTGTTGACTGGCTCGATTTTACATCGGGGAAATGATTTAAAGGAAGAGCACTGGGAGGGAAAATTAAAGGGTCTTTTTTTTAATTATGCTATTTTCTGTTTATTTTCAGCCTTCATGTAGGTAATTTGGTTGATACCACAAAATGAATAACACCAATACCAGTAAAACTCTTTTATTGTTCTGTTATTATTCATGTTTATAACATGGTAATAAGCACTTACCGTTCCACTCTGCTGGAAATCATTTTAATAAGCACCCACCCACTCCAGTTTTTTTTTTAAAGCGCCCTGGGTGCTTATCACGTCAGATACGGTATTTATATATATATATAAATATATAAGTAAAAATAAAAAGACAGGACAAAGACTTTCTATTGAAACTTCATTTTCACTACAGATCTGTTTCGAGGGGTGGTGAAACCATCCTCTCTCTACAGAAGAATTCTTCTGTAATCACCTGAAGAGAGAGGATGGTTTCACCACCCCTCGGAAGAGATCTGTAGTGAAAATGAAGTTTCAATAGAAAGTCTTTGTCCTGTCCTTTTGATGACGAGGATTTTTCAACCTATTCTCCTGCTCAGTAACTTCATACATTTAAAGACATTCCTGGCCATGTGCCTTTCAAAGTGCCATGTGCTAAAATTGACCTTTGTGTTGATTGGTTCAAAGTGCCATGTGCTAAAGTTGACATTCATGTTGATTGGCTTGATTTTACATCAGGGGAAATATTTAAAGGAAGAGCACTGGGAGGGAAAATTAAAGGATCTTTTTTTTTTTTTTTTTTTTTTTTCTTTTAATTATGCCGTTTTCTGTTGATTTTCAGCTTTCTTGTAAGTAATTTGGTTGATACCAAAAAAATGAATAACATAAATACCAGTAAAACGCTTTTATTTTTCTGTTATTATTCATGTTTTCCACCTCTATGGTAATAACCGTTTCACTCCGCTGGTAAAATTTTAATAAGGCACCCCCCCACACTCTAATTTTTTTTTTAAGCGCCCTGGGCGCTTATCACGTCGAATACGGTAATATTATTGCAGATTAAAAGCCGATAAATTACACATTATAACCTTGGAAACAAGAGATTTAGTCCAGTGGCTGCGCCTCAGTTTGCTCACTTTTAGTTCCAGCTCTGATTCAGAATTTTTCAGTTCATTGCATTTGTTCTTGTATCTCCTCCTTAAAGTTTTCGATTTTATTATCCCCTGAGCCATAAACACCCGAACACCTCTGCTTGCAATGCTGCATTCAAATCAAACAGTGCTTGTAGGTTACTGTTCATCCTTCTGTAGCATCTGCAACAGCACGTATGGTTTGTGTGTTGAAAAGCACTGTTTCTGGAGAGGTTACTTTCTTCAGTCATGACAAAGTAGCAAGAATCAGATTGAATATGAGATTTAACGCCGTTGACACTGTACCAAGATTAAAATCTTCACCATCAGCAGCCACTTTAAATTCCACGTCTTACAGCCACTTCTCTGGAAATTGCATCTTTTCCTTTTCATGGAATTCACTTTCTCTGCCCGCCATTTTATTGCTTGAACTCCCAGCTGGAGAAGTTGATATTGGTCTAAGGAGGGATACACCCCGAACAATTTGCCAAACCACCGCAAAGCTAACACACACACACACACACACACACACACACACACACACACACACACACACACACACACACGCACGCACGCACACGCACACGCACGCACACGCACACGCACACAAAACCTCATAACTATCTGAAATTTGTGCATGTATTTGGATTGTGAGAGGAAACCAGAATATCTGGAGGAAACCTACACAAGCACATACAGAACATCTAAACACAGAAACTCCACAGTAGCCGCCTTGTTATATACAGCATCTTTAAAATGTTTTTTTTCACCAGAACCATCCAATTATTATAAATGTCTATAGAAATAGAATTTAAGTATTTTAAATTCTATTTAAGACTTTAATGTTCACAAAATACACTTGATTTTTTTTTATTGCTTTTTCCTACCCAGTAGAAACCCTGAGTGCTATTGTACTACTAAGTCTTTCCAGCACATAATTTTCCCTCCCAGTGCTATTTAGCCTATTAACCTGGAGCAGCAAGTGCCTGGATGAAAACAACTGATCTGAAGATACGTATAATCCTCCTCATATCTCTTTCAATTATTGTTCATCAGAGCTGAGGTTCAAAATTTTTTATTC
Source organism: Plotosus lineatus (assembly GCA_024760905.1). Taxonomy (NCBI): domain Eukaryota; kingdom Metazoa; phylum Chordata; class Actinopteri; order Siluriformes; family Plotosidae; genus Plotosus; species Plotosus lineatus. Next base: position 55,997,470 of record CM045733.1, on the reverse strand, counting down.
CAAGGTTAAAACCACAGAACTTTGTTTTGTTTTTGAGAGAGCCCAGAAAGCACAGCAAATAAACTTTCCTCTCAGACATAAATGACTGTGATGTTAATATTTTTGTGAAGTTGTGATCTTCAAAAAACAGGCTGAAAATTTCTGTCAGGCAAGACTCTGGAGCCTGCAGAGCACATATACATTTATACAACCAGTGTAATCTATATAACCAGTGTAATCTATATAACCAGTGTAATCTATATAACTAACAGAATCAAGTGTGAATAGCATGGGGTATAGTAAGGTAAAATGATTTAACCAACATTTAGTAAGGCATTGTCATTTCTAAGTGGAATCTCAGAGACACAAATCAAACTCCGTAGTGTTTCACAGAGATACATATTTCTGTAAAATAGGGATCACACCCACCTCTAGAACTTGTCCACTGATGTACCGGCTGCAGGTTTCACACTTTATCCCAAACTGGGTGTGGTAATCTGATTCACAGTATGGGATCCCATCCCTAAATAAAACAGCAAATTAACACTATACATAACTGTTACGCAACCAAACCTGGACAAATATACCACTTTCAATATGGCTATAGCAGAAATATGCCCTTAACAATTATGATGAGAACTATGACTTTAAAATAAATTGTATACATTGCAAGGCATTTTATGTAAAACCTTTCATGATAAACCACAGACTGTGCTGTAAAAAACAAAATACAGTAAATACAATAAAAACACGAGCTTTATTTCTGGGAAATGGCGTAGTAAAATGGTTATAACATAGCTAAATCTGGTTTGAGCTCAAAATGTCAACACAAACACAATCGTACTTGGGGGTGGGTCGAGTATGCTGCAGGTTTGTTTAAGGAAAACAGAATTGGGAGGGAAGCTCACTTGCTTATGTATTCCCCAGTAAGCACAATTCCGCAGGTCTGGCACTTAAAGCAGCTGACGTGCCATTGTTTCTCCAGTGCCAGGAGAGACTGGCCATGCTTGATCTCCTGCATACAGCCTGCACAGTCTGGAGGGAGGGGGAGAGCGAGAGCGAGAGAGAGAGAGAGAGAGAGAGCCTCAATCTGTGAAATGTGGTGTTAATCATGAAATCTGACCGATATATTGTCTTGTGCTACACTTTCACCGACACATGCTAGTAGCAGGAAAAGGTGGATGTAGCGGTATAAAAAGCAAAGGAATATACAACCATGTTCTGAAAAAATTCAGTTGATTATTAAATGCTTATTTCATTTAGACACGTGTAGCTAATTTTAGATATACATGCTCACTAGACCCTCTTTTATACACTACCCAGTGCCCGTCCCATTCATAGCACAGCCATCTCTTTAATATCCATCTCCTCATTCTACTATCATCAGCATTTTACCCAGCTGTGCTGCAAATAAGAGGATTGAGAACAACGTAGATGAGATATGTTCTACTTCTCCAGCCTACTCACCCATTCACTGTCTCATTCATTTACTAAACTGCTTAATCCTATTAGGGTCCTGGGGAGATTGGAGCCCATCTTGGCTGACTCTGGGCGAAAGTTCTGTACACCCTGAACAGCTGAAAAGGCCATCACAGGGCAACAAAACTCACACACACACACACACACAAAAGAATTCACTCTCACAAGTAGGAGTGATTTGGAACTGCCAAATCATCCTAACGTGCATGCAATCGGCTCTCAAGTGGCGAGAAATAAGGTTTCTGATGATGCAGCAAGTTTGGATGGTGTTTCAGTCTCATCATGTGGAGCAGTAAAGGACGTTGGAGTGATTATTGACGCTGGTCTTTCATTTGAAGCTCATGTAGATAGTATTACTCGGGTGGCCTTCTTTCATCTCAGGAATGTTGCTAAAATAAGAAACATGATGTCACTGCATGATACGGAAAAACTTGTTGATGCTTTTGTTACCTCAAGATTACATTATTGTGATGTGTTACTGTCTTGGTGTTCTAACATCCTGAACCAGAATAAGAAGGCTTTCATCTTGGGGGATAGAGAGGAGCAGAAGAAGGTTCCAGCGTGAGCTCCAGTGGAGGATCAGGAGGGCCAAGAAGGATTATGGGAAGAAGATGGAGGAGAAGCTGGCTCAGAACAATGTGCGGGACGTCTGGAGAGGACTAAAGACTATGTCAGGATTTGGGCAGAGTGTCAGAGGGACAGCTGATGGTGACCAGCGCTGAGCGGATGAATTAAACTGTTACTTCAACAGGTTTGATTCCCCCCCTTCCCTGTTCCCCCCTCTTTACATGTCTCCAGACCAGCGGACTCCTCCCCCCTCCCCAGGCCAACTTCACCTGACTGCAGCAGCCCCACAGACACATCCCCCTCCTTGGGCTGTCCACTGGACTCTGTGGAGGAGGTGGGTGAGAGGAGGATGGTAGCCAAGCTCACATCCATCATGGACAACAGCTCTCACCCACTGCACCAGACTGTAGAGAAGCTGAGCAGCTCCTTCAGTGGACAACTGAGACATCCTCAGTGCAGGAAGGAGTGCTACCGCAGGTCTTTCATCCCCACCGCTGTCAGACTGGTAACTGGTTATGTGCAATAAAAAACCCATGCAATAAACCACTTTATCAACCACATCTACGCCCTGTGACTGTGAACCATATTGATCCATCTATTCTGCCCTTGAGATACATGTATATTTGTATATTAGCCAGTCTACAAAGTTTTTTATTGTATATTATTTTTATATTATTTATTTATTTATGTATGTTTTGTTTTTTTGCTATTTTCACATTTTATTGCTCTGTTCTAATTATGACTCAATGATGTTACACCTTTCTGAGCTATTTTGCAACCCCTACTGACGGTACTTCAAGAGCCTGTAACAGTACAGTTCTCCATTGTGAGATTAATAAAGATGTATCTTATTTTATGTTAAGAGGAACATAAACAAGCTCCAGTTAGTCCAGAATGCAGCAGTGAGAGTTGTCACTAGAACCAGAAGACAGGAGCATATCTCCCCGCCCTTATTTACACTGCACTGGCTCATAGTTACATTTCACATTGAATATAAAATACTACTCTTACCCCATAAAGCACTTAATGGTCTCGCTCCACATTATCTTAGCAAACTTCTTGTTGTTTATATGACACACCCTCTCAGATCAAAAGGTGCAGGATGCTTAGTAATACAGACCCTCCCCGACTTACGTTTTTAATTGGTTCCAGATGGCCGAAAGTAAGTTGAAAGTGAATGTAAGTTGTTACAGTGACGTGTGACGCTCATACTGTACTATACATCCATAAATACCATTACCTCATAAAACCATATCTCATAAAACACCCCTAAATCAATTATTATAAACATAACATTGTAAAATAATATCAAGTATATCAAATAATATCAACATTAATTTCAAATACAGTGATACCTCAGCTTACGAACATAATTGGTTCCCAGAAAGTGTGTGTAAGGCAAAAAGTTCGTCTTCCGAACATTTATTTCCCATAAGAAACCATTAAAATGAGAATAATCCGTTCCCAGGTCCCCATAAAACATAATTTTCTACTAAATAAGCCTTAAAAATACACAAAAATATACCTTATTTTATGTATAATAAATGTGCTATTGTATTGTAATTAAAGAAATAAACTGTACTGTATAATAAAGTCGTTTTATTTACCTTTGTGATGGTAGTTGACAGCTTGATGGAATGGAGTGGGAGGAGGAGGGAGGGAGGGAGGGACTTACTGTTTGGAAGGAGTGTTTGGAAACGCCTACTGTTTGGAAACACCCTTAGCCACACACACACCCTTAATAGCTTCCTTGTTCTTAAGGATGGTGGTAGACTTAGCGTACTGGTACTGGGACGCTAAGTCACACAAACGCACACCTCGTTCGTGTTTTTCAATGATCTCCGCCTGTGGTGGGGTCTTCTTCGGTCCCATAATAGCAAAAGTACACTCAATATGGTCCAAAATGTCTAGCAAACACAAACCACGTACGCACTCAAAGAAAGGGGGTGACGAACTGTGACGCCGTGAGCGTGCGTCAGCTTCTCGTGGCCGCCACCGTGGCGCTGTTCGACCGCGTGGTTTGATTTGTCCGCTGAAAACTAGTTCGTCAGCAGAGACTATATGCTCGCAAATTTAATGTTCTTGAGGCGAAAAGTTCGTGAGCTTAAGCGTTCGTCAGCGGAGGTTTTACTGTATATACATTTTAATCAAATTCGCTCATCAAATATCAAATACAGTATCAAATATAACCTTTAACATCCTCTATGATGCGATCTTTCTGCTTGTAAATGGTTCCGATGGTTGACGGATGATCACTTTACATGAAGCTGAGCTAAGTCACATTACATGAAGCTGAGCCGACTCACTTTACATGAAGCTTAAAACAGCCAATCAACGCTTACAATATGTGAGGCGCTCAATACAGACAGTAGTGTACTTGCTGTGCTTGAAGGCGGGTTATACGGACTTCCGGTCTTTCACGTGAGCAAGGGCACCGTTGAACTCGTTTAGTACTCAGCCTGCATTGATATGAATCACCAGCAGAGCAGATAGTTCTCTTTCTTTTCTGGATTCGGGTTTTCATTCATTTTACAACTCTCTGCTTAATTGAGTATGCATGGTAGATTGTGCCGATCCAGAGCAGATAGTTAATTCATCTCTGTGTATGAGACTTGCACCCATGCTAGTAGGCTTACGCTTCTGACCAACCATATTTGCTTAGGGTTACAAAAGTCCGCAAATAAGTGTAAACACAAAGATCACAGAGACGATGTTTTAACACAAGGGTAACACACTATATAACTGATATAACTGAACTGGGAAGAAGGAGGGGCACGTTCAGTCTGTCATTTGTAAGCAATGGACACAGCGTCATTACATCAGCGTACTACATAGGTACGTTGAAACTCAAAATTTGACTTTTTTCTTTTTTTGAAGAAAAAAAAAATCCGTAAGATCGAAAAAACATAAAACGGATGAACGTAAGTCAGGGAGCATCTGTACCTAGAATTATGAAGATTACTTCAGGGGGTGGAGCTTCTCTTACAAAGACCCACAGTTATGGAATAGCCTTCCAGATGATGTTAAGGACTCAAGACACGGTGACTGTTTTTAAGACTCAGCTGAAAACTTACTTGTTTATTATCATTATCATTATCATCATCATCAGCAGCAGCAGCAGCATCATCATCTTGTTCTGTTTAACCCAGGGTCAGGTAGCAGGAGCAAGCCTAAGAAGTGAGGTGCAGACATCCCTCTCCGCAGCCACTTCCTTGAGCTCTTCCAAGGGGGGTGCCCCAGTTGGACATGCCCAAAACACCATACTAGGTAGCCATTTGGGAGGCATTCTAATCAGATGCCAGAGCCACCTAAACTGGCTCCTCTCAAAGAGGAAAAAATGCTGTTCTACTCTGAGTACCCACCATATAGCTGAGTTTCTCACCTTATCTCTAAGGGAGAACCTTGCCACCCTGTGAAGGAAGCTCATTTCAGCCACTTGCATTTGTGACCTTTTTCTTTAGTCAGTATCCAAAACGCGTGACCATAGTTGAGGGTTGGAGCATTGATCGACTGGTAAATTGAGAGCTTTGCCTTTCGACTCAGCTCCCTCTTCACCATGATGGACAAGTAAGACAGAACAGAATCAGTGACAAAGGACATCCCTGGCAGACTAAACCTCACCAGAAAGAAATTCGACCTGTTGTTACCAATGCGGACCAAGCTCTGTCTCTGGTTGTACAGAGACCGAATAGCCGTAGCACACCCCACAAGATATCCTGAGGGACACAGTCAAAAGCCTTCTTTCAATCCACAAAACACATGTCGACAGATTTGGCAAACTCCCATAGCTCCTCCAGGATCGTGTAGAGTGCATAGAGCTGGTTGAGAGTTCTGATGAAAACCACACTGTTCCTCCAGAATCTGAGGTTCTACTATTGGTCAAATCCTCCTTTCCAGTACTCCTGCATATTACTTTTCTGGGTAGGCTGAGGAGGCCCATGGACACCTGTGGGAAGGGCTATTGTGGTCGGGTCTGCTGAGTTGGGTGGCAGCTGAAGACATGGGTTCTGTTGTACTGATCCTTGGCTAAGGACTCTGACTCTTGCGACATGAAATTTCACCTCTCTTGCAGGGAAGGAACCTGACCTGGTGCATGAGGTTGAGAGATACCAACTAGAGATAGTCGGACTCATGTCGAGGCATAGCTCTGGAATCACCCATCTTGAGCTTGGGCTGGTCCTTATTCCATTCTGGAGTTGCTCATGAGGAGAGGTGGTGAGCCGGTCTGGGTGTCCTTGGGTTCTCTCCAGTTGACAAAAGGGTAGTTTCCCTCTGCCTTTCAGTTGGGTAGATGGGTTCTGACCATTGTTTGTGTTTATGGACCAAATCACAGTTCAGAGAACTCTTTATGGAGTCTTTAGGAGATTGCTCCCCCGGTTCAATTCAACTGGGGATGTTGTCGGGAGGTGAAAGTAAATTTTTAAGAACCTCCTCAATCTCGCCAACACACCCTCCAAGGCGGTGGGAGACCTTGGGGGTTTGGGTGGGGGTCCACCCATTGCTGGGGCTGAGGTTGCAGAGGTCCTCAAAAATCTCACTGGTGGCTGGGCTCCGGGGGCGGATAATATCGGCCCTGAATATCTCAGAGCTCTGGATGTTGTAGAACTGCCTTGGTTGACACGTCTCTCAACATCACGTAGTCATCAGAGGTCGCTCTGGCTTGGCAAAAAAAGGGGGGACCAGAGGGTATGTTCCAACTTATTTGTTTAGTCAAGCATTTTGTTAGTAGCATTTTTATTAGGTAAAAAAGCAGATCTGGTGATTGTCAGCCATAAAAGGTTCTGGCAAACTGATGTTGGGATGCTGTCATTTCTTCACTCTCACATGCTCACCCAGGTCCATTGACAGGGAAGTGGCTGATTACCCAATGTCACAAGGTGCCCTCATGTCTGGTCCTCTTTTAGTTATGCTAATAGGATTGCATAACAGGATTAGATGACTTGCAGGATCTCTTCTGCTGTGAATTTGGAAGACTACACCAGTGAAGGGAAGTATAATCCTTAATGTGTATCTAGGAGTTTAGATGGGAGTGAATATCTGTCAGATTTCTCTTCTTCCCATTCAAAAATTTGGCAGTCTTTGGCAGCCAGGGAGTATAAAGCAAGAGGAGCTGGTGGAGTTTGTGAGGAATTTGTGCAGAGATATCCATAATAATCCATAACTATGCGAATCACGAGAAATCCAGCTTGTCCTTGTGAAAGGCTGTATTAGCAGAAGTCACAAAGACAGGAATGAGAGCAAAGATCTGTTTCGAGTTGTAGTTTTTGTGATATTCTCTCTGCTACACATCATTCTTGCTTACTGCTACACAATACATCCGCAAGCCAAGTAGAAGGCAAACGTGTCTCCTGTGTTTGGAAGATAGCAGGCAGGAGACTGAAAATGAAATGAAGGTGTCAGTAGCTAATTGTAACGAAAGTCTAATGTAGGTAACTCTAAAAAAGACACAGGGTTTAGAGAAATTTAGGAGCAGGAAGCAACAGATTAAGGAGACACTGAGAAGAGGGTCTGGTGAGTGCGTGTGTGTGTGTGTGGGGGGGGGGGGGTGAAAGCTGGCTTAAGGGAGGATAGGTAGGGTAATGAAAAAAGGAAGCTAATTGGTTTGGACTGAGTGCTATTACTTTTGTCACTGTACATATTCTGATGACAAAATTGTTGTGGCATATGCGTGTAGTTGACAGAAGGGAGAATACAGGGACCTTGTGGATGCGTTCACTGACTGGAGCAAAAATAACTGTCTTCTCTTGAACACCACCAAAACTAAGGAGTTGGTGGTAGCTGCATAAGATCAAAAACAGGATGCCATTCAGTCTGCATTGACTGAGAAGAGAAAGTGACTCTGCAGACTTACAAGTATGTGGAGGTGGTACTGTACTAAAAACCGGAATAGTCTGCCAATACAGTCAGGTGAAGAAATTAGGACACCCCATTAAATAACAATGTCCAGTTTTGTTTTTATTTATTTATGCAAAAGAAAGTGAGTTATTTGTAATTCAACAACATTTAGCATATATTTACTCATCAAACAAAAGATATTAACAACAACGCGTATTTCAATGGCGGAAAAAATTAGGACACCCCCGACATATTTTCCCACTTAAAATGGCTATAATCATACCGTCCGTCAAAGCAGGTTCAAATGATCAGAACATTGTCACCCAGCATTGTGAAGAAGACACCCGATTTAAACCTCAGACATTTAGTTCGGTGCCCCTGTCTGGTAAAGTGAGACTGAGCACCACGGTGCGAGCCAAAGAGCTGTCTGAAACCCTCAGAAAGGAGATTTGTGGTGCTTATGAGTCTGGTAAGGTATAAGATAAAAGATGTCTAAATAATCTGACATCAGCCATTACACCATCCTGAAAATTGTTTAAAAGTGGAGGACATTCAAAACAACTGCCCCATGACCATGTCTGGCTGTCCAACCAAGTTCATCAACAGAGCAGAACACAAGATCCTAAAAGAAGTCATCAAAAATCCTAAAATATAGCATTCCAGGGAAAAAAAAAACTCATATCAAATGTGAAGCTTGAATGTGGAAGTGACCTGGTCAGCACACTACCATAGAATCTAACCATGAATTCTAGTGGGTATCAGATGGGACTTGAAGAACATGAGAAACTGTCTGTCAAAAAAATTAAGCTGAAGTGGAACTGGATACTGCAACATGACAATGACTCAAACCGCCACCCCCCACCCCCCAGTACATCCACCAAGGACTAGCTGAAGTGGTGAATTTTGGAACGGTCCAGTCAAAGCCCGGATCTTAATCCCATTGAGATGCTATAAAGTGACTTGAAATGGGCTGTGCATGCAAGAAAACCCTCAACCATCTCACAGCTGAAAGAATTCTGCATTGAAGCCTATGGCAACCTTTCCTCTGATCGATGTCAGAGACGTAGATGGCTACTCTCACTGAAGTCACTTCAGAAAAAGGGGTAACTAGTTAGAGGTGTCCTAATTTTTTCCTCCTTTGAAATAAGTAATTTTTCTTATCTTTTGTTTGATGAGTAAAAATATCTTCATTTATATTTACTTAGAATTAAATCACTTCGTTTTCCAGAAATAAATGAAAACAAAATCGGACATTGTTAAAAGAACATTTCTTAATAAAGAGTTGACTCTTTAATGGGGTGTCCTAATTTTTTCACATGACATTAGATGCAGTGTATTGAGAAGGGGTGAAGCCACCTCTTTTTCCTCAGACGTCTCCGGTCCTTTAATGTTTGCACTGACATGCTATATATGTTCTACCATACTGTCAATGCAAGAATGCTATTCTATTCTATTGTCTGCTGGGGAGAAGCATTAATGACAATAACTGTAGATATCTAGACAAAATGGTGAAAAGGCCAATTCTGTGCTAGGCAGGAGGCTGGATCCTTTCAAAACTGTGGTGAACCAATGGGTGAGGATGAAGTTGCATGCAACAATAATGAACAATGACATCCTGACATGTCAGAAGTAAAGAAGCGCTGCAGGCCTGAGAATTCATGAGATCCTTGGTCCCTACAGTGATTAGGCTTTTTACCAGCGACTGCTGAACTAACTCATGTAGTGTACATTTTTAGTGTAAATAAGGTGCTTTTATTTTTTGTTTTATTATTCACCTGTTTATCCATTTTTCACTCACTTATTTATTTTATCATTGAGGGTTAGTGCTTTTATGTATATTTAAGCTACTTTACATTATGAATTTCCCCATTTGGGGTATAAATAAAGTATGTATGTATATGTCTGTCTATCTATTCGTCTACATAATCCTGCGATGGTCTAGTGAACTGTCCAGGGTCTGCCTCGCCTTCACCCAGTGTCACCTGAGACAGGTAGCAGCCTCCCCTGTGACAGTAGAAGCATAAGAAGCTGAGCAAACGAGTGAGAGCGAGTGTACATCATGTCAGACCCTGGGGTGGAAGATATGTAATACAATTCATGATGTCACAGA
>CM045733.1:55975000-55982500 GCA_024760905.1 Plotosus lineatus | reverse complement strand
ATATATATATATATATATATATATATATATATATATATATATATATATACACACACACACACACACACACACACACACTGTATTTACCAAAGAACCATTTTCCTTAAAACATACAGCAATGCAGTTTTCAAAAATGCCCACTAGAGGAATGCATTGCATTCTTTGTTGTGAGACAGCGTGAGATGGCAGAGTGAATTTATGATTCAAACACTTGAGCAGCGCACTTCAACTGAGGTAAGCGTGTGATTTGTGTTTATAGGGAGTAGTACTGAATTCAGGTATGAACTGAATTCAGCCCGAGCAGCTCAGCCACGCCCCTCAGCCGGAGCGGGCAGAAAACGAGCTGTAGAGTTAGAGAGCGCTACAGTACAAACAAGCAGGGACGTGATGTGAGTTAATCCTCTGGCGCAGAGGTAAGCATGCTTGTGTTTATTGAGAGTAGATGAGAAGAGTGAAATTCAGGTGCGAGCCACGGAGCAGCTCAGCCACGCCCCTCAGCCGGAGCGGACAGTTAGAGATAGAGAAGACAGTTGTCAAAATGAAAGTCCCCTAAAACACAAACCATAACAAAAACAACATAAAAGAACATGAAATGTAATAAATTGGATAATCAAAACAAAACGATAAACATGCTACACCACAGCACACAAAATCACACACACAAACATTCTAAACATTAACTTAGGTACTGTACTGGAATAATGACTAAAAAAGACTCATACTAGAGTGCTTTCAGATGATTATTCCTCTTCAGGCACTTCAGATGAAACTGTCGTTACTTCAGGAGAAAGTCTTATTTCTTCAGAAGAGACATCCAACGTCATTACCTTTTCTAGTGCTTAGCCAGAGAAGACGTTGGCATGGCATCACAGAGTTTAACTGGAAATTAAAACACACTAAAAAGGCTCATTGGCAACTTGTGCGTGAATGAGGGAAAAAGGGGTGTTACATCATCTCAACCAATCAGCAGGAAGGAGGACAGCCATTGGCTGAATTTGAATGACGTGACAGTTGCTCGGCAGTCCCTCAATATGCGAACTGTGAGTGCAAAACCGTGAATAGTCAAGGGCCAAGTGTATTGGTCCACTGTTGATGGGATAGTTAAGCAAATGACACCTCGAAAACAGAAACATATAGAGGATCAGAGGGCTGTTAATATTCATAGTCAATGCTGAAACAGGGAGGAACATTTCACAGCAAGATGCTAATTTGAAAAAGAAAAGAGACAAAACTCGCTTTCAGTTCTATGCATATTAATAAAAATGATGCCCAAAAAATCCAAAACTCTGAAATGCTAGAAGCTTTTGCAACCAAAATTCCCAAGAAAGACGAGAGATAAGGAGAAGACACAGGTCCTTTTCAGACAGCTTCACAGATTCAATCCAGGAGTTTATGAAGAAAATCCAACCTGTCTTGCCTTTCAAGAAAAAAAACAAAAAACAAAGCACAACAAAGAACCTCAAGAACGCACGATCTGGCTTGTCACTTACAACACGCAGGTGTCATCAGAGGTTTGTCCAGAAGACACGGAAGAAAGTCGGCATTACATGCTTCAGAAAATTGAGACCGAAGCAGACATTATACAGAATCAAAGTGAAGTTCAATCAGGGCCTCTGTGAAAGTTACCAAAACTGTGACCTTAAGCTGAAGGCAGTGAACAGATTATTAGAATCAGTTGAAAATTCTTGAGCGATATTACATTTCAAAACTGACTGTTTGTGAGTATGAGGACTATTTATCCTGCCATGCCAAATGTCATCTTTGTGCTGTAAAGAGATTGCAACATTATTTGGAACCACTGTCAACAATACCCAGTGCAAAAACATGCAAGTTGCAAGTATGGGAACAGAAAATATTTCACATGTGTGAAGGAGACGATGGACAATAAAAGACTTGGTTGAAGAACTGCGTGAAGAAATGAAGAGCTTCTCAAGTCACCTATTCTTTTCTTCTTGGCAGCAGCAGGAGTTCTTGAAAATCATTAAACATCCACTTGAGGGGACATGTGTTCTGGTCGCAGATTACTCTGAGAATTACAGATGCGACAGATGAAGTGCAAGGACCTCCACCCCCTGCACACCTGTAAACAATGTATACAAGTTGTCCTGGACCCAATAAGGCACCCTCTAGTGATTCGTTACCCTTGTTTACCAGGTGCATGGTTTGTAAACGAGGTGTCCAAGTCACATGCTGTTCAAGTTTATCAAATGTAATTATTTTAGAATTTTAACTTACAACAATCTCACACAACATGTCTCGTGTTTCCAGGCTAGTGCTTGCAATTACCGACATCTAATTGAAACTTGACAAATTCTGTTTTTGTCCATGTTGATGTTACATACTGAGTTCCAACTATTCAAGTTGTCTCTCACTGCAGTGCAGAGAAGTCCAGAGTGAAAATAAATAAGTCACAACATTATATTTCTAACCCGGTATATATTTTATTATTTTCTGTCCCTGTTCCTAAACGACTTGGAATAACTTGGATTTCCTTTCCTTCTTACATACTGCATGATTCTTAGAAGAAAATTCTGCAACACATGCAACATTGATTTAATTGTTTTGAGAAATGGTTTACCATAACCAATACAGACGCTCCCTAGCTTAAGAACGAGTTAGGTTCCAGACGGCCGTTCGTTAGATGAATTTGTTTGTAAGTTGTTACGGGGCATTCTTTAGAGGGGAACGTATGTTTAAACATATGTAAACATACGTAAAGTAACCTATACGAGTTTGTACTGTATACAATCTCTCTCTTTCTCTCTCTCTCTCTCCAAGTTATTACATAACTGACCCCGCGGTGTAATGATGCTCTTGAGCTCAGTCTAATTGAAAGCATATCCTCTCTCTCTCTCTCTCTCTCACACACACACACACACACACACACACACGACACTACAACAGGACAATTGAACTAATCAGCTTCCGGTTGCCCTTGGAAAGAGCACCAGAGAACTATAATTGAACTTCGACATGAGGATAATCTGATTTATTTATTTACCCAAAGTGTGTGTAATGCTTCCTAGATACTTCTATTTGATTGGTGGATTATCTGTGAATCATTTCCCGATATGATTCATGGTTTGTGTCTCACTCAGCCCCACGTTGACCCGACTCGACTCAACCTGCTGCCCACGCGCCTGAAGCTTTAAAAGTCCTTATGGTGTTAAATCATGACCATCATAAATCATTGTTAATGACACCATTCCTCCTGTGACACCGCAGTAAACATCATCCTGCACATCAAAACCACTCAACATTGCCAAGGCACACCATTTAACCCACCGGCCCCGGTCCCAGATAATGAAGATATCTGTGTAGGATCTGGAGGTGTGCGGCAGCCGCGCGTGCGCTTCAGGCTGCGTGTCGCTAGAACGGTGCAAGACGTGCTGACCTCTGAGAGCAGCGCGCGCACATTACCGGCTCACAGGTGGAAAGTTCATACTAGTGGGGGACATGAAATTAAACACTTAGAAAACTTTTAACCTCTCTCTCTCTCTCTCTCTCTCTCGCTCTCTCTCTCCATAATCATCACATTATATCATTATGTCCCGCGTTTAAACTCCTGGTTCCTCTCAAGGACAGCACAGTGGATCTGATCAGATTTACAGAGAGTTTTACTCTTATCCAATTCATTATAATACTGGAATCAATTTGTTTCTTCTTTGAAACTTTTGGCACAAGTTCAGAAATGTATCGATGTAAAGCATGTCAGCCACGCCCCTCTGCCGGAGCCTAGTATTAAGTGTACCTCAGGATAATGTTTAATCACATTTCATTTCACTTTCACTCTCAACCTCGGACTGGATGTTCGTAAAACGAATGTTCGTAAGTGGGGGACTGTCTGTATATTCAGCAGCCAAAATGTACCAAAGCTCAATTCCAATTAAGAAAATTATATCTGTCCATGTTACGGACTGGATTTTTACCATAAACATACTGTCAGTTTGGTAACTTGAGGAACATTATCCTTATTGTTTTGTGGCCATTTCATATTGGTTAACGAAATGCATCGAGGAAAGCCTCTTTCAATATTTGTTTTTCATGCTGCTATTTTCTGTACCAGTTTCATGATCAAACCCAGATACAGACGCTCCCCGACATACGTTTTTAATTGGTTCCTGAAGGCCAAACGCAAATTGAAAGTGAATGTAAGTTGTTACAGTGACCTATGACGTATGTCGTGTGACGTGTGACACTCATACTGTACTATACATCCATAAATACCATTCCCGTATCTCATAAAACACCCCTAAATCAAGTATAAACATAACATTGTAAAATAATATCAAATAATATCAACAGTAATTTCAAATAAGTCACTTATTTATACCGAGGCATTTTACATGAAGCTTAAAACAGTCAATCAACATTTACAATATGTGAAGTGCTCAATACCAAAAGTAGTGTACTTGCAAAAGTAGTGTACTTGCTGTGGGTTATACAGACTTCCGGTCTTTCAAGTGCACAAGGGTGCTGTTGAACTCGTTTAGAACACAGCCTGCACATGAATCCCAGCAAAGCGGAGAGTTCTTTCTTTTGTGTTAGTAAGTAAGTAAACATTATTCAGAGATGCATACAAAGAACAAGTACAAATCCTAATGAATATTAATATTAAAAAAACATATTTTGAAAACAAACAAACAAACAAACAAACAAAAAAACCCCAACGTAAAATAATAAAAAAAAAAACGTAAAACAGATGAACGTAAGTCGGGGACTGTCTGTATATACTCTATATGTGTGTGTGTGTGTGTGTGTGTGTGTGTGTGTGTGTGTGTGTAAATACATGGAAGTCTTGGTTCGTTTTTATGGAATATCTCCGGAACTGTAGGCGAGCCTACTGTGAGGTGTTAGTTTGGATCAGAGGCTTATATACTGTATACACTACATTAATGTTAGTATACTTTTTGTGCAGATATTCGTTCGTAGTATATACTAAAACAATTATATGCCTCAGGCTCAGTTGCCTCCATATAAACACTTTAACTGTCCTTGTCATTTCCTGCTATGCCAGTCTCCTCTCATATACAGTAAATGCTGCAATATCAGGTTATCAAATGTATTAAATATTCATTATGCTTAAATATTTAATGAACATTGATTCTTATTCTCCTTTCACACTTTTTGTTTTTTTATATACACGCGCAATGATGATGAGCAACAGCCAAACATCTCTCAATAAAAACAGATGTCTTGAATATAATAAAATAGAAATCCCTGAAGTGTCTTTGTTGAATAAAACTTTCAGAAACAAACAAAATGAATCAAAGATATAGCAAAGCAAAAACATCACAGCTGAGTTAAAATATTTTACATCCTTTCCTCTGAACCCAGCACTAGAATTACTGGACCACTGGAGATTTGCAAGTCTCGAGCGGGTCTACAAGCATGGTCTACTTGATTTGTCAGCAGCTCCCAACAGAAACACCCTGCTCAGATATTTTCTGAATACTGCAGTTGGATTCTATTACTCAATTCCAGTCTTGTGGATTTTTCTCTTCATGTTCATCATATACTATTTATAAAGTACTAAAAAAAAAAGCAAAACAGAAATCCTCACAATAATACCTGCCATGTGAACAGCAGAAAACCAGCATCAACCAGTTGCATTTTCTGATTAATTTAAATTTGCCTTCTTTAAAAATAAGCCTGACTAATTTTTTGGTTACAGTCAACCTAACACACACGGCAGTTAAGATCTTCTAAACGTGTCTCACGGGAGCTCATATAACAGTGAATGAGAAATCCGAATGAAGTGGAATAGATACAGGGTTACTAACTCTCATGCATCTCACACACCACATTTTCCAGGACACAGCGCGCACCAGATTATAAGGCACAACAGACACAAATGGAACATTGTAATACATAAGGCGCACCGGGTTATAAGACGCATCAAGTGAAACAAAAGTCAGATAAGTCAAACTTGATTCAACTCTCACAGTAACTCCTCAACATTGTTCAGTGATAGCAATATAAATTATAAAATAATACACGTCACAATAACTCTCAACATTGTTCCGTTATAACAATATAAAATTTAAAATAATACACTTCCCTATAACTCAACATTGTTCAGTTATAACAATATAAAATATAAAATAATACACTTCGCAATAACTCTCAACATTGTTCAGTTATAACAATATAAAATACAGTATAAAATAATATACTTCAAAATAACTCAACATTGTTCAGTTATAACAAAAATTCTTTATCTTCGGTGTCTGAATTTAAGTTTCGTGAATTGGACGTAAAGCCTGGTCCCTCTATTACTTTTTGTTATTTTATTATATTATAATATTGTATTATCTATTATTCCCTGATGCGCATGGAATCGTAGGTGAATAAAGCTGGAGATTAGGTAGGAAAAATCTGGAAAAAGTCTTCCTGGTCATGACATAAACTTCTCTCAGCCACGCCCCCTTAGAGCGACGGCATCATCACAGTAACAAACATGTTGGTGCTCATTCGTAGTGTGAGTATTGTGTCCATTACAGAACAGAGGTAATTACTCTTAAGGAGCTGTATCAGTGTAACTGTAAATTCAAGAAGGTTAATATGAGGTCTCAGGACGACACCTGTAGCAGTGCTTTATCCGGTGTTGAATGTGAGACTCTCATTAAGCCAGCTGAGCGTCCTGAGATGGAGAAGCATCCTCGTAACAAGACAGATGGTCGGTAGAGACGAAGATTAGGTGGAAAAAGTATTCCGGTCTCGTGACATAAACTTCTCTCGGCCACTCACGTTTTACTCAGTGAGTCACCCGACTACGATAGCCGTTATGCCGGTATTTGGACATAAAGCCCAGATCCCTCTAACTTATGACCTGTTGACACCAATATCTATCGGTTGGAGTTCTTTGGTTAATCCACCGGAATAATGGTAAACTCTGAATTGGTTTGCTTCACTTGGGTTTTCATGGTGTCAGTGAGGTGGAGTCGTGCGGCTTAATCCATACATAACACGCACTGGATTATAAGGCTAAAAAAAAAAAAAAAAATTTTGAAGACTAAAGGCTTTTAAGTGTGCCATATGGTCCGAAAATATGGTATATTTTATACAAACATAGATTATACTTTTTGAACCAATCTCATGTTCACACAAGACTTCTCACATAAATTCTTTCCTCCTTTATAAATATATATTCATTCACTCACAAATGTGGGTCAGTGATGGTCTAGGTCGCTGGATTGCTGATCCTAAGGTTGGGAGTTCGAGTCCCACTCCCAACACGGTTGTCATTGTTCCCCCAGTGCAGCTAACTGGGTTATCAAAGGCCGGCCATGTCTCTCACTGTTTATGATGAGAGGTTCATGTAAAAGAACCATTGCTAACTTTCTTAAAGAGGAGCTGCAAAGCTGGCAGCGTGTTTCTGTCCCTTGCTAAAGGGTTGTGTCAGGAAGGGCATCTGACATAAAAACCTATGCAAAATAAAACGTGCAAATCATTCGCTGTGGCGAAAGGGGAAAGCTGTGGCAAGATGCATACAAAGAA
>CM045733.1:55882500-55970000 GCA_024760905.1 Plotosus lineatus | reverse complement strand
GCAGGAAACAGAGGGGACGAGGAAATGATGGGTAGGTTTGGTATCCAGGACAAGAACACAGAAGAACAGATGTTGATAGATTTTGCAAAAAGGATGGAAATGGCTGTGGTGAATACTTTCTTCCAGAAGAGACAGGAGCTTAGGGTGACTTATGAAAGTGGTGGTAAGAGCACACAGGTAGACTACATCTTGTGTAGGCGATGTAACTTGAAGGAAGTCAGTGACTGCAAAGTAGTAGTGGGTGAAAGTGTTGCCATTTTGGGTTTCCAGCAACCGTTCAATGATTGTCCCTGGTTACCATGTAGTATATGTAAGATAGCCGCTGATTCATGGAAATCAACCTACCGTGCTGCTGATTCACGAATCATGTGGTAAAACACAACAGTAACATCCCGTAAGATTATCGCGAGACTTGGCTTTGCCAGTAAGGTAAACATGTAAACATGGTTCGAATAAGATGCAATTCATCATGAATAAATCTAGAGACTTGACATGATACCTGCCTCTTCTCATGTAGCCTGCGTATCATTCAATTTAAAAACAACCATGTATAGTCTGCAAGATATTTTAGCTTGAAAATAGACAAAAAAACAAAACAAAAAACAAAACAAAAAAAACAATTTTGTGTCTGTTTTGGCATTAACATATTACCAATTTGTGATGTCACTTTTCTCATTGGGTTGTGTATGAACATACATGATTTTTTCAGCTAAATCTGAGATGGTCGCACCAGAAGAATTCAGATATTTGGTGTGGAATGACCCTTTCAAAACTTTAGATATTAAATAGGCATAATCAGTCAGCAAACTTTAAAATATTAACTTAAAACACTCCACCTTAAGACAGGGATCTAAAATCCCTCAGGGAAGAAATATGTTATTATTACAAATAAAATGTAGAAGTGCTCTCATTCACTAAATTATATTAAAGACTTAAACATCTATGAAGACAATCTGCAAGGTCTATAATACTGCTGGTGTTATTCAGTCAAAAACATTTCTCCTGCTGCGCTCATTTCCACCCATCCTGACTTGAAAAGGTGTGAAGCTGCGGTTACCTTTGGTAGACATTAATGACTTTCCTCTATAGCCTAGTCTCTCTCTCTCTCTGTCTCTCTCTCTCCCTCTAATATGTATTTCATTAGAGCAGGAGTGCGAAGTCTATCACGTGCTTTCGTTGAGATAAATAACTAGCCAAGGATATCTTACAAGACTACTCACGGAGAGTTACACATCATTATAACACACTTAAAGGATAAAATTGTAGAAAATTTAAAAGCAGGGTTAGCTTATAAAAAAAATATCCCACGCTTTGACCATTTCAAAGAGCAGTGTTCAATCCATCATCCAAAAATGCAATGATTTTGGTTCAAATGCAAACCTAACAAGACATGGCCATTCACCTAAACTGACAAGCAAGGACGGCACTAAATAGAGAATCAGTCAAGGTGCCCATGTGGACCCTGAAGGAGCTGTAGAGATTTATATTTACAACATTTGGCAGATGGTCTTATCTAGAGTGACTTTATTTTTATAGAACTGACTATTCGATGGTTAAGGGCCTTGCTCAAGGACCCAACAGTCACAGTCTGGTGATACCGAGACTCAATCCCCTTGCCTTTGGATCAGTAAACCAGTGCCTTGACCAGCTGAGTAACAGATTGGATGGATTTGTCCACAGGAAAACTATTAGTCTCGCATTCCACAAATCTGGCCTTTATGGAAGGAGGCAAAAAGAAAGACATTATTGAAAGTGAAAGTCTTGTTTGCAGTTTCCCCACAAGGTATGTGTTGTAACAAAACAAACATGGAGAAGATGTTGTATTCAGATGAGACCAAAACATAACTTTTTGGCCTGAATGCCAAAGATTTACATCCAAGATGTTGTTGACAGTGTCATACTGTGGGGGGTGCTATTCCTCAGTGGGGACAGAGAACACGGTCAAAGTTGACAGTAAGATGGATGGAGTCAAATACAGGGTAATTTTGAAAGAAACTTTACAGTTGGCAAAAGATGTGAGACTAGAGCAGAGGATCACCTTCCACCAGGATGACCTAATCATACAACCAGAGCTACAATGGACTGGATTACATCAAAACACGGTGAGAGGTTGATGTAAAAGAACCATTGCATAATTTTATCAAGAGTAGCTCCATAGCCATCAGCGTGTTTCTGCCCTGCTATGGTCTGGAATGCTGTCCAGGGTATACTCTGCCCTCGCCCAGAGTCGGCTGAGATGGGCGCTGGCTCCATTCAACCCTAATTAGGATTAAATGGTTCAGAAAATAAATGTGTTTTTTTTTAACCAGGAAACTTTTGTATGTAGCAAAAATAAACTCAAAATAGTAGCTAAAGCATGTCAGTTTTATTTAAAGTCTGTGGACTCCAATAATAAATGAATAAATGACTCCAGTACATCCTCGGTTAGTCATGTTTCTGTAAACATTGAGACACACCAGTGTATTACATTCTTTTGGAAGATGTAGATTTGAAATAATAATACAGTAGTAACTCACTTTACAAAATTAATCTGCTCCAGCGCCTTTTTCGTAACCTGTATTTTTCGTAAGTTGAACCACATTTTACATATAAAACGCGTGATTCGTTCCAAGGCTCCCAATACTATCCCATAAACCCTTTAAAATTATAAAAGTACACGAATTTTGTATGAAATATGTGTTGAAAGTAAAAGAAAATTATTAACCTTTTTTAAATCTCTCAAACCACCCATGCGATGCTTTAAAGTCCGGGGTTGCTGGCCTGAAAAACCCTCACCCCCACCCCCCCATTCACGAGGTCCTTAAATATGGCGGTTGCTTTTTCCAAAATAATCGCCTCAGTCACTGTATCTCCGCTTTTAAGGCCTCCTTCTGCTTCAATATCATCCCGATTGTAGAGCGGTTTCGGCCATACTCCTTTGCGATTTCACTCAACTGAATACCACTTTCATATTTTTTTATCATCTGTTTTACTTTTATTGATAGCGGAGCCTGCTTCTTCTTTTCAGTCTCACCGGGAATCACTTTCTTGCGGCTCATGATTAATCACGAAAAATAACGCTGCAATAAACACACTCAAAAAACTCACGAAACTCACGAACCAACAGTACGTGTGTGTCAAACAATGAGTCGAAGGCACACGAAAAGCATTATGGGTACAGTACTGTATTATGGAGATTCAGCTCCCTCCTAGCCAATGGGAGGCCAGCGGGGTGGGGTGTTGGGAGACAACCAATGGGAAAGCAACTCACGCATTGTTTGAATGCTTGAATGGCGCATTTGAATTTTTAAGATGGCGCTTTCGTAACGTGAACTTGTTTCGTATCCAGAGACAAAAATTTCAGGAAAATGCATTTCATAACCTGAATTTTTCGTTTGGGGGAACTTTCGTAAAGTGAGGTACCACTGTAATAATAATAATAATAATAATAATAATAATAATAATAATAATAATAATAATACTCTGGAACATAATGATACTACTCTGGACCACATTTTCCTTGGTTTTCTTTATGTCCACCCTGAAAAATCTCCCCTTTTATGTTAATGCAGAGGAAAACGGTCTTGATTTAATTGAAAAAGACTCTTTCAAATAACTAGTGATTTTAGTAGCGCTTCTCTGTTTATACTGAGCGGTGACTTCAACGCTCGGACAGGCAACCTAGACGACTTCATCTAAGATGATAATACAAAATACCTACCTCTTCCGGATGACTAGACAACTGATGCGTTTAGTTTACCAAGAATATCCAGACACTGTGTTCAAAATATTTTACAAAACCAAAGAGCCATGGCTCTCACTGTCTATGGTGGGAGGTTCATGTAAAAGAACCATTGCTGACTTTCAACAAGAAGAGTAGCTGCATAGCTGTCAGCATGTTTTTGCCCTGCGATGGCCAGGCGAGCTGTCCAGGGTGTACTCTGCCCTTGTCCGGAGTCGGCTGGGATGGATGCCAGCCTCCCTGAAACCCTAATTAGGATTAAGGGGTCACAGAAAATGAATGAATGAATCATAATTATTATTATTACAACAACAATAATAATAATAATAATAATAATAATAATAATAATAATAATAATAATAATAATGCTAATGATGAAAAAACGCAAAGGCTTAGTCTCTTTTATTCACCTGTTTTAAATGTATTTTTTTGTAATTCATAACTTTCAAAGTTTTCACTGTTCTCAGCATCCGTATCTGTGCTGATCTGATGACAGCTATGATACTGTAGCCGCCCTGCATGGGTTATTCAGCCTCATATACAGTGGTGGCTTAGTGGTTAATGCAATGCGTTACTGATCAGAAGTTCAGTGGTTCAATCCCCACTATCACCACTCTTGGGTCCTTGGGCAAGGCACTTAACCCTCTCTTGCTCAGATGTATAGAAATGACAACTGCGAGTCACTCT
Source organism: Plotosus lineatus (assembly GCA_024760905.1). Lineage (NCBI taxonomy): Eukaryota > Metazoa > Chordata > Actinopteri > Siluriformes > Plotosidae > Plotosus > Plotosus lineatus. The sequence continues at coordinate 55,965,592 of CM045733.1, read as the reverse complement.
GGATAAGATGCTGTAAATATAAACATACATTACTAACCAAAGTACTTTGGACTCACTGCATTGTGTTTCCAAGCGACAATACTGTAATGTTTGGTGTTTATTTAATATGCTGAGTAAGTACATGGGCACCTTCAAATTTTGATGGAGCGCAGCTTTTTACTGGTGCAGCCTTCTACCTTAAGGTCATTGCCTTTAGAATCTAAATTCTAAACAACTGCATGTTGAGCATAGCAGCGTGCAGTAGCTAGAGTGTACAGTACTTCATGTTCCCTGTAGTGTACTTCTTCATGGAGCATCGTGCTTATATGAGGACTCACCCAGTAAGTGAGAAATATATGGGAGTGTCTGAGGAAGTCCGAGAAAGCTATTCACGTACAGCGGAGAAAAAAGACAAAACACATTTAAAACCGAGCTCTGGTTTCAGAATGCACATGAAGGGGACACTTACACGTAGGCTTGCCATATATTTTGCATGGTTAATTTGCTTATAGGGGTCGAGATGTATTTTTAAAGTTTGCAAGGTTTTCCTTTTTTCTTCTGCCCCCAACTTTTTTTTTTTTTGATCCCAGAGGAAATTGTGTGCACACAGTTGCTCCAATCCCATTATATAATAGAATTAAAAAAAAAAAAAGTCTAATTTCATCTATAGAAACAGAAGGAACTCTATCAGTCAGTGTGTAATATGTACAATATTATTCATTCACTTTTATTATTCTAAGCCGATTAATCCTAAATAGGGCCGAGGGGAGGTCGGCACCCATTTCAGCCGACCCTGGGCGAAGGCGGAGTACACCCAGGATGGCACGCAGACCAACACACACACACACACACACACACACATATATACAACCGTTCACACTCGCTCTCATACCTCAGGTTTATTTGGAACAGCCAGTTAGCCTACTCTGTTTTTTTTTTTTTTTTTTTTGGCTGTCGGAGGAAATCTGAGCACCCCAGAATGCTCAGAGCACCCCGAAATCTGGGCACCCCGAGGGGCAGTGGTAGTCTAGTGGTATAGGGCGCTGGATCGCTGATCCAAAGGTTGGGCGTTCAAGTCCCACTCTCCACAAGGTTGTCACTGTCTCTCCCCCAGTGCAGTTAACTGGGTTATCAAAGGCGGGCCATGTCTGTCACTGTCTATGGTGAGAGGCATGTAAAAGAACCATTGCTGACTTTCGTAAAGAGTAGCTGCAAAGTCGTCGGCGTGTTTCTGTCCCTTGCTAAAAGGGTTGTGACAGGAAGGGCACCCAACGTAAAAACCTCTGCCAAATCAAACGTGCGAATCAGATGATTCGCTGTGGCGACTCCCAAATAAAAGGGAAAAAGGTGAAAGGAAGACAGACAGACAGACAATTTGCTTATAGGGGTCGAGATGTATTTTTAAAGTTTGCAAGGTTTTCCTTTTTTCTTCTGCCCCCAACTCTTATTGTTTTTCCTCATGCTGATTCAGCATCATTCTGATTGGCTAACATCCAACTCTATCATCCACACCCATAAAATAGTGTACGCCAATATGGTTAAATTTACCTCAGAAATCAGTCATGTTTATTCGAAGAGGTGTTTGTATCATTCTAGAATGGCATGAAAAAATAAAAACAGAATGAAACAAACAAACAAACAAACAAAAAAATGACTGTCTGAGTGTCTTATTAATAAAATACAGTACCTTACAAACTTTACAAACGTCTCCCACAGAATAATATGAACCAATTGAAAAATGTCGGGTATGAAACCTTTACCAAACGGCGTGGGGTGTCAGTAAAACATGATTCAGTTCAGTACTGATGAAATTAAATGGCCTACATCACCATAGAAACTATTGAAAGTCCAAAGCCCAATACCTCAGACCACAGCACACAGAAAGGGAATTCTTTGTCTGCCACATTGATACTATCATGCTGCCAAGTCCCTCAACTCTGGGAAAATTTCTCCCCAGCAACTACTGCATGGGCTTAATGATTGGATAAGCATATGTTGCCATAGCTACTGGAAGTTCCCATCCTTTTCACTTTTATCCCTCCACCACGCCAGACAAGTCAGAGAAAAAAAAGAAGCATTCTTCTATTTTACCGAGGGATGTTCCTACCTTCTTAGTGTATGAACATTAATGTGAGTTTATCAGAAATTCCAATTTAAACAAAAAGGAACAAAAGCCCTCTTATTATTGATCTTTCTTCATGCACAAGATCAAAATCATCCATATACAATAATAGCATAAGATATGGATACAGCATGCTGTAGATGCATGAATACTGCATTTTGTTCCATGATAGTGATCAGGCTATTAAAAATACAGTACAGTAATGTCAAAGTAGGGCCAGCTCGTCTCCTTTCTATCAGCTGGTTACAGGAAAAAAACTTGCAATGAGATCTGGATAATCTGACATATCACGCCGATAGCGCGGTTATCAGCTGGGTGTTTGCTGCTTATCCTATGCTATAGGCAGCAAAAATGACACAGACAAAAAAGTTTGCATTCCTGTAATAAAAGCGTGATTAAAGTGTGATGATATGGAGCACAAAAAAGCCAGGTGAGTTGGTTTTGGATCAATGTTTGTGATTTCGATGAGTTGCACTGAGCTGTGAAATAAAGTCTGGTGGTTCTGATGAAATCTGATTAAGTGAGAGTCTTTCGTACAGATTCTGAAATTCCATTCATTTCGATAGGGCAAAAAGCAAAAAAGGTTGACCAGCGCACTATTCACACCCAGGCGGCAGAGCTGAACTACGGTTGTGCCAGTGCTTCAAAAACTGCAGGAGGTGAAGCGCAGGGACAAATAAAGGAGCGATCCACTCGTGCAATTACATTAATTAGAGATTTGAGCTGGGCTCACTCAAAATATAAAGCAGTTCTATATTAGAGCCCCTTTCATAAACATACCCCCCCCCCCCCACACACACACACATTAATTTAGTCAAGCTATTACAGAGGCAGTGCTGTAGGTTTGGGTAAATTTGAAAGCTGTGAGGTTGCATCCACATAAATAAAAGTGAGGAACATCAGTAGTGGGAAAAACAAGTTGGGTCTGTGAGTCAGATTGTATGATATTTGTCCAAAAGTAACATAATTGTTGTAAAAAAAAAAACAAACAAAGAAAACCCTTATATAATATTCCTCTGACACTCAGTTGACATATGAACATTGTATGCAAGCTGACAGTGTCATAAACATGTTGTTTGTTGCTTGTTCTTATACAGCGGTACCGCGACTTACGAGTGTCTTTTATAACAAATTTTTCCATGATACGAGCTTCAATCCCACCAAAAATCCCATCCAATAAGCAAAATTTTGATTTACGAGCTCTGCTGGGGGAATGGCTTTTTCGGGCCGATTAGCCTCGTATACTTCCACTTGTATTCCTCTGCGCTCCGAGAACGCCTTGTGCAGTGCTTCTCAATTATTTTCTGCGATACCCCTATAGGAAGAAAAAAAAAAAAAAAAACAACATTTCACCCCCCCCCCCCCCCAACACCCCGTACGTGGCTATAAATAGTGTTTCCTGAACCTTTCCTCGCTGGCATTCATAGCGTGCACATGCACAATATTCTCCTTCTCCTCCTTCTCTGATACACAGCACCTCATGCCTACCCACGTGACATCTTCGCACCAACGTTACATCTTTGCCGCAGTCGTTGATCGGAAGGGTTAGTTGACTTATTGTTTATTCTTGTTTTATTATTATTTGTTGTTAATTATTATTAATGTTAACGTACACGTATTATTATTATTGTGAAATATGTATTGTTTGTACTTGTTAATCTTTAATATATTAGGTGAAATATATGTGTTTGTGTAGGTTATATGAGTTTGGGAGGGGTTGGCACAGATTAATTGTTTTTTTTATTACAGTATTTCCGATGGGAATTTTTGTTTTATCTCACGAACATTTTGACTTATGAGCTCGCCCTCGGTATGGATTTATTTCGTAAGTCAAGGCACCACTGTATAACGAAGTCCCAAGTGTTTAAATTAGAACAATCATAGGACAATTATAATAAAAATGTATGTTTCTGAGCAGAGCAGATAACACAAAAACTGCATGAAATCAATTAGGTAAAGTAACACAGCCCTAGGACGGCACAGAGCATTGCACCAGACATCCAGAATTACCCGTACAACAGAAACATTTTTGTGATACGCCTGGAGAAAGTTTTGGGAGTAAGTAGGATGCCATGTTCTTGCAAGGGCTAATAGCACTAACTTGTGGCTAAGGGTTGCATTAGTATAGCTTACAATACATGTTAAATCCAGCTTTCTCCGTGTCTTCAGCCTTTCTATACAATGGATCTGGAATTCATATACAGTATCAGAAAAATAAAAACTGTGCATACTTAATTCTTTTTAAATGTGCTCTCGAATTTGTGGCTTGTGCCACATAAACGCTGTTGAACAGTTAGCAGTGTGCTAACAGGTGTACCTACAAAAGTGGCTCACCGTTAGCATGTTCCATCAACATTATATTCAAAGCACTAATACATCATCTTCATAGTTTCATTCTGACGAGATCTGGGTCATGGAGTGATAATCATTTATATTTTTTTTCCCTTCGCTATAAACCGACAAGTTTAATCTATATTACAAAATATTAAACATAAAACTATAATCTATAGTACATAAAATCACAGCATTGAAAAAACTTCTGAGGGCAGTGGTGGCCTGGTGATAAAGGTGCTGGATCACTGATCCCAAGGTTGGCGGTTCAAGCCCCACTCTCCACGGGTTGTCACTGTCCTCACAGTGCAGCTAACTGGGTTATCATAGGCCGGCGATGTCTCTCACAGTCTATGGTTCATGTAAAAGAACCATTGCGAACTTTTGACAAGAATAGCTGCATAGCCATCAGCGTGATTCTGCCCTGTGATGGCCTGGCAAGCCGTCCAGGGTGTACTCTGCCCTCGCTCGAAGTCGGCTGGGATAGGCACCAGCCTCCCCGTGACCCTAATTAGAGATAAGCAGTTACAGAAAATGAATGAAATGAAATGAATGAAAAAGGTTCCAATTTACCCGTTTCCCAGTACGTACATTATAAACACCAACAGACCAGAGTGGATTTTTCATCATTACTCCCACTGAAATATTCCTGTACAAATCTCATGACATTTAATCCCAATTTTATGATAGAATAAAAGCCTGTCTCAATCCCAGGAAAGAATAAAAAGTACTCCTGTCACATTTCATTAATCACTCATTCATTTACCAAATAACTCTACTCTAGGGTCACAGGAACGCTGACACGAGCTCACCAGACCACACAGAGTCACAGCGGAAACACACACACACACACACACACACACACACACACACACACACAAACAAATACACACACACACACACACACACGCAAACACAAACGAACAAACACACACACACACACAAACACAAACAAACAAACAAACACACACACATGTAAACACAAACAAACACACACACACACACACACACACATGCAAACACACACACACGCAAACACAAACAAACACACACACAGACACGCAAACACAAACAAACAAACAAACACACACACACACGCAAACACAAACAAACAAACAAACACACACACACACACACACACACACACACACACACACACACATAAACACAAACAAACAAACACACACACACACACACACACACACACACACACACACACAAACAAACAAACAAACACACACACACACACACACACACACACACACACACACCCCGCGTGCACACACACACACACACACTATTCACACTCACACCTGGATGCAAGTTCGAACAGCCAATCAGCCTAATGTGCTTGTTTTTAAAGTGCGGGAGGAAACATTCCAATACATGAGCTGAACAAGCCAGAGCAGAGTCACTTGTGTTCATCAGTTTCTCATGATGAATCTTCAATTCAGAAAATTATTCTGTCATGTTTTTAAGTTGGTCAACGGGAGTGATAATATTTTGAGGGCAGAGATTCCTGCTACTTTTCGTGGTTCTCCTGCACCTGAAAATCAATTTAAACGCCCCGCACCCCGAAACAGATATGAACACAAAGGTTGATGCCCTTTGTATATCAGAGTCAGTGCACAGAAACCACTGTTTCCAATATTTTGTACAGAAATTGAAGTTTGAGAACTATGGCATCAAGAGAAGGCTTCTTCAGTCGCAAATGATAACTCCATGCTTAGGATTGTCATGTATTATACCAGAATCTAAGCATTTACAGTATTAATAATCACCATGATATCTGAACTGGTGACCTTTAAAGTATTTTTTAAGAAGGTGCAAGTATAAAGTAGCAGATATTTAAATTGTATACAGGACTATAATCAGATAGCTGAGAAGAGGAAACTGTTTGAACACTAATAAGACTCCTGCACCGGCCTAATCGGAGCTAGTATCGGCACACAGTGGTCCTATCCTGTGATCCGGAAAAAATTGTGGATCGGTGACAGCTGGGTTGAAACCTTCCAGGACCTGTCTGCTGCCTTGGGAGTCCCACTTGCCAAAAATACCCAATAGGCTTCCTTTTTCAGCTGGACAGCCCATTACCATGATGACAGGCACCAATGACCTTCCGGCCACAGCTATGGGCTGCCACCTCAACAATGGAGGCAGGAAAAATGGTCCATTCAGATTCCATGTCCCCCACCTCCTTTGTGATGTGGTTGCAACTCTGCTGGAGGCGGGGGTTACAGGCCCCACTGACAGGAGACCACCAAATGTTCTCAGGATACTCTAACTACACACTTGGGCCTGCTGGGTCTGGAGGGCAAACTCGCCCACCATCAGAACAAGGTGGTGATCAGCTCAGGTCCTCTCTTCACCAAAGTATGCAGAATATAGATCTGCAAGTTCAATGACACAACAATAAAGTTGATCATCAAACTGCAGCCTAGGGTGTTCTGGTGCCAAGTACACTTATGGACCCCCTTATTTTCAAACACGGTGCTCGTGATGAACAAACTGTGATGGGCACAGAAGTCCAATGATGAAACACCTTTGGGGTTCAGATTAGATAGGCAGTACCTACCAATCATGCCCTTCCAGGTCACTCTGTTATTGCCCACATGAGCAAGTCTCCCAGAACAACGAGGGAGTCCACTGGGGAGTGTTCTCCAACACACCCCTAACGACTCCAAAAATAGTACTCTGAACTGTCATTAGGTGCATAAGCACAAATAACAATCAGGACCTGTCTCCCATCCGAAGGCAGAGGACGGCCACTCTTTCATCAACCAATAAGAACCCCAACATGTGGGCACTGAGATTGGGGGGGGCGGAAGGGGCAACAAGAATGCATACACTGGCTCACCGTGTCTCCCCATGAGCAACTCCAGAATAAGAATAAGGTCTGGCCCCTCCAGAGATGGGTGGTTCCAGAGCCCAAGCTCTGACTATTGCTAGTTGGTATTTCTGAACCTTATTCATCAGTGCAGGCTCCATCCCACCAGAGAGGTGATATTCCATGTCCCAAGAGTCAGTCAGAAACCGGGGATGGGTCTGACAGAAACACATGCATTCGGTTGCCACCCAACTCACAGCGCACCTGACCCCTATTACCCCTCCCACAGGTGGTGGGTCCATGGGGGGGGACAGACTTGTGCAGCCTCTGCTGTAAAGCGGAGCTTGTACTGATCCTTTGCGGTGAGGAGGGAGTTTCGCTGGAAGGCAAAGCTCTCAATTTCCAAGATGATCTACTGTCCAACGCTCAACCATGGTCATGATCTTTGGATAGTGTCTGAAAGAACTATATTGCAGATACAAGTAAATAAAATATGTCTGGACTTCACCGTTTCAGCTGCTGTACCCACAACCTGACCAGATGAAATGAGCTTATTCTTTCTGCTGTTATCCCTTATTTACCCCAACATCTTATCGAAGGGTCTGTGTTCAGTTCATCATTTTCTGTGACCGCTTATCCTAATTAGGGTCGTGGGGTGGCTGGCCCCCATCCCAGCCAACTCCGGGCGAGGGCAGAGTACACCCTGGACAGCTCGCCAGGCCATCTCAGGGCGGAAACACGCTGACGGCTTTGCAGCTCCTCTTTACGAAAGTCAGCAATGGTTCTTTTACATGAACCTCACACTATAGACAGTGAGAGACATGGCTGGCCTTTGATAACCCAGTTAGCTGCACTGGGGAGACAGTGACAACCTTGTGGAGAGTGGGACTCAAACCCCCAACCTTAGGATCAGCGATCCAGTGCCCTATATCACTATGCCACCACTGCCTCGGGTCTGTGTTGATATGGAAAATAAACAGTTAACAAATCATATCCTCTCACTCATTGACTGGAAATTTATCGCTCAGGTTGTTATTTGAGTTTTGTTGCTTATAAATCCTAAAGAAATGCATTTTAAAACCTTGAATGGCGTTCGTCCATCCAGTGACTTTTCCAAACAGATTTCCAGTTGAGACTAATACGTGTGTTTTCTGTGTTGTGGATGACTAAAAGTAATCATTTATTTATCGTGTGTGTGAGAGAGATAGAGAGAGAGAGAGAGAGAGAGAGAGAGAGAGCCCCCAGTGTGGCTAACTGGGTTATCAAAGGCGGGCCATGTCTCTTACTGTCTATGGTGAGAGGCATGTAAAAGAACCATTGCTGACTTTCGTAAAGAGTAGCTGCAAAGCCGTCAGCGTGTTTCTGTCCCTTGCTAAAAGGGTTGTGACAGGAAGGGCATCCGACGTAAAAACCTCTGCCAAATCAAACGTGCGAATCACATGATTCGCTGTGGCAACTCCCGAGAAAGGGAAAAAGCCGAAAGGAAGACAGACAGAGAGAGAGAGAGAGAGAGAGAGAGTGTTAGAGTGTGTGTGTGTGTGTGTGTGTGAGAGAGAGAGAGAGAGAGTGTGTGTGTGAGAGAGAGAGGGGGGAGTGTGTGTAAGAGAGAGAGAGAGAGGGGGGGGTGTGTGTGTGTGTGAGAAAAAAACCTTAATATGTATTCCGTAGTAACCAGTCCAATATACATTATCTTCATTTTTGCTGAATACAAAGGTTTTGCACAGAATCCACCCCTCCTCATGGGCTTCGTTTCTCTTCTTCACCGATTTTTACATCTTGTTTTCTGTGACGATGATTTTTTTGCATGCACGATAGCTTTGCGGTGCACGATCAAGTCGCAGGAAGTGAAAAAATCAAGTTCACGTGTGAAGAAACAGAAGAAAGCATACATTTTTGAAAGAAATAAAATATTAATAACTGATACACTCTCCATTCGAGGCACAATGCACTGGTTAAGTTACGTGCATACCGCCACCAAGTACATATATTTAGCTTTCTATTGACATCAATCAATCAAAAGGAGAGGTAGAAAACATCCATATACAGTCAGCCCTCTTCTTACGAAAACCCCTGAATACGAAAAATCCAGTATACAAAAAAACATTTCCCTAAATTTTTGTCCCCTGTATATGAAACAACTTCTTACGAAAAGCGCCAAACGTGCCATTCAAACATACCATTCAAACATTAAAACGCACCATTCAAACAATGCGCGAGTTGCTCTCTCATTGGCTGTCTCCCAACATCCCGCCCCGCTGGCCTCCGATTGGTCTCCCATTGGGCAGGAGGGAGCTGAATTTCCATAGTACTGCACCTATAATGCTTGTTTGTCACACGCGTAAAGGAGAGATGTACTGTTGGTTCGTGAGTTTCGTGAGTTTTTTTGAGAGTGCTCATTGCAGCTTATTTTTCGTTTAAGTTGTTTAATTCAGCAAATGTTTAATAAATGTGGCGCGCTCCGCCGAATGTGGGCAAAACAAGGCTCATCTGGACCTCCGATCCCTCAAGCAAACAGGTGAATATTGAGTACTAAACAAGTATTCAAAGCTCACTTACCTGCTTGACAGATCAGAGGTCCGGATGAGCCATGCCCCGTCTCAAAAGCTCCGGCGGCGCCCGCATCGTCTGAAGAGCGTGATCTTCATGTGCAGCCATGGCACTTGCCAGCTGTGCGGCGACCGCATGAGCGAGTGCCCAATCTGCCGGAAGGCTATCGAGAGGCGGAACCTGCTGTATTTAGATCTCTGGGCTTCCGGCTTCTCTTTGCTTCTCACCGAAGCACTCGCTCCTGTAACTCATGCTCATCAGTGTTACGTCAGCTCTTTTTATTTTGGGGATCGTATTAAAGTGCTAGCTTCTGGACTCAAGTTTTGGTGCATCATACAAATGTGGGCGCCGCCCACACTAGGTGGAGCACGCTACGGAGCACCCCACAAATGTTTAATAATGAATGTAAAAAATGAATTAAAAATGTTTAATAATGGTTTAATTAATAAATATGTTAATAAAATGTTTAAATGGTCTAATAAATAATTTTCTTTTACTTTTAACACATATTTCATACAAAATTGGTGTACTTTTATCATTTTTAAAGGGTTCATGGGGTAGTCTTGGGAGCCTTGGAACGAATCACGCGTTTTACATATAAAATGCGCCTCTACTTACGAAAACTCCAGGTTATGAAAAAGGCTCTGGAACGGATTAATTACGTAGGAAGGGGGTCGACTGTATATAGAATCATTATCTATAGCCTGTAAAAACAGGTAACTGAGAGGATATAATATGCTGACAGTACGATTTGTAATACAAGTTTTGTGTAGAGTGTAGAAAAACAAACAACTCAAAATACTTTTTCCTCATTACATTTATTTAATCTGGAATAATGCACACGAGAAATGTTTCATGCCAAAACCGGAACAGTCCTGACTGGACCATCTGTGGGACTTTATCTTTACTGTGTGAAGTTCATTTCTTCAACATTTGATCTTCAATGTGTTCATTCTTGTTTGAAGAAACTAATTATTTGTGTTGGGGGTACAGGGATCCCTCACATTCCGCGGTTAAAGGAGACTGAAGGCTCCACCACCCCGCGACCGCCGAGGTCCAAGAAGTAGGATCGACCCCCAACTAACATATACGTACATGTACAGTACAATGATCCCTCGCTACTTTGTGCTTTAGTTTCTGCAGCTTCAGTGCATCACGGGTTTTTCAAAAATATTCATCGAAAAAAAAAAGGAAATAAAAGAAGAATTAAAGGTTAAGAAAAGTTAAGGAAAATGCCACAAACAAGGCCAATTATGCAAAAAAAAAAAAAAAACTAAACAAAAAAACACCCCACCAAAACTATTTACATTTTTATGTGCATCTGTGTGCATGTGCACGCTGATATACTGGTCCTTCTCAAAAAATTAGCATATTGTGATGAAGTTCATTATTTTCTGTAATGTAGTGATAAACATTAGATTTTCAGATATTTTAGATTCATTATACACAACTGAAGTAGTTCAAGCCTTTTATTGTTTTAATGTTGATAATTTTGGCAAAAAAGTAAAGAAAAACCAAAAATCCCTATCTCAAAAAATTACCATATTTTATCCGCCCAATAGAAAAAGTGCTTTTAATGCAAAAAAAAAGTCAACCTTCAAATAATTATGTTCAGTTATGCACTCAATACTTGGTCGGGAATCCTTTTGCAGAAATGACTGCTTCAATGCGGCGTGGCATGGAGAGGCAATCAGCCTGTGGCACTGCTGAGATGTTACGGAGGCCCAGGATGCTTCGATAGCGGCCTTAAGCTCATCCACAGTGTTGGGTCTGGTGTCTCTCAACTTTCTCTTCACAATATCCCACAGATTCTCTATGGGGTTCAGGTCAGGAGAGTTGGCAGGCCAATTGAGCACAGTAATACCATGGTCAGTAAACCATTTAGCAGTGGTTTTGGCACTGTGAGCAGTGCCAGGTTGTGCTGAAAAATGAAATCTTAATCTCCATAAAGCTTTTCAGCAGATGGAAGCATGAAGTGCTCCAAAATCTCCTGATAGCTCGCTGCATTGACCCTGCCCTTGATAAAACACAGTGGACCAACACCAGCAGCTGACATGGCACCCCAGACCATCACTGACTGTGGGTACTTGACACTGGACTTCAGGAATTTTGGCATTTCCTTCTCCCCAGTCTTCCTCCAGACTCTGGCACCTTGATTTCCGAACGACAGGCAAAATTTGAGCAAAAGTCCAGTGCGGCACCTGTAACCCATTTCCTGCACACGCCTGTGCACAGTGGCTCTGGATGTTTCTACTCCAGACTCAGTCCACTGCTTCCACAGGTCCCCCAAGGTCTGGAATCGGCCCTTCTCCACAATCTTCCTCAGGGTCCGGTCACCTCTTCTGGTTGTGCAGTGTTTTCTGCCACACTTTTTCCTTCCCACAGACGTCCCACTGAGGTGGCTTGATACAGCACTCTGGGAACAGCCTATTCGCTCAGAGATTTCTTTCTGTGTCTTACCCTCTTGCTTGAGGGTGTCAATGATGGCCTTCTGGACAGCAGTCAGGTCGGCAGTCTTACCCATGATTGCGGTTTTGAATAATGAACCAGGCTGGGAGTTTTTAAAAGCCTCAGGAATCTTTTGCAGGTGTTTAGAGTTAATTGGTTGATTCAGATGATTAGGTTAATAGCTCGTTTAGACTACCTGAACATGATATGCTAATTTTTTGAGATAGGAATTTTGGGTTTTCATGAGCTGTATGCCAAAATCATCAGTATTAAAACAATATGAGACCTGAAATATTTCAGTTGGTGTGCAATGAATCTAAAATATATGAAAAGTTTAATTTTTATCAGTACATTACAGAAAATAATGAACTTTAGCACAATATGCTAATTTTCTGAGAAGGACCAGTATATGTGTGTGTGTGTGTGTGTGTGTGTGTGTGTGTGTGTGTGTGTGTGTTTGTGTATATCATCATCTTCTGCTTCCTCCAGGGTCGAATCGCGGGGGTAGCAACCGAAGAAATGAGGTTCCTCTCCCCAGCCACTTCCTCCACCTCTTCCGGAGGGACACCAGGGCATTCCCAGACAAGATGAGAGACACAGTCCCTCCAGCATGTTCTAGGTCGACCTCGGGGTGTCTTCCCGGATGGACATGCCCGAAACACCACATGCGCTAAAATATGCTTGTTAAACACATTCTATATCCAGTCTTACTCATTAATACATTAATAATGCAGTAAAATGTAGTAAGTAAGTAAAAACTTTTTCATTTTGTACTGTCGAAATATTTATGAATAAATAAAGCGCTTAGGCTCCTTACCAGAAGCTAGAGAAGATGCAGGGTGTTTGAGTGAAATCATATGGCTTAAATCATCATTAAAAACACCAAAAAAAACCCATAAATTCACAATTCAAGCAATCACGTTGACAACATGCACGAAGGAGAAAAAAAAAGGAGGTGTACACATCATCTGCAACCAATCAGCAGGAGGGACTAGCAAAAGCTCTCAGCCATTGGCTAAATTTGAATCACATACCAGTAATATCAAGATGATGTATATGTATAATTTGCTGGGGCTACCAATAAATTCAGTGCAATATATATATATATATATATATATATATATATATATATATATATATATATATACACATACACACACATATATATATATATATATATATATATATATGGTCTGGTACCTTCCAAGTCGTAGGACAACTCTTGGTGACCTGCCATGAAGGATAACACCTTGATTATCATCTTCATGGAGGTTTTCTTGGCAAGGACAGTGCAGTGGTTTGCCATTGCCTTCTGCACGATGCGAACCTACGGGAATTTAGAACAGCCAATTAGCCGACTGTGCATGTTTTTGCATCGTGGGAGGAAACTGGAGCGAGCACGGGAAGAACATGCAAACTCGGCACAGAAACGCCCAGTCTGGGAATCGAGCCCAGGCCTTCTTGCAGTGAGGCGGATGTGCTAACCACTATATATATATATATATATATATATATATATATATATATATATATACACACACATATACATATATACAGACGCTCCCCGACTTACGTTTTTAATTGGTTCCGGACGGTCGAATGCAAGTTGAAAGTGAACGTAAGTTGTTACAGTGATGTATGACGTATGACGTAGGACGCTATACATCCATACATCCATAAATACCATTACAGTATCTCATAAAACAACCCTAAATCAATTATTATAAACATAACATTGTTAAATAATATCAAATATATCAAATAATGTCAACATTAATTTCAAATAAGTCACTTATTTTTACCGAATCACTTTACATTAAGCTTAAAAGAGCCAATCAAGCTTACAATATATGAAGCACTCAATACCGAAAGTAGTGTACATGCTGTGGGTTCTATGGACTTCCGGTCTTTCAAGTGCACAAGGGTGCTGTTGAACTCGTTTAGAACACAGCCTGCACTGATGTGGCGCCAGCAGAGCAGAGAGCTCTTTCCTGGATTCAGATTTTCATTCATATTACAACTCTCTTTGCTTAAACTGAGTATGCATGGTAGATTGCGCCGATCCGAGCAGATACTTAATTCATCTCTGTGTTTGAGACTTGCACCCATGCTAGTAGGCTTATGCTTCTGACCAACCATATTTGCTTAGGGTTACAAAAGTCCACAAAACAGTGTAAACACAGATCACAGAGACAACGTAACACAAGGGTAACACTATATAACTGAGATATATAGATATATAACTGAACTGGGAAGGAGGGGGCACTCAGTCTGTCTTTTGTAAACAATGGACGCAGCGTCATTACGTCAGCGTACTACGTAGGTATGTCTAAACTCAAAATTTGACTCTTTTTTTTTTTTGGAAAAAAAAACAAAACGTAAAACGGATGAACATAAGTCGGGGAACGTCTGTGTGTGTGTATATATATATATATATTTGTGTGTGTGTGTCACTAATTGTTTCAGATAAAACAAATTTAAAAATCAGAAAAAGACACCACAAGTAAACACAAAAGGCAATGTCTAAATGCAGTATTTTATTATTAATGGAGAATAAAAATCCAAACCCACATGGCCCTGTGTGAAAAAGTGTTTGCCCTCTAAATCTAATAACTGCTTGGGTCACCCTTAGCAGCAATAACTGCAAGCACGCGTTTGATGAGTCGTTCACAGCACTATGGAGGAAATCTGCTCCCCATATTTTTGCATTTTGAGCATGGACCGCCTTGTTTAAGTCATGCCACTGAATCTCAATAGGATTCAGGTCAGGACTTTGACTGGGCCACTCCAAAGTCTTCAGTTTGTTTTTCTTCAGCCATTCAGAGGTGGACTTGCTGGTGTGTTTTAGATTATTGTCTTGTTAAAGAACCCAAGTTCGCTTTAGCTTCAGGTCACAAACAGATGGCCGGAAATTCTCCTTCAGGATTCTTTGATCTTCTTCTTCTTTTCCTTTCGGCAAATATCATAGTCCATGGAGATTCTTGTCTAACCTCGTCTGTCAGCCTGTCCATCACCATAGCAAACAAGAAGGGGCTAAGAGCTGACCCTTGATGCATACCCACCTCTACCTTGAACTCTTCTGTCACACCGACAGCACACCTCGCCACTGTCTTACATCTCTCATACATGTCCTGCACCACTCTAACATACTTCTCTGCTACTCCAGACTTCCTCATGCAATACCCCAGTTCCTCTCTCGGCACCCTGTCATATGCTTTCTCCAGATCCACAAAGGCACAATGCAGCTCCCTCTGGCCTTCTCTGTACATTTCTATTAACATCCTCAAAGCAAACACTGCATCTGTGGTGCTCTTTCTTGGCATGAAACCAAACTGTTGTTCACAAATGCTGACCTCTGCCTCTAGTCTAGCTTCCACTATTCTTTCCCATAACTTCATTGTATGGCTCATCAACTTTATCCCTCTGTAGTTGCCACAACTCTGCATGTCTCTCTTGTTCTTAAAATGGGCACAAGCACACTTCTCCTCCATTCCTCCGACATGCTCTCACTCTCTAAGTCCTTGTTGAATGTTCTTGTCAGAAAATCTACTGCTACCTCTTCTCGACACTTCCATACTTCCACCAGTATGTTTTCAGGACCAACTGCATTTCCACTCTTCATCCTCTTCAATGCTCTCCTCACTTCTCCCTTACTAATCTTTGCTACTTCCTGGTCCTCAACAGTCCCCTTTTCTACTTTTTCTACTTTTTTTCCTCTCTCATTTTCCTCATTCATCAGCTCTTCAAAGTATTCCTTCCATCTTCCCAGCACACTTCTGTCATCAGTCAATACATTTCCCACTCTGTCTTTAATCACTCTAACTTTGCTGCATGTCCTTCCCATCTCGATTTCTCTGCTGTGCCAACCTGTATAAATCATGTTCTCCCTCTTCACTTTCCAACCTATCATACAAGTCATCATACGCCCTCTGTTTGGTCTTTGACACCGCTACCTTCGCCTTACGCTGTGTCTCCCTGTACTCCTGTTTACTCTCTTCGGTCTTCTCTATGTCCCACTTCTTAGCTAACCTCTTCTTTTGAACAGACTGCTGCACTTCCCAATTTCACCACCAAGTCTCCTTATCTACCTTCCAGAGGACACACCAAGTACTGACCTGTCTCCCTGATCACATTAGCTGTAGTTGTCGAGCCATTTCCATCCTTTTAGCAAAATCTATCAACATCTGTCCTTCTGTGTTCTTGTCCTGGATACCAAACCTGCCCATCACTTCCTCGTGCCCTCTGTTGCCTGCACCAACATGTCCATTGAAGTCTGCACCAATGACCACTCTTTCACCTCTGGGGTACTCTGCATCACTTCATCTAACTCACTCCATAATCTCTCCTTCTCTTCTAGCTCACATCCTACCTGTGGGGCATAGGCACTAACAACATTGAACATCACACCTTCAATTTCTAACTTGAGACTCCTCACTCGGTCTGACACTCTTTTCACTTCTAGAATATTCCTGACAAACCGCTCCTCCAAGATGACTCCTACTCCATTTCTCTTCTCATCCACACCATGATTAAACAGCTTAAACCCTGCTCCTAAGCTTCTAGCCTTGCTACCTTTACACCTGGTCTCCTAAACACACAGTATGTCCACCTTCCTCCTCTGCATCATGTCAGCCAGCTCGCTACCTATTCATGTCATAGTACCAACATTCAAAGTCCCTACTCTCAGTCCTAGACTAATGCTTTTACTCTTCTCTCTCTGCCTACGGACACGCCTCCCACCTCTCCTTCTTCGGCCTCTCCTTCTTCGACCTCTCCTTCTTCGACCAACAGTAGTCCAAATTCCACCAGCACCCTGTTGGTTAACAGCATTCATGGTGATCGTTGTTGCCGCTTGCCGTGGTCCTGAAGCAGTAAAACAGGGCCACACCATCACACTACCACAGTGCTTCTCAAATAGTGGGGCGCGCCCCCCTGGGGGGGCGCGATGGGATGCTGAGGGGGGCGCGTGTGACCCAGGAGAACATGCTTTTTTTCCGCCGTACTACAAGAAAGTGTAATTGCACATCCACTCCAGTAGTTGGCAGTGGCGCCCTCATTGCACATTGAGCAGGAGCTGAGAGTTGCAGTGTCATGCTTCAAACCTCGCTTTGAGAAGCTGTGCGCTGCAAAACGTGCTCATTGTAGCCATTAATCTTGGCTTCCTCATTTTGAGAAAAAAATCAGCACAAATTGTTCTATTTGTTCTTGTTTTGTAGGTTAAAGTGTTTATATATTGTGCTCCTGAGTTAATGTTTCTGAAGTCAATTTGAATTTATTATTTATTGATTTTATTTTCAGCAGCAAATGGTGTGGTAAGTTTGTCAAAAATGTAACAAGGATATTATTATTTTTAAATTTAAGGCAAATTGATGCACTTTCTTTTACAGACTAATAAAAAATGTTAAAAGTTATTCTTGTAAGTTGAACTATATCTCTTTCTTTTTGTTTTATTTATGTTAACAAGGATACGATATAATGAAGAGATATACCTGTAACTATATTATAGAAAAAAGTTATAATTTATAGTTGCGGCGGAAAGTGGGTGGTGGGGGGGGGCGCGAATTGTTTTCTTCTTGCTAGGGGGGGGCGTAACAGAAAATAATTGAGAAGCACTGCACTACCACCACCATATTTTACGTTTGCATGACGTGATGTGGTGTTACTTCCATCCAGACATAATGGGAGACAGAGCTTCCAAAAAGTCCCAACAAACAAAAAATCCAGGTTACGAAACGCATTTTCCTCAAAATTTTGTCTCTGGATATGAAACAAGTTCACGTTATGAAAGCACCATCTCAAAAATTCAAACAATGCATGAGTTGCTCTCTCATTGGCTATCTCCCGACATCCCGCCCCGCTGGCCTCCCATTGGCTATCTCCCAGCATCCCGCCCCACTGGCCTCCCATTGGCTAGGAGGGATGACGCAGCTCCCTCCCATTGGCTATTATAGAGCTTTTAATACTTTAATAAAGCTTTAGTATTGGTAGCTTTGGAATGACTCACACGTTTTACATGTAAAATGTGGTTCAACTTGCGAAAAATCCAGTTCACGAAACCACTTCTGGAATGGATTAATTTCGTAAGGTGAGGTACCACTGTATTATGTTTCATTGCACTGATGCAGCAGCCCATCAGAATTTACATACCTGCACAACTGCGCTGTTTCTTCAATGTCAATCACATCACATCATCACAGGCAATTGAGTACAAAGATTGTTTCTACCTCCTGCTGATTGGTTGCAGATGATGTGTACACCTCTTTTTTTCCTCCTTCACACACAAGTTGTCAACGTAATTGCTTGATTTGCGAATTTACTTTTTTTTCAAGTATTTTTAATTATTATTTAAGCCTTATGATGACACCTAAACGCACCGCATCTCACTAGCTTCTGGTAAGGAGCCTTAGCACTTTATTTATACATAAATATTATCACAGTACAAAATGAAAAAAAAAAATTACTTAACCATTACTACATTTTACTGCATTATTACTGTATTAAAAAGTGACTGTCTATAGAATGTGTTTAACAAGCATATTTTAGTGCATGTAACATCATACACAGGGTTTTAAAACCGCATCAATAACTCACATGGGAAGGTCTGGAACCGAACTATTGCAAAAAATGGGGGCCTATATGCTGGAGCTGAATTAATGTTGTTGATTTGCTGATTGGTGATGTTGCCTGCATTTTAATGGCCCTTTCCTTCACTGTCTTTGCGGAGAGGCATGTCTTTAAATTTAAATTTATGTATTATCTCTGGTTTGTTTTTGAAGTCTGAAAATATGTGCTCTGGTATTTTAATTAATCCTTCATGTGATCACCATCTGTGCACCATCTCCACGCTTTATTGTCTCTCAGGTTGCAACAAACAAAAGTAGCAGGAATAGTGGAGCTTGGAAATGCAATGCACTTCTTAAATCTATCTTTGCGCTTTTCTAATTTCTGCAGTTGCTCTTTTTCTCTCAATTCCAACTGGGTGGTCGGTTGCAAATTTAGCATGCCTTCCCTGGAAATGTCTTTCCAAATTACTCTTTTTGTTATCTGACAAATAATGCTTTTTGACAAATAATGCTCTTTGAAAAAAAAAAAAAAAAAAAAAAAAAATGGCAAAAATTTTTTTGACAAATAATGCTCTTTGAGAAAGCTTTCCTCCCAGTGCAGCTAACCGGGTTATCAAAGGCTGGCCATGTCTCTCACTGTCTATGGTGTGAGGCATGTAAAAGAACCATTGCTGACTTTCAACAAGAGTAGGCTGCAAAGCCGTCAGCGTGTTTCCGCCCTGCGATGGCCTGGCGAGCTGTCCAGGGTGTACTCTGCCCTCGCCCTGAGTTGGCTGGGATGGGCACCAACCTCCCCGCGACCCTAATTAGGTTGAAGCAGTTACAGAAAATGAACTGAACTGAGAAAGCTTTCTTTGGCATGTGTGCTGCTGCAGAGGAATCTAGACAACCATTATTATTGTGTACAAGGTGAACAGTGAGTGCAAAAGGGAGAGACCACCCATGTCTTTGCTTAAAGATATTACTGACTCAGCGTTACTGAGCCTGTTGAAGGCGATCCAAGCAACGGCTGACAGAGAAAGATGGCGGTCCATCACTGATGACCACATTGTGACAGATAGTAACAACTAACATTATATATATATATATATATATATATATATATATATATATATATATATATATATATATATATTAGTTGGGTGTAGCATGTTCAGTTGATCCAGTGTGAATAAATACATAGAGAATGTGCCATTCATTAATCAACCTCTGTATTTCATTGTTTTAACACCAGAGCTCAGGCACAATGCACGAGTACTATTTTGTTCCATTGTGTCTGAGGTGAGTCTAACTGTGCAATTTCTTTAGATGAGCCATTTCTTTTTTTCTTCTTGAGTTTTTCCTTTTAGTTTGTATAAAAGCAAGAAAACATGGATCATAAATTTACTTTGTATACGTAACACTGCAGAACACACTCCGTCTGTGCACCAAAACCCACTTGAAAAGAAGTGCACTAATGAGGATGTATGCGCCATGATTACACACCCTAGGGATGTCTGAGGTATAGGCTCTAGAGAACACGGATCAATTTGGAATGAAGCTTTAAATAAACGCTGTTGCAAGTAAGCAAGCGGAGCGAGACGCAAAAGGTAAAACAATACTGGATGCTATAACTGTGTGTAAATGAATCCATCTCTTTTTGTAGATCATCAATGTACCCTTTTGTTTGACATTCATTTATTCATTCATTTTGTGAACTGTTAATCTTTTTAGGGTTGCGGGAAGACTGGCACCATCTTAGCCGACTCCGGATGAGGGCGACGTACACCCTGGACAGTTCACCAAGCCATTGCAAGGCCAACACTCACACAACCATTCACTGTTACACTCACACCTAGAGGAGATTTGGAGCAGCCAAATAGCCTACTGTGAATGTATTTGGACTGTGGGAAGAAACCGGAGTACCCTGAGGAAGCAAGAACATGCAAACTCCACACAGAAACGCCCGAGCTGGGAATCGAACCCAGGACCTTCTTGCTGTGAGGCTGACGTGCGAACCACTACGTCACAGTGCTGCCCCCATTTGTTCAATGGGTTAAAACAAATCAGAAAAATGTGAGGATTTATGGAGAATGATCAAAGTTTTTTTTTTTTGTTTTTTTTTAATAATAAAGTTGGCTTAATTAAGTCTAACTTTAGCTGAGACTAAAACTATTTTGGTCATTTGTAATAAATGAGATATTATGTAGCCCAACTTCTGAACCAGTTTATGTTGTTGCACCGTGTTAAAAGCAGAGCTGAAGTTTAGGAACAACATCCTTACACAGGAATTAGTGCTGTCCAGGCGTGTGAGGGCTGTGTGTAGGGCTGTATTGACCTGTGTTGACCTGTTTGCTCTGTATGCAAACTGATGTGGATCGAGATCAGCAGGGATAGCAGCCTTAATGGGAGACGAGCCTTTCGAAACATTTGTTTAGGGCAACTTGGCAGTAGTCGTTCAGGCAGCTTGCTGTGCTCTTCTTGGGCAATGTAATGATAGTGGCTAGTGCATTCCATACATTGCAGCAGCCAGATGTTAAAGATGGTGGTAAAAAAAAAAAACAACTCTCTAGTTGATCTGCACATGCTTTAAGTACTCTTCCTATTATTTGCTTGTATCTTTTCTCACATCGACTCTGGGCAGGGTGGCTCTGATCTAGTGCTGCTATAGCTGGATAGAGTCATAGCCACCTTCTGGAAGAGCAGGGCAGGCACACGCCTCTCTGTTATGCTGGTCAAGTTAGCAAATAACTGGTTCAGGTAGGGTCCAGAAGAGTGCTGTCAGAGGAGTCTGCTAAAGTGGGCGTATCGTAGCCAGTGAGTGTCTTAATCCCCTTCCACATGTTCTTGGTGTTGTTCTTGTTGAAGTGCTCCTGAATTAGTTGTTTTTCTTAGGTCTCTTTGTAAGGTGGTCTCCTGACTTGAAGACATCTAAGCAGGGTGGGCGCCTCGCTGTTAAACCATGGTTTGTGGTTTGTGGGACTTTAACAGTCCTTGTTGTGGTCACGATTTCTGTGCAGTAGTTTATTTAAGAGAGCACAGCTGATGTGTGACCCTCCATGTCTGTGTCTTCTGCAAATATGTGAGGTGCTCCACCGAAAGTAGGCACTTGTCGCAAGTGACGTATGATGCTTATGAGACAAAGCGTGGCTTATCCGGACTTCCTATCTTTCAAGTAAGCAAGTGTGCATTGAATACTTGTTTAGTATTCAAACTTCATTTGCTCACTTGAAACATCGGAAGTCCAGATAAGCCGTGCTTTTTCTCACAAGCACCATACATCACTTCCGACAAGCGTCTACTTTCGGTGGAGCACCTCACATATTTCCCAGTGTGTAGAGTTAAAACAATCATGTAGAGCTGCAGTGGCATCTGGGGGTATTAGTGTGGACCTGGTCCAGTGCGTCCCCCCCCGTCAGAAAACTCACATTTTTGTAGAATTGAGGCCAGACAGACTTCAGGCTTACAGAGTTAAACTCTTCTGCTCTGTTATTACAGAATCTGGCTGTGCTGCTAGCTGTTTGTTAATGGAGTGTTGTTGTAGTACATCCATGGCTAGCTTCGCACTTGCTTGGGGCAGCACATAAACTGCGGCTATAACTACAGATGTGCGCCCTCTCAGCCGATAAAAAGGTCTACACTGTGCCATCATATACAGGGATCCCTCACTTTCCGCAGTTAATTGGGACCGAGATCCCCACGCGACCATCGAAATCCGTGAAGTACTATCACCCCCAACCCTCAGACACGTATACGTACATGTATATGTGTATATAATATTAATAAATACATATTCAATGCTATAAATGCTCATAATAACAATTAAACATTAAAAAATAATATAAGATGTAAATAAAATATAAATACAGACGCTCCCCAACTTACCAACATTCGTTTTGCAAACATCCAGAAACCGAGGTCGAAAGTGAAATGAAATTGAAGAACAAGTAGAAATAGAATAAAATCTATAGAAAGATGTATCATAAATATAAGTACGAAATATGATTACAGTAAACATTATCCTGAGGTACGCTTAATACAAGGCTTCGGCAGAGGGGCGTGGCTGACACGTGGTGGTCCTATACATTTTTGAACTCCTGCCAAAGGTTTCAAAGAAGCAGCAAATTGACTCCAGTATTATAATGAACTGGATAAGAGTGAAAATCTCTGTAAATCTGATCAGATCCGCTGTGCTGTGCTTGAGAGGAACCAGGAGTTTAAACACTGGACATATTGATAATGTACAGATGATTTATTGGGGGAGAGAGAGAGAGAGAGAGAGAGAGAGAGAGAGAGAGAGAGAGAGAGAGAGAGGCGATCGTATCCAGTACAAACTCATATAGATTACTTATACCTGTATAACTTATAAACAAATTCATCTAACGAACGACCGTCTGGAACCTAACTCGTTCATAAGCTGGGGAGCATCTGTACACACACACATACAGAAAGCATTGCATGAGAAGACGATGACATACATACATACATACATACGCGCGTGCACATGCGTGCACACACAGATGCAGCAATGTATCCAGTGGTGATGGAAGATTTTGGGTTGTTTTTTGTTTTGTGTTTGTTTAGGGTTTTTTTTTTTTTGCATATTTGGCCTTGTTTTTGTGACATTTTACATAATGTTTCCCCCTATTCTTCCTTATTTTTTAATTTGATAAATATTTATTTATTTTTTAAAAACCCACGATGCACTGAAGCTGCATTAATTGAAGCAGGAAGTAGCGAGGGATCCCTGTATTCTACATCCAGCCAGCAGTGAATATCTTTGATTATGGAGTTGGAACACCAGCTGTTGTTCTTGTCCTCCTCCACATTTCTTCCCGAACGTGCTGGTTCTGTCTACTCTGAAGGTAATATGGCCCACTAACACAATCGTGCCGTCCGGGATGAATGTGTCTAACCAAGTTTAAGAAATCACAGTCACACAATAATCCATGTGGTATGAATTAAAGAGCAGTTGTAACTTATCCATCTTGTTGCTGAGTGACCAGATGTTGGTGAGAAATAAGCTTAAAATGGCTGATTTGAAGTGGTTAGTATTTTGCCCTTTGACCTGCTGTGTTCCCCTTCTTCTATTTTCAGTGTCCCTGCTGCCTGCACCATTGCAGCAGGGGATGGAGAGAGATGTCCACAGGCTTGCGTCTCTCTGGCAAAATGAAATCTCAGCTTCTATTACTTCCAACTATGGAGCTGTAATTCTCCAAAACCATGAGCAGCTCAGCCCTACTAAAATGCACATGCACAGTTGTCAGTGATCGAGCACAGAGAGAAGAAGAAAAAAAAAAAAAATAGAGTACACACAATAAAGTAAATAAAAGACACGGCTACTAAAACACGAAAAGTGCCGGGTCACTGCGTGACCTGCACCATCCTCTTTCTTGCTTACTTTTTACTCAGCTAATTGAAGTTTAGTTATGAGACAAAGCATTTATAAACAGAAACATTCATTCATTTTTTGAAACGCTTAATCTTAATTGGTGTCATGGGGTGGATAGGGTGCCCATCTCAGTCAACTTGGGATAGGGCATATTACACCCTAGACAGCTCTCCAGACCATTTCAGGGCAGAAACATGCTGATGGCTACTCAATGGACTGCTCTTTTATATGCCTTTCACCATATTAACATCCCCAAAGCAAACACTGCATCTGTGGTGCTCTTTCTTGGCATGAAACCAAACTGTTGTTCACAAATGCTGACCGCTGCCCTTAGTCTAGCTTCCACTATTCTTTCCCATAACTTCATCGTATGGCTCATCAACTTTATCCCTCTGTAGTTACTACAACTCTGCACTTCTCCCTTGTTCTTAAAAATGGCCAACAGCACACTTCTCCTCCACTCCTCCGGCATACTCTCACTCTCCAAGACCTTGTTGAATGTTCTTGTCCAAAAATCTACTGCTACCTCTCCCAAACACTTCCATACCTCCACCGGTATGTCATCAGGACCAACTGCCTTTCCACTCTTCATCCTCTTCAGTGCCCTCATCACTTCACCATTACTAATCTTTGCTACTTCCTGGTCCTCAACAATCCCCTCTTGTACTCTTTTTTTCTCTCATTTTCCTCATTCATCAACTCTTCAAAGTACTCTTTCCATCTTCCCAGCACACTTCTGTCGTCAGTCAATACATTTCCCTCTCTGTCCTTAATCACTATAACTTGCTGCATGTCCTTCCCATCTCTATTTCTCTGCTGTGCCATCCTGTATAAATCATTTTCTCCCTCCTTACTGTCCAACCTATCATACAAGTCATCATACACCCTCTGTTTGGCCTTTGACACCGCTACCTTCGCCTTACACTGTGTCTCCCTGTTTACTCTCTTCAGTCCTCTAATGTACCACTTCTTCTGAGCAAACCTCTTCTTTTGTACACACTCCTGCACTTCCTCATTCAACCACCAAGTCCCCTTATCTACTTTCCTTCCAGAGGACACACCAAGTACAGCATCATCCTGCACACCACCATCCTATGCTGTTTGGCAACACTCTCACCCACTACTACTTTGCAGTCACTGACTTCCTTCAAATTACATCGCCTACACAAGATGTAGTCTACCTGTGTGCTCCTACCTCCGCTTTTATAAGTTACCCTATGCTCCTGTCTCTTCTGGAAGAAAGTATTCACCACAGCCATTTCCATCCTTTTTGTAAAATCAATCAACATCTGTCCTCCTGTGTTCCTGTCCTGGATACCAAACCTGCCCATCACTTCCTCGTCCCCTCTGTTGTCTGAACCAACATGTCCATTGAAGTCTGCACCAATGACCACTCTTTCACCGCTGGGGGTACTCTGCATCACTTCATCTAACTCACTCCAGATATCTCCTTCTCTTCTAGCTCACACCCTGCCTGTGGGGCATAAGCACCAACAACATTGAACATCACACCTTCAATTTTTAACTTGAGACTCATCACACTGTCTGACACTCTTTTCACTTCTAGAACATTCCTGACAAACCCTTCGTTCAAGATGACTCCTACTCCATTTCTCTTCCCATCCACAGCGTGATAAAACAGCTTAAATCCTGCTCTTAAGCTTCTAGCCTCGCTACCTTTCCACCTGGTCTCCTGAACACACAGTGTGTCCACCTTCCTCCTTTTACATTATGAATTATTATAAACATTATATTATGAATGCTATGTACAAATAATTTTGATGAATGAAAAGTTTATTTACTTTTAAATTGTGTCTTATTCACACTACCACCTTGTAATCCTGTAGTGCCTGAATAGAATGTAAACGTTAACAGGATAACTATAGCTTGCACTGAACCAAACATCATTTTTAATACAAGTTTTTATAACACTTCTATAATTTTCTGTAATTTTATAAAACTCACTGCATCGCAAATTCTTACCTTGACAGGTGAAACATTTCACATGGAAGTGGATGCTTTGCACTCGCACAACCTCCCCTTTACACACATCTCTACAGCGAAAGCAACGGATAGGTCCAGGGCTGTGCTCACTGCCATAACAGTTTTGCTGATGAGGTACTGTTGGGAACAATAAAGATGTCACACTAACATCAAGTAGTAATAAAGGTTAAAATAGCATGTAAAGAAAAGGACCAACGTGTGCTTTGGGACCTGGAGTCGTACATGGTGTAGGATGCATTACACACCTTGGCCTGTTGACACACAGGAATTCGCACCTAAGCTGACTGAGGTCACCGGGGGGGGGTGGGGGTTATTGCATTACTAACACACAACAATGTCTAGAATTCTCTTTCAAGATGAATGAACAGTTGATTTTTTCCAAATTTTTACTAAATGAAAGCACACACACACACACACACACACACACACACACACACACACTCTGTATGAGCTCTCACTCACTATATTGTAAAATCTTCTGTAACAATTGTCTCAAAAATGTATTCATGTACGTATTTGTGTATATATCTTTATTTTGCCTTTAACTTTAATTTTAGCTCAGACTCTAAAGTTTACAGTAATATATAAGGCCAAGAAACCACCTAAAATATCGTCCAGGTGGACACTCAATACAGATGAACTGCTACTACTAATAAATCACTCACTACTTCGTGCTTCAGTTTCTGTGGCTTCAGTGCATTGCGAGTTTTTCAAAAATATTCATCGAAAAATAAAAAAATGTCACAAAACAAGGCCAATTCTGCAAAAAAACCCCCAAAAAACAAAAAAAAAACAAAAACAAAACCCCCCCAATAAAACTACTTACATTTTTATGTGAGGTGCGCATCTGTGTGTGTGTGCACTTATATTTCATTTACAGCTTGTGCATTATTTTTGAATGTTTACTTGTTATTATAAGCATTTATAACGGTGAATATGTATTTATTGAGATTATACACACATACTGTATACATGTACATATGTCAGTCAGGGGGGGGTTGATCCTACTTAGAAATCAACGGTTGGGGGGGGGCTTTTACCCCCACTAACCATGGAAAGTGAAGGATCCCTGTACTTTATTTAACTCAGAGAAAATTCTGTGCCAGTCAGTGGTGTCCCGGTGGTACGGTCATGGATTACTGATCCCAAGTTCAGAGGTTCAAGCTCCGCTATCACAGGGTTGTTGCTGCTGTCCACACAGTGCACTAACTGGGTTATCAAAGGCCGACTGTGTCTCTTACTGTCTGTGGTGAGAGGTTCATGTAAAAGAACCATTGCTGAATTTCATAAAGAGAACCTGCATAGCTGTCAGCATGTTTCTGCCCTGCAATCGCCTGACAAGCTGTCCATCTGCCTTCGCTCAGCATCTACTGAGATGGGCACCAGCCTCCCCGCAACCCCAATTAGAATTAAGCAGTTCGGAAAAAGAATTAATGAAAATTGTGTGCTTACAGTTGCTCCATATTAAGTAAGAAGATAGAGTCTGAATATAAGAGAAATAACAAATATATATAGCTCTCTCTACATACATACACACACATATATATATATATGGAGGACAGGCTGTTACCCAAGCAGCAAGTCCCCCCTCTCGGCACTACCGGAAGGATCCAATGGAAGGGCAGAAGCCGATACGACTGGGTTCCAGTGCCGCTGCAGGAGTTGCCAGAACGTTGATGTGAACAAATTGCCTCAGGGGATTCCGACTCCCGATTAAAAACTAATATATATATATATATATATATATATATATATACACATACACACTCCACATTTTACTCCACATAGGCACATACACTTGTTCCTGGGCTTGATGACTGAAAACATGGCTCATGAGACGTGGTCCCAATAATTCTGTTAAAATTTCTCCACTGTTTATAACCAAATGTATTTCTATCTTTTGCCAACTACCAAAGCAGGACAGTCCACAGTAACTGTACTGTGGGCTGTTGCAGAGAAACTACATGCTTCAAGATCAGCCAAGATGTCATCAGCCCTCATCCTGATCAACATTTCAGCAGCATTTGACATAGTCAATCACAAGACTCTCTTGTCCATCATTAGGAGTGTAGGAATTTGAGGTGTAACATGGCAGTGGTTTGCTTCTTACCTGAAGGTCACTCATATGAGGTTACATGGAGGGGATCCATATCCTCTCCTTGCTGACTTTCCACTGGTGTTCCCCATGGCACAGTTCTTGGTCCACTTCTGTCCTCTCATTATACAAAGTCCCTTGGTTATGTCATATGCTCACGTAGGTTCTCATACCACTGCATTGCAGATGACACTCAACTTGTTCGCTCTTTTCTTGCCTCAGATATGGATGTTACTGCCTGGATCTCTGCATGCCTGGCCAGTATCTCCTCATGGATGGCAGCTCATCAGCTGAAGCTTAATCTCAGCAAGACTGAATTGCTGTTCATCTCAGCTGACTTATCTCCACATCAAGATCTTGTAATCTCCATGGACAATGCCATGGCTGCTCCTTCAGACACTGCACAAAGCCTTGGGGTAACCATAGATAAGTGCTTGTGCTTCTCTTGTCATATCACTATTCTTTCTCGATCATGTCGATTCTTCTCTTTAACATCCGAAGGATTCGTCAATTTCTTTCCAGGAAGACCACTCAGATACTTATTCAAACCCTGGCCATCTCAAGACTAGATTACTGCAACTCACTCCTGGCAGGTCAAACTTTGAGGACTATTCAACCTCTACAAATGATCCAGAGTGCAGCTACACAGCTTGTTTCCAACCTTCCCAAATTTCCCCACACCACTGCTACAATTTCTCCACTGACTTCCTGTAGCTGCTCACATTCGATTTAAAACACTAATGCTTGCCTACAAATGCTTGTCTACCTTAAAGCACTTATTACACGTTGCACTGCACTGCATTGCTTTAGCAATGCGAGACTGGTCCCTCCCTCTACCAAGGGACAAGGGAAAAATGCATCTAAACTCTTCTCTGTTGTGGCTCAAAGGTGGTGGAATGAACTTGCTCTGGACAGCTGGGTGACTGGGTACCTTTAAACGGCAGCTGAAAACCTACCTTTTACAACAATGCTTAGATTAAGCTCTATGTTGCACATAAACACACACATACAGACACACCACAAACAGACACACATTCAATCCGTATGAGCTCTACACCTATCACCTGAGTTTGACTGATTTTATACTTGGTCTGAGTTCTAACAAAGCCGTACAAGAATATATTCACTGATAGAGATTTTAAAGTTCTTCTGTAAGTCGCTGTGGATAAGAGCTTCTGATAAATGCTGTAAATGTCCACTCGAGGCCATTGGGATATCGCAACGATAGCAGTGAAATACATCCCCCCCTCATGTATTAGGTCAAATTAACTGAACAAAACATAAATCTTGCCAACCTCTTTTGACTGTACATGATAATGGGATAAAATGTAGTGAAGTGAATATCTCCAGAATATAAGGATCCTTCGCTACTTCGCGCTTCAATTCATGCGGCTTCAGTGCATCGTGCTTTTTTAATATTGATCGAATTAAAAAAATAAGGAAATTAAGGAAGAATAGGGGGAAAAGTTAAAGAAAAAAAAGCCAATTAATGCAAAAAACCTCAAACAAGCTAACACAAAAAACAACCCAAAACCCCTCATCAATATACCTGTATATACACATATACGTGCCTGTATATGTGTGTGCGTATTTATATTTTATTTACATCTTATGCATTATTTTTGAATGCTTAATTGTTATTATAAGCATTTATAGTGTTTAATATGTATTTATTGATATTATATACACATTTACATGTACGAATACATCAGTCGGGGTTTGATCCTACTTTGTGGAATTCAGCAGTTGCGGGGGGGGGGGATCTCGGTCCCAATTAACCACGGAAAGTGAGGGATCCCTGTATTATTCATTAATCATTCATTTTCTGAACCACTTAATCCTACTTCGGGTCACAGAGAGGCCGATTCCAGGCGAGGGCGGGGTACACCCTGGACAGCTCGCCAGGCCATTGCAGGGCCGATGCTCACACCTCAGGTAGATTTGGAACAGCCAATTAGTCTACTGTGCATGTTTTGTTTTTTTTTTGGGTCGTTTTATATAACCGGAGTAACCATAAGAAACCCACAAAAGCATGGGGAGACGTGCAAACTCCACACAGAAACACCCGAGCTGGGAATCATACCCAGGACTGCTTGCTGTGAGGCGGATGTGCTAACCACTATACCACTGTGCCGTACAGAATATTAGTTTAACATTATGATAAAAAGCATGAAAATATTCCTGCTGATGTGAGAATTGGATCTTACAAGAGAAAGTGACACTACACCCTGCAGAAAAGTGCAACTAGGTGCACCTCATCCATTTTAAAATTTCAAATAAGTGCAAAACAGTTGTTTTACAAAAGTGAAACACATTTTGCTGAGTATTGATGTGATTGGCTGTAAAAGTTAGTGCGTCTCAATATTTATGGTTGTTTTTTGTTTTTCTACCATGGGGAGGGGGTGCAACTTGGCATCTCAAGCAGGAGGATGGAAGCAGACCTGTTCTGGACAGGGAGAGTCTGACAAGGAGAGTTACAATGAGCTTATTTTCTGGATATTTCAGGAATAGGATTCATTCTTTATTGGAAATTTATAATGAAAACTAAAAAAAAAAAAAAAAAAAAATCAGTGAACCCAACGTGACTTCGATTATAATTTACGCTCGATACATGAAAAATGATTCAATAAAATTCAGTGTGTTGAAAGTGAGTTGGACTGGTTGGTGTCCTAAAGCAAATGTTAAAAGAAAATGTCCTCTCCAGGAAAATAGGCCGAGGTTTATATAGCTGTATTAATGTGTTAATTCTTATCTCTGTTCATTCTAACAACTTGTGTTCTAACAAAAATATATCATCTGACAGGATAAATCACTACACAATGTTTATATTTTGGGACAAGTGAAAGGCTCCCGTTTTAAAGATAAATGATCCTGAAATGTATTCATCATAGCTAGTAATGGTGACTATGTTCTTCAGAGGGTTCTTCCCATCACCTGAAGCAGATCTGGATTAGACTTCAGACTGTATTATGGCTGAGGTTCAATTTACTACCATGTTAAAAACTATGTCCTCTCGGGGACAATTCCCCCCTGGCTGCAGCTACTGTATCATTCGCCTCTCCTCCTCTCCAGCAGGGGCCAAATACCTTGATGATATTATATTTAATGTAATGTGTTTAACAGAAACATGGATTAAACCCAATGACTATGTAGCATTATATGAAGCTCCTCCTCCCAGATACAGTTATATACTCCAGCCGCATCTAACAGGCAGAGGAGAAACATCGCAGTTATTTATACTGATAATCTTGGCCTTGCACAAAAAAAAAATATCGACATGAATTTAACATGTTTGAAATTTTATACACTAATGTTACGTATGTTCCTGAAAGAAATCTAGACACGTATCTGATTCCTTTCATTATTTACAGACCCCCCAGGGTCGGACTCTGAATTCTTCTGTAAATCTTCAAACCTGGTTGTTTCTTTAGATGAAGACTATTATTGGTGACTTTTCAATTCACTTTTCAATATTCAAAATATTCATTTTTATAACCCAGAGGATCCTTTAAGAACAGCGTTCATATTCTAGATTCAGTCGGGGGGTAAATCAGAATTTAACAGGTTCCACTCACGATGCTGCTCACACTCTCGATTTAATACGAACGTTACGAATAAATATGGAAAATATGTTCATAGTTCCACTGTCAGAAACTATTTCAGATCGTTATCTTATCTCGCTTACACCTCTTAGTCCTGATATATACACCCCACCACGTTATTGCATTAATGACACTTTTACATCAATGACTGCACAGTTTCAGAAAAATCTTCCAGAATTACAAACTATGATCAGATCACCATCAGACTCTGCAGAACTCGATCAAGCCACCGGGTGCTTGGAGTCAAATTTACACCGTCCGCTAGATCATGTAGCTCCTCTTAAAAGAAATCCATTCAGAGAGAAAAAAATGATCCCCCTGGAATAATGATGAAACACGCACACTAAAACAGAACAAACGCAAACGACAATGAAAATGGCATCAAACTAAATTACTGGTTTTCCAATTTGAATGGATAAAAGAGTCTCGTTAATTAGAGAAAAGCTCTTCGTGCTGCTGGAACAGAATATTTCTCAAATCTAATAGAACATAACAACTGTCTGTCTGTCTTCCTTTCGGCTTTTTCCCTTTTACTCAGGAGTCGCCACAGCAAATCATCTGATTCGCACGTTTGATTTGGCAGAGGTTTTTACGTCGGATGCCCTTCCTGTCACAACCCTTTTTAGCAAGGAACAGAAAGACGCTGACGACTTTGCAGCTACTCTTTACGAAAGTCAGCAATGGTTCTTTTACATGCCTCTCACCATAGACAGTGACAGACATGGCCCGCCTTTGATAACCCAGTTAGCTGCACTGGGGGGGGGGGGGGGGGGGGGGGACAACCTTGTGGAGAGTGGGACTCGAACCCCCAACTTTAGGATCAGCGATCCAGCGCCCTATACAACTAGACCACCACTGCCCCTTAATAGAAAATAACAACAACAACAAAATCCCAAAGTATGTATTTAATATTCTTGCAGAATTAACCTGGAATAAGATCATGAATGAAACGTGTAAACCATCAATTTATAGCAGTGATGACTTTTTTTTATTTTTTTTTATGTTAAAATTGAAAATATCATAAAAAACTGATTCCTTTAAATTCAAAGTGATGTTTGTTAATAACTAAAACAGTAAATAATAAAATAACACCAGCAGATCCACCACTTGAGTGTTTTAGTCCCATTTGAAAGAGAGAACTAATCTCATTTAGTTAATCTCAAACCTCATCAATCATCCACCTGTGTGTTTGTCCCTTCATGTTTCATTAAACATGTCCCTCCATGTTTCTTTAAATTAAATAAATAAAATTTAAATTTGCCTACATTTACTAATTTAATCAGTAATTGAAAGTGAAACGTCATGATATGATATTGAGTGTATGTGCTGATGTAAAGGTAAAAGCTGTACCTTGATTTACGAGTGTCCCTAATAACGAATTTTCCATGATACGAGCTTTGATCCCACCAAAAATTTGCCCCAACCAAGGAGCAAATTTTCTACTTACGAGCTCTGCTGAGGAAATGGCTTTTCTGGGTTGATTAGCCTCATATTACTTCCGCGTGTATTCATCTGTGCGCCGAGAACTTGTGCAGTGCTTCTCAATTGTTTTCTGTGACAAAAATTCTCTGCCCCCCCATGCGTCCCACTGTAAATAGTGGTTACTGCACTTCATATTGTTTCCTTGGTGCTTTTTCCCTACACCATAAAAAAACACAGTGATAGCGCCACTGCCAGTTTTATAGGTGTGATTGCACATCCTCTACACGAGATGGCAGTGGCGTTCTCAGTGCCACTATCTACACTAGATGGCAGTGAGAGTGCCATCACACTTATAAAACTGATCCACCAGTTTATTGACTTCATGTTTATTCTTGTTTTATTATTA
Organism: Plotosus lineatus; assembly: GCA_024760905.1. Classification (NCBI taxonomy): domain Eukaryota; kingdom Metazoa; phylum Chordata; class Actinopteri; order Siluriformes; family Plotosidae; genus Plotosus; species Plotosus lineatus. Next base: position 55,931,875 of record CM045733.1, on the reverse strand, counting down.
TTTATTTCTCATCACAGTACTATTAAATGTTACTGTACATGTGTTATTATTGTGATAATGTTTATCGTTACATGTTTATCTTAAATATATTACATCAAAAATACATGTTTGTGTCAGGTGATATGAGTTTGGGAAAGGATTGGAGCGTATTAATTGGTTTTCTATTGTTTCCGATGGGAATTTTTCCTTTCATCTAATAAATGTTTCCACTTACGAGTTCGCCCTAGGAACGGATTAATTTCGTAAGTAGAGGTACCACTGTATAGGCGCATTACTTTCTACATCAAATAATACTTAAAACATGAGCTGAAAAAATTATCAACGACAAATAATTGGACAAAATTACTACACTGTAAAATAATTTTATTTTGTTTAAAAAGAATATGTGCAGCAGACGTTTCCCTCCAAATTTAGATTAGTTCTATCTGCGTAAAATACAGTGATACCTGAGCTAATGAGTTTAATCCATTCTGAGGGTGAGCTCGTAAGCCAAAAAGTTGGTTAGATGAAACATTGATTCCCATCAGAAATAATAGAATACCAATTAATGTGTTCCAACCCCCTCCCAAACCCATACAACCTGCCACAAACACCTATATTTCACCTAATATATGAGCCACTCCACCGAAAGTAGCTTTTGGGTCCAAAAATGAAAAATGAGATTTTTATACAGTCAGATAGAGGATTCCCAAAGCTGCAAAATGCAGCAAAAAGTTTGTCAATACCTTGATAACTGACCGAGCTATGCCATTTCTTGTGTCAGCATTCAACTAAAAATTTCAAAAGACGTTTTAGAGTAAAATGAGCACAAAGATTGCCCTTCTTCCAAGATCATTAGTCCTTAGCAACCAAACATTTTTATGCACTTCAGCCATATAAACTTTTAGAAAACATGTCGAGGAAAAGTTTTATGAAGAGATGATAAGAGAAATCATCCTCATTTTAATCTGACAGGCCCTTTTTTATAACCCATCAGTCACCGTGGTAACCCCCAAAAATGAACAAAAAAACCGACTATTTTTTTTTTCATTTCTGTTTATTCCAATAAGATCAGTATGCATCTTTTCGACCACTACAGACGCTCCCCAACTGTTTGCTAGGTTCCACATGGCCGAACGTAAGGTGAAAAAAAAAACGTAAGTTGTTACTGTTCCAGTGACGTATGACGTTCATACTGTACTATACATTCATAAATAACATTACCGTGTCTCATAAAACACCCCTAAATCAATTATTATAAACACAACATTGTAAAATAATCATCATCATCATCATCATCTTCTTCCGCTTAGTCCAGGGTCGGGTCGCGGGGGCAGCAACCTCAGCAAAGAGGTCCAGACGTCCCTCTCCCGAGCTACTTCCTCCAACTCTCCCGGGGGGACACCGAGGCGGTCCCAGACAAGCCGAGAGACATAGTCCCTCCAGCGTGTTCTAGGTCGACCCCGGGGTCTCTTCCCGGTTGGACATGCCCGAAACACCACACCAGGGAGGCGTCCGGGGGGCATTCTGATCAGATGCCCGAGCCACCTCAACTGGCCCCTCTCAATGCGGAGGAGCAGCGGATCTACTCCGAGCTCTCCCCGGATGGCGGAGCTTCTCACCCTATCTCTAAGGGAGAACCCCGCCATCCGGTGAAGAAAGCTCATTTCAGCCGCTTGTATCCGTGATCTTGTTCTTTCGGTCATTACCCAAAGCTCGTGACCATAGGTGAGGGTTGGAACGTGGATCGACTGGTAAATTGAGAGCTTCGCCTTGCGGCTCAGCTCCTTTTTCACCACAACGGACCGGTACAGGCACCGCTTAACAGCAGAGGCTGCAGCGATCCGTCTGTCGATCTCTCGCTCCATCCTTCCCTCACTCGTAAACAAGACCCCAAGATACTTAAACTCCTCCACTTGGGGCAGGACCTCATTCCCGACCCGGAGGGTGCATTCCACTATTGTCCGACTGAGAACCATGGCCTCGGACTTGGAGGTACTGATCTTCATCCCGGCTGCTTCGCACTCAGCTGCGAATCGCTCCAATGAGAGCTGGAGGGCCCGACTTGATGAAGCCAAAAGGACAACATCAGCCGCAAAAAGCAGAGACGATATCCGATGGCCACCAAACCAGAACCCCTCATCGCCTCGACTGCGCCTAGAAATTCTGTCCATAAAAATTATGAACAGAATCGGTGACAAAGGACAGCCTTGGCGGACTCCAACTGCCACTGGAAACGAATCCGACCTGCTGTTACCAATACGGACCAAACTCTGGCTCCGGTGATACAGCGACCGAATAGCTCGTAGCAACGGATCCGGAACGCCGTATTCTCGGAGCACGCCCCACAAGATCTTTCGAGGGACACGAAAGCCTTCTCCAAATCCACAAAGCACATGTGGACAGATTGGGCAAACTCCCATGCCCCCTCCAGAATCCTGTGGAGCGTATAGAGTTGGTCAAGAGTGCTGCGGCCAGGACGAAAACCACATTGTTCCTCCTGAATCCGAGGTTCGACTATCGGTCGGATCCTCCTCTCTAGTACCCCTGCATAGACTTTCCCAGGTAGGCTGAGGAGTGTAATTCCCCGATAATTGGAACACACCCTCCGGTCCCCCTTCTTAAAAATTGGGACCACCACCCCAGTTTGCCAATCCAGAGGTACAGCCCCCGATGACCACGCGATGTTGCAGAGACGTGTCAACCAAGACAGTCCTACAACATCCAGAGCCCTGAGATATTCCGGGCGGATCACGTCCAACCCCGGAGCTCGACCACCGAGGAGCTTTTTGACAACCTCAGTGACCTCCACTCCAGTGATGGGCGGACCCTCACCCGAACCCCCAGGGTCTTCCTCTTCCACGGAGGGCGTGTTGGTGGGATTGAGAAGGTCCTCAAAGTATTCCCTCCACCTCTCAACAACATCCCCAGTCAAGGTAAGCAGCTCCCCACCTCCACCGTAAACAGTGTTTGTGAAGAACTGCTTCCCCCTCCTGAGGCGTCAGATGGTGGCCCAGAACCTTTTTGAGGCCAACCGATAATCACTCTCCAGGCCCTCACCGAACTCCTCCCACGCCCGAGATTTTGCATCTGCGACAGCCTCGGCTGCAGCACTTTTGGCCTGCCGGTACCCATTTGCTGCCTCAGGAGTCCCACAGGCTAATAAAACCCGATAGGCCTCCTTCTTCAGCTGGACGGCCCCCTTCACCGCAGGTGTCCACCACCGGGTTCGGGGATTACCGCCACGACCTTACGGCCACAGCTATGGGCTGCCGCCTCAGCAATGGAGGCACGAAACATGGCCCATTCGGATTCCATGTCCCCCGCCTCCTCCGGAACGTGGTTGTAGCTCTGCCGGAGGTGGGAGTTAAAGGCCTCTCGGACAGGGGCATCAGCCAAACGTTCCCAGCAGACCCTTATTACATTGTAAAATAATATCAAATAAAATACAGTCAAGCAAAATAATTTCAAATCGATAAATTATAATCAAATTCACTCATCAAATATCAAATACAATATCAAATATAACCTTTAAAATTCTCTATAATGTGATCTTTCTTCTTGTAAATGGGTCCGATTATCAACGGATAGTCACTTTACGTGAAGTTGAGCCGAGTCACTTAACAGCCATCAACGCTTACAATATGTGAGGCGCTCCACCGAAAGTAGTTCACTTGCTTGTGCGTGAGACAAAGAGCGGGTTATCTGGACTTCCGGTCTTTCAAGTGAGCAAGGGTGCCGTTGAATACTCGTTTAGTACTCAGCCTGCACTGATGTGTATTACCAGCAGAGCGGAGAGTTCTCTTTCCTTTCTGGATTCGGGTTTTCATTCATTTTACAACTCTCTTTGCTGAGTATGCATGGTAGATTGTGCCGATCCGAGCAGATAGTTAATTCATCTCTGTGTATGAGACTTGCACCCATGCTAGTAGGCCTATGCTTCTGACCAACCATATTTGGTTAGGGTTATAAAAGTCCGCAAAACAGTGTAAACACAAAGATCACAGAGATGATGTCTTAAGGGTAACATGCCATATAACTGATTTTATATGTATATATATATATATATATATATACTTGCGAACAATGGACACAGTCATTACGTCAGTGTACTACGTAGGTATGTCTAAACTCAAAATTTGACAATTAAAAAAAAAAAAAAAAAGTAAAAAGTAAAACGAATGAACGTAAGTCATTCAACGTAACGCATCTGTATATTTTATTTACATCTTACGTTATTTTTTCAATGTTTAATTGTCATTATAAGCATTTATAGCATTGGATATGCATTTTGATATAATATACACATATACATGCACGCATAAGTCAGTCGGGGGTGGGGGTGATTCTACTTCATGGATTTCGATGGTCGCGTGGGGATCTCGCTCCCAATTAACCGTGAAAAGTGAGGGATCCCTGTGCACAGTTATTATTTATTAATCTAATTTTATACGTGCTATATCTTATAATTAGTTGCCGTTTGGTTCTCAGATGCTGACTTTGTTTGAGCTATCTTGACTTGCCGGACCTACTTTAGTTCACGTGATAAGCAAACACGCTTGTGTATTACTACTCTTAGCTCATTAGCTGCCCAGGCTGGGTGCCGAAGTTAGTTCTCAATGAATGGAAATGGAGGAATGAGTCACAATTCAATGGGCCGGCTTCCTCATCAATAATAATTCCTATGTGTTTTCTTTTAAGATGCTCCCACGTCACCGCAGCATTCCCATGCCGAAAGGGAGCCTGCATTCAACACATTTTCGGGAACGATGGAAATTAAAATGCTTCCAAACTTTTGAAGATTTCGGTCGGTACACCTTTTTTCCATCCCAGCACCACTGGCAGTCGACTGATCTGTGTTTTGTAATGTTTATGAAGATGAACAAATATGAGGCGCACGTATAACACGTCTGTTCACCTCTGTACTGAGTGACACTTGTCTGTAGTGGCTGATAACGCAGTAATTGTGAGACTTATCAATAATGAGATTTGTTGGCAACACTTTTAATAATCGATTTTTATCTATTTTATTGATTTGTTGTTGCAGCACAAATTTAAACCCAGCATTTTCCCACAGTAATTTCCAGAGTATGCCTGTGTTCTGCAAGAGTTTTTCCTGACAGTTTTCTCTTGAGCATTTCCAGCATGAACAAATCTGGACACTTCTGCCTTGTTCTCTATTTTGTCTTTTTGTAATTCTCTGACTAATGTCTGTTTTGTCCTAACTATTTTTGCCTGCTGTTCTGGAATATTGGCCTGTTTAAAAAAATGTGTTCTCCATAATTTTGGTCTGCAAGTAGTGTGTCATGTATAGCATTGAACCTGCCCTTGAAATGTAAATAAAACAAAGCCAAGTGCTTCCTTTAATTACTTTTTATGAGTTTTTTCTTCTGCATATTTTACATGTAGATTCCATTCGATTGTCTCAAGTCCAGTGTATCTGGTTGAATTAATTATGTGCTTCAGAATAAGCTGCTCTTATATTGCTTTAGCTTATGTTGGAGACGCTATTTCAGCCTGCAGTTTTTGTACGTGTTTGTGTGTGGCAGGGATTGCTGTTCACAAGCTTGGGAGTTCAGGCACCTGTCCCCCCCAGTACAGCTATTACTTATTAAAGGTCGGCCATTTCCCTCATTATCTGTGGTGAGAGGCACGTAAAAGAACCATTGCTGATTTTCATCCAGAACATGCTGCATGGTCGTCAGCATATTTCTGCCCTGCCATAGCCTGGTGAGCTGTCCAGGGTCTACACTGCCCTTGACCAGAGTTGACGGAGATGAACACCAGCTTCCTTCAACCCTAATTTCCTAATTAAGTGGTTCAGAAAATGTGTGTGTGTGTGTGTGTGTGTGTGTGACAGTGAGAGTGTGAGAGTGAGAGAGACTGAGTGCAGCACCCAGCTGCGCCTAAAAACTTGAACTTTCATCCGCATCCGTAATTCGTTCATTCTTTGTCATAGATTGGCACATAACTACCTGTTAGAGGTTTTTATTAATTAAACCTGGGGATTTATTATTTATGTTGTACATGCATAACAGACTGGATCAGTTTTCCACCTCGCGCTGATAAGGAAAATACCTTTTTATATCAGAGGAGAGATTATGTGGAAAAATCAAGTTGAACTACTTATTCAAAGAAAAAGTAAATTAAAAAATACAGCAATTAATTACTGCAAATATTCCTCTATAATACATTTATATAATACATATAAAATGTACCATATAATACATCCCAAAAAAAAAAATCAGATCTGAGCGCAAAAAGAACAGATCTGAGATGCATGATGCATGCGACTCACGCCCCACCTTTTTATATAAAGGGCAGATAATCATTCCAAATCGGTTCAATCCAGAAAAAATTTAAATAGCATCACTCATTTTAAAGCTGGGGATGAACACATCTTAAACTACAGAACTGTTTCTCTGCTTATTTAGCTCTCCAAATTTAAAAAACTCTTCAACAATAGATTGGACACATTCTTAGAAAAGCATACATGGACAGTCAATATGGATTCAGAGCTCACAGAGCAACATCATTAGCTATAATAGTATCAACTGAGGACATCACAGATGCCAAAGGGAAAAAAAAGCAGCAGGAAGGAGTGTTTGGACATTGCTTGTGCCGCTCCTCAAGGGTCAGTGTTGGGGCCAAAAGTTATACACACACACACATATATATATATATATATATATATATATATATATATATATATATATATACACACACACACACACACACACACACACACACACACACATACACATATATAATATACATACACACACACACACACACATATACATACATATATATATATATATATATATATATATATATATATATATATATATATATATATATATATATATATATATATATATATATACACATATATAAATATATATATATACACACATACATACATACATATATACATATACATATATATATATATATATATATATATATATATATATATATATATATATATATATATATACATACATATACACACACACACACATACATATATATATATATATATATATATATATATATATATATATACAGTCGGCCCCAGGGGCAGTGGTGGTCTAGTGGTATAAGGCGCCGGATCGCTGATCCAAAAGTTGGGGGTTCGAATTCCACTCTCCACAAGGTTGTCACTGTCCCCCCCCAGTGCAGCTAACTGGGTTATCAAAGGCCGGCCATGTCTCTCACTGTCTATGGTGAGAGGCATGTAAAAGAACCATTGTTGACTTTCGTAAAGAGTAGACTGCAAAGCCGTCAGCGTGTTTCCACCCTGCGATGGCCTGGCGAGCTGTCCAGGGTGTACTCTGCCCTCGCCCTGAGTTGGCTGGGATGGGCACCAGCCTCCCCGCGACCCTAATTAGGATGAAGCGGTTACAGAAAATGAACTGAACTGAACAGTCGGCCCCCTGCTTACGAAATTATTCTGTTCCAGAGCCTTTTCGGAACTGGGAGTTTTCGTAAGTAGAGGCGCAATTTATATGTAAAACGCTTGATTCGTTATCAAAGGCCGGCCATGTCTCTCAATGTCTATGGTGTGAGGCATGTAAAAGAACCATTGCTGACTTTCGTAAAGAGTAGGCTGCAAAGCTGTCAGCGTGTTTCTGTCCCTTGCTAAAAAAAGGGCTGTGTCAGGAATGGCATCCGACGTAAAAACCTCTGCCAAATCAAACATGCGAATCATTCGCTGTGGCGACCCCTGAAGAAGGGAAAAAGCCGAAAGGAAATCTCAATCTCTCATTCCAAGGCTCCCAAGACTACCCCATAAACCCTTTAAAAATGACAAAAGTGCACCAATTTTGTATGAAATATGTATGAAATATGTGTTAAAAGTAAAATAAAATTATTTATTAAACAATTTAACATTTTATTAACATATTAAACCATTTTATTAACATTATTAATTAAACCATTAAACATTTTTTATTAGCCAATTTTTTTATTAACCAAACAAAACAATATTAAACATTATTAAACAAGTGCGGGTGGCGTCGCAGCCGACACTGGAGCTTTTGGGGCGGAACGCGGCTTGTCCTAATCTCCGATCTGTCAAGCAGGCAAGTGCGCTTTGTTTAGTACTCAACAGTCACTCGTTTGCTTGAGGGATCGGAGGGCTGGATGAGCCGCACCCCATCTCGGGGGCTCCGGTGTTGGTCGCAATGCCGCCCACACTCAGTGGAATATGCCACATTTGTGGCGTGCTCCACCGTAGACACCAGAGCTTTTGAGACGTGGGTGGCTCATCCGGACCTGTGAATACTTGTTTAGTACTCAACATTCACCTGTTTGCTTGAGGGATCGGAGGTCTGGATGAAACGCGTTTTGCCCACATTCTGCGAAGCGTGCCACATTTATTAAACATTTAGTGAATTAAACACCTTGAAAAACAAAAAATAAGCTGCAATGAGCACTTTCAAAAAACTCACGAGTCAACAGTAAATCTCTCTTTTACACATGTGACAAACAAGCATTATAGGTACAGTACTATGGAGATTCAGCTCCCTCCTGGCCAATTGGAGGCCAATGGGAGGTCAGCGGAGTGGGATGTTGGGAGACAGCCAATGAGAGAACAACTTGCACATTGTTTGAATGGCGCGTTTGAATGGCGCGTTTGGCGCGTTTTTTAAGAAGAACTTTTCGTATACAGAGGGCAAAAAAATAGGAAAATGTTTTTCGTAAGAAGAGGGCCGACTGTATGTAAATATATACACACACACACACACACACACACACACACAAATATACATATATACACGCACATATGACATGTGCGAGCTTTCAGAGTTAACAAAATTAGTGATGTTTGAAGGAATGATTGCAGTGTCTGGCTATACTGAGTTAAGTGCAATGCTTCTGACTATTGGTGTATGTAATCACTGCAAATCCACAGTAAAAAATCCGTGGGCTTTTTACACCCAAGCCATAGTGGCTCATCATTAGGCCGGTGCTTATCGCCGGTTTCTGTAGCGTGAAACAACTAGGATTCTCCTCCTGGATGGGACGCTAGTCCATCACAGGTTACCTTCCCAGTATATTTTACTGGTACTCTTTTATACTGCTGGGTGAACAGAGCCACACTTGTGGTTCAGACCTTGCCCAGGGGTCTTAGCTCAGTGAGGGTCTCAGTGAGACTTGCACTCATGACCTCCTGATCATGAATGCAGCACCCTAACCACTACACCACAAGCCCCGCTAACCTACAGTGCTGACACATAAATATACAACTGTATAAAGTACAGTGGTTAAATTGTAATAATTAGTAATAATGATGAAGCTGAAAATCTATAATCTCACACAAGGAATGAGGTTGTTAAAAAAAAGTTCGAAATTGAACAATGTTTGTACATTTGTATAAAAAATTTAATAAACATGACAGATTGACAACTGAACATTACATTCAGACAAATTGCAAAAATGCAAAAGAAATTATGATCTGCTTCTGTTTCTTTATAATTTTTAATCTCAATACATGTTCAAGAAATAAGAGATGAAACATCAGATCAGTTTGTTTAAGGCTGGCAATGAAAAGCAATAATTTACACAGTACCAGCCCAGGGAGTAAAGTGATAACCACTGTGCTTAAAGGGCTGTAGCTATTTCTGTACTTAGCTGAAAAGACCCAAGAAGATTACAGTCACAGAGGATTATATCAAAGTGGAAGAGACACAGAGCCAGAAAAGACTTTGGATCATAAACAAGGCACAACAGTGCAGAGAAACCCCTCATTACAGAATTGTATCTGTGAAACACATTCAGTCTGATCAAATTTTAGACTAGAGATACCAAACACCAAGAACAAAAGGTTTGTCTGATTTTCAGAGAGGGAGTATTGTGAGTCAGTCTGAATGTGAACTTCTCCAACATCAGACTGCAAAAAAAAAAGGGATTTCTTTTTCCGCTGTCAACATAATGATTTTACCATTCACCATAAAAGCCAAGGAATCCCCAGCATTCCGCTCATGTTTATGTCTCTGTACAGTCTCATTAAATTTATAGAACAATTTATTAATATACATTATTAATTAAAATAAAGACAAATCAGCATTTATTTTATCTGCATTACAAAGCATCCACATTTAAGGTTTATTTCCCAACGTTTATTCAGTTATTTATAAAGATTACCATAGAAATGTTTTTCAAAACATATTGCAAGAATACAGGATGTCCTTTCTGCAGTACACATGGAGGGGATTTAGCAATTTAAAAAGAAAGGAAAAAAATTAATTCATTCATTTTCTGTAACCATTTAATCCTAATTAGACTCGTGGCGAGTCTGGCGCCCATCTCAGCTGACTCTGGGCGAGGGCAGAATACACCCTGGACAGTTTGCCAGGCCATCGCCAGGCAGAAACACGCTGACAGCTATGCGACTACTCTTGTCAAAAGTAACTCAGTCTTGTTTCCTGAATTTGACTCGGTAGATTATCGGCTTTAATTGCACAAAATTCACTGTCAGTGGTGATGCTGCATTTTTAAAGGTTGCACATATCCACTTTGTACAAAATTCTAAGCATCAAGGGGTCCAGTGTCCAGATGTGTATAATTATATGACTTAATTAGTAATAGGAGAGTTTACACGAGGTGCAAAGCAGAGCCCCATATACAGTCACTATCTGAGTTACGACCTAGATCGGTTCCAACCAACCAGGCACAATTCGGATTGGTTGTAAGCCGGATATTTAACACAATGAAATCACCCAGCACTCGCTATGAATTCATGTGAAATGTATTCTTCACATGCACGTTCTTTCAACATGCGAAATAAACCTGTAGCTTTATTTGCACTGCTCGCAACATCACTTTCACATTTCTTTGCCTATTATCTTCCAATCACGTGTATAGCAACTTTTCAATCTCTGCAATCGGTCCTTCACGCTGTTTTGTGAAGATAGTTGATTGGGGCTGCTGCTTTCACTGCTTCCTTAATGCGGTCCTTGCCCTTCAAAATTGTTGACACCGTGGAGTGGGAGAGATGGAAATCTCGAGTGATGGAATTTACTTCCTTCATACCGCTTTATCACTTTCATCTTTTTCTCCAACGACGGTGCCTTCCTTGCTTTCTTGGCAGAATTGCCATCTGATGAATTGGACTTCCTCTTGGGGGCCATGGTAACGGTGTACAGTAAATGAATGTAAAATTGTACTGTAAAAGAGATGTTACTGCATATCTATTCACTGAGTGTTGTGGTGCAATGCTGTGTGAGTGAGAGATGCTGGGATACTGTGCTGCCACAACTATCTTATGCACTCCTAATAGACATCTGCCAGACGTGGTTATAAGTACAGATAGTTGTAACTCGCGTACGTTGTATCTAGGATAGTGAGAATATAAGGAAAAAGTGTCTAACCATTGAGTTACTTTTGGAATGTCAAGAAAAAGCTTTAATGTTCATTTGTCCATCCTTCTGGTGCACCTGTGGATGTGGGAACCCTGTGGTGATATTTCTCATGCCGGTCTATAATCATCTTCATGGGAATGAATGTCTGAGTGATGGTAACTACGTCTACTCTACCTTTCCCTCCAGACTGTTACGTTTTAAGCCATACAATAAAAATACACTTTTTTAAAACAATGTAAACAGATTTCTAGATGCCATATGCAGTACTATCTTAGTTTTTTAACTGGCAAAATAAACTATTACGGTCTCGCAAAGCATTACTTACCGTATTTGAATAGAAAGGTTTTTAACCCAATCACATTGAGGAATGATGTTTCAAGCATGTATAGCGTGGTGATGGGAAGTAAATCTATCAAGCAGAAAGGTATCTGTGTACAATATTATGATATTGGGTTTCCAGCAAAGAAATCTCACGTCAAAAGCGTAACACTTTCGGACAAGAATAAAAGTTTATGTGGAGGGGCAGTCATAACATCTTGGTTACATGACATGATCGATGGCATCATCAAAATAAATTCACATTGAAACCTTTTATCAGGAGAAGTACATTTTCTCAGAACTCAGCTTTTAGGCAGTGCCTAAATCTTTGCATTATATGTGTACACAATCAATTATAGGGAAGAATACAGTAGGCCCCCGATATTCGCGAGGGTTCGGATTCGGCCCCTCCCGCGAATCAAGATAATCCGTGAGTTCTGTACCTGGAAGTAAAACCCAATGTATCATATTACATGTGCAAATGATCAACCGGAAGTAAAACCCTATGCATCATATTACATGCACTAAAATATGCTTCTTAAAACACATTCTATAGACAGTCTTACTCATTAATGAAGTATTAATGTATTAATAAGTAGAAATTAAGTAAAAATTTTTAATATTTATTGATAATATAATATAATATATATATATATATATATATATATATATATATATATATATATAAAGAACATAAAAGTGTGACGTAATGAAGTTTCACCCCGAATACAGGAGGCAGTGTGAGATGGTATAGAGTGGATATAATATTCAAAGGGGAAGCACTTAAGCAGAGCGCACACACTTTAAATACTGTACTGATGACGAAGAAAAACACAAACAACATTAAACACTGGAACCAGGAGCCAGAGAGAACACAAGGAAGAAGGGACGTGATGTGAGACAATCTTGTGACGCAGAAGTGAGCGTGCGGATTGTGTTTATTGGGAGTAGATGAGAAGAGTGAATTCAGGTGTGTGCTACAGCAATCAGCCCGAGCAGCTGAGCCACGCTCCTCAGCCAGAACAGGGAGAAAACAGTTAGAGAATACAGGGAAGCAGGGACGTGATGTGAGATAATCCTTGGACGCAGAGGTGAGCGTGCTTGTGTTTATTTGGAGTAGATGAGAGGAGTGAATTCAGGTGTGAACTACTGCAATCAGCCTTAGCAGCTGAGCCACGCCCCTCAGCCAGAACAGGGAAAGTTAGAGAACCCAGCCGTCAAAATCAAAGTCCCCCAAAAACACACACCATAACAAAAGAACATAAAAGACATGAAGTGTAATAAATTGGATAAAAAAACAACAAAAGGATAAACATGCTACACCACAGACAAACATTCTAAACATTAACTTAGGTACTGTACTGGAATAATAATTGAAAAAGACAGTTTCCACTTCAGAGGAAACTGTCATTTCTTCAGGAGAGTCTTATTTCTTCAGAAGAGACAGCCATCATTACCTTTTTCTAGCGCTTAGCCAAAGAAGACGCAGGGTGTTTGAGTGGCATCATAGAGCTTAATTGGTAATTGAAACACACTAAAAAAATGCACATTGACAGCTTGTGCGCGAATGAGAAAAATGAGAAAAAAGGGGCATATACATCATCTCAACCAATCAACAGGAGGGAGAACAGCCATCGGCTGAATTTGAATCACGTGACATTTACTCGACAATCCGCAAATATGTGAGGGCGCGAGTGCAAAACCACGAATAGTTAAGGGCCTACTGTATTGCTAAATATGGTCAAATTATAAAACCAGAAATGGTACTGGATGAAGAGGCATTTGGGAGCCAGTCCTTTAAGCTCATGCAACTAATTTTCACTTAACAAGGTTAAAAGGGTTCTATAGTCAAAAGGACGTCCAACAAGGTGTGGCCCGGTGGTAGACTGCTGGATTACTGATCTGAAAGTCAGGGGTTCAAGCCCCATTATTACCAAGTTATCATCGATGTCCCCTTCGTGCAGCTAACTTGGTTAGCAAAGATCGCACATGTTGCTGACGTTTGTAAAGAATAGACCATCGAGTTCTGTCCTACTATAGCTACAGCCAATTGGTGAGGGCAGAGATGGGCACTAGCTTCCCCATGACCCCTCTGATCTCCACTTCAAAATGGCTTATCTCCCGTAAACCAGCCTCCAGTCTTCCGGGCGAATTCATTTTTAACAACAAATGCAGTTTTTACAATTGAATCTCTTGGTTCTTATTTATTGCTTTATATCCATCTTTTCCCTGATTTTCTCTCTAAGCACCCATTTTCCTTCTTCAGAGATTTCTTATTACATAAGCACATGATACCAACTGACTGTATTTTACTAAACAGCTGCTTATCCATTGACAAAGCAGCCTGATATACTCATGGATACCAATGATTGGCTAGTGGCAGACAAGAAGGGAGTGCAATATAGCAACCTACAGCGTGTATAAAGTAAGACAATGAACTAAAACAACCAAGAGTCAGTGGTACACCGGCCGCTTCTGAACCCCTTGTGCAAATTAAAATGTGATTAAATGGGAAAAAAAGAGAACAAAAATGTTTCATTACAAATAAAACACATGTTTAGTAGTATGTATGATGGTAAGTGCATAATAAAGCTATATTTTAGCAATATGAGAAAATGGTAATAATTAAATAAAAGTTAATTCTTCTACTTCATAAATACTATTTTGCAATATTTTCAAGGTGGCACGATGGTGTTGTGGTTAGCACGTCTGCCTCACAACAAGAAGGTCCTGGGTTCGATTTCCAGCTCGGGTGTTTGTGTGTGGAGTTTGCATGTTCTCCCTGTGCATGTGTGGGTTTCCTCCAGGTACGTCGGTTTCCTCCCACAGTCCAAAAATATGCACAGTAGATTCATTGGCTGTTTGAAATTGACCCTAGATGTGAATATGAGTATGAATGGTTGTGTGAGTATTGGCCCTGCAATGGCCTGGCGAGCTGTCCAGGGTGTACCCCGCGTTCACCCAGAGTCAACTGAGATGGGCGCGAGCCTCCCTGTGACCCTAATTAGGATTAAGTGGTTCAGAAAATGAATGGATGAATGATGAATCTGTTCTTTTACATGCACCCACATTTTAACAGTTACATTGGGAATCCAGTTCAAGAATGAAAGGAAAAGTGTACAAGACGGTGTTGAGGCCACCGATGTTGTATGGTTTAGTAACAGTGGCCCTGGGGAAAAGACAGGAGGCAGAGCTGGAGGTAGCACAGATGAAAATGTTGAGGTTCTCTTTGGGAGTAACAAGGATGGATAGGATCAGGAATGAGTACATCAGAGGGACAGCACATGTAAGAGGTTTTGGAGACAAAGTCAGAGAGGCTAGATTGAGATGGTTTGGACATGTACAAAGGAGGGATAGTGAGTATGTTGGTAGCAGGATGCTGAGGTTGGAACTACCAGGCAGAAGGCCTCGAGGAAGACCAAAGAGGAGATTTCTGGATGTGGTGAAGGAGGACATGAAGGTAGTTGGAGTAAGAGTAGAAGATACAGAGAATAGGGTGAGATGGAGGCAGATGGTTTGCTGTGGCATCCTCTGAAGGGAAAAGCCGAAAGGAAAAGAAGATAATGGGAATCCAGTTGCTGAACCGATTAAAGGGTTAAAGCACAACGAATAGATTCAGTCCATTTTGCCTTGGTTCTCGGGTTTGATTTGAAAATGAACTCTCTGCTGAGGACTTTGATCTATGGGACAGAATGAGGATACCCATTATCATATAGGCCAGTCTATAAAGTTGCTCCATTCTTTTCTTTTATTGTTTATTAATTTATACTATTTATGTATCTATTTATTTATTTACTTATATAATATATATGTATGTGTGTATGTTTGTACTTGTATCTATTTTTGCACCCCCTACTGATAGTACCTCAAGACCCTGTAACAGTGAATTTCTCCATTGTGAGATTAATAAAGCTGTATCTTATCTTATCTTATCAGCAGTCTCTCCGGATGGCTCCTGGCTAGAGCCTAGCACCCGTTATGCCCACTTACCAGGATCATGGACTTTCCATTTCCTTGTGGTTGCTTTAGAAGAACCAATGGCATGGGAGTAAACCCAGGCTGATAATCCAGAGTGGAGCCTCTAAGGAAGTTGGTTGAACATCAAAAACACTTCCAGCAACTCCTGCGGTTGCACTGACACAGATCGTAATGACTCATCCTTTTTTCGGGCCCTGCCAAACAAGGCTGAGAGGGGGATCCTGGTAATTGGGCATTCCAGGTTCTCCATAAATTAGTGCACAGGCCTACACGCTGGAGAGGTCACTCCAGTTCCGCTGTCAAAGTGACAAAACTAACATGGGAGACAACAGTTATGAGTGATAAGCCCAAAACTCATTGGCGTAAGCTCGAGCACTATGGGTTATCTCCAATAATGGCATGGATCATAGCGTCTCACTGGTTAGAGAAGCAGTTTTGGGACTGAAAGGTCACTGGTTAAACTCCCGAACCAGCAGGAAAAATGTGTAGCAGTTGGGGAGTGAGCAGCATCTTCCCTTCCTCCTCATAAATGGCTGAAGTGCCCTCGAGTAAGCCACCGAACCCCCAACTGCTCTCCGGTTGCCCCTAATGTGTGTGGCAGCCCACTGTTCCAAGTGTGTGTGTCTGTGCGTGTGTATTTTGAACTTTGTATGGGTTAAATGCATAAGAAATAATTTCCCTTATGGGATTAATACAGTATATCAGAATCAAATCAAAATCAAATACCAAGTGCCTCAAAACCCCAGCCAATTAAGCGTCGACCTGTCACAGTCTGCCTGCTTCAATGGGTGCTTGGAGCTTAAGACAAAAACCAAACAGCAGACTGAAAACCCTATACCAGGCAAACATCAAAACAAGAAACCACCAGAAATACAGCTGGCCACCTGGAACCTCAGAAGAATATGTCCTGGCCTTTCTGACAACCACAAGCAAGTTCTCGATGCCAGGAAAAGCACCATCAGAGCCATGAGCTGTTAAAGCTCAACATCTGCATTGCTGCTCTCCAGGAGACACTCCCTCTCCATACTTTTCTGGTCAGTACTAGAGCCAGATGAGCACCAACTTTATGTGGTTGAGGTCGCAGTATGCAACTCCAGTGTGTCTTCAGTTGAGCCTCCCTCTCACAGGACCACACAAATTCTCTCTCCCTGCCTCATAAAGTCCTCCAGTCCCATGAACATCCTTAGTACCTATGCCCTCACACTCTGCTCTACAGTGAAGGCTAAGATGCATTCTACAATGAGCTCGAGGTCAAAATCAGAGAGATCTGCTCAGAAACTTCAACATTCAGGTGGGCTCAGAACACAGCTCCTGGCCATGCTGCATCAGACACCTTAGTAAGGAGAACTGACAGGAACTACTCAACCTCTACTTAACAAGCATTCTTTCCCACCACCCACAACACTAAATGTCTTGGAGGCACTATAGGTCCCATCACTGGCACCAGAAGGACCTTGTTGTCATCAGGAGACCCAACATGCATGTATCCAGGGTCGAAATGTGGAGTCAAAGCTGCAAGGTTGATAATTGACATGGTGTTCTCCGTCAGGCAGCTACAGGAGAAATGCTATGAACAGGGGCCAAGGCATTCAACCTTGTCAGACAAACCAGTCTTTTTATCCTCCTACACAGTACTGGATGCTCCCACAACTTCTGAGGATGACCACAACCTTTTATGATAATATGACTGGCAATGCTCAGTATGACGGATCATCCTCGAAACCGTTCCAATCAAGAGCAGTGTGAAGCAAGGGTGTGTCCTTGCCCCGACGCTCTGAGATGTTCTTCACCTGTTACTGCACTATACTGTTCAACATTCTAAAGACGGCTTCTTCCTCCACACTAGGAGTGATGGGACCCTCTTCAGGGGAAAAACTCTTTGCAGTCGATGCTTTGTGGAAGCATGCGCCGAGTTCAGCCTCACAATCAGCTTGAAAAAAGACCAACATCATAAGCCAGGATATCAGCAGAACGCCCCAAATCACCATCGGAAAACTACACCTTGGAAGCGGTCAAAAACTTCTTCAGTGACCTATCTCTGGACACTGAGCTAAATGTGTGGACAGGCAGGTCAACCAATGCTATGGCTGAACAAAAAAAAAAGGCTGTGGGACAACCCCATGCTGACAACAAACACAAGGATGAAGGTGTACCAAGCCTGTGTTCTGAGTACCCTCCTCTATGGTAGCAAATCCTGGACACTGTACTCCTGCCAGAAACGCAGGCTGGTGGACTGCATGACTGTTGCATGAACAATGGATGAATC
Source organism: Plotosus lineatus (assembly GCA_024760905.1). NCBI lineage: Eukaryota > Metazoa > Chordata > Actinopteri > Siluriformes > Plotosidae > Plotosus > Plotosus lineatus. The sequence continues at coordinate 55,913,965 of CM045733.1, read as the reverse complement.
TCAAAAGACATTCTGTATGGCGAGCTTGCCACAGGGACACGGTCCACTGTTCAACCTACCCTCCGACACAAAGATATCTGCAAACGTGACCTGAAGGCATGTGATGTCGACCCAGCAGATCTCGAATTAGTAACTACCAATCACACCAACTAACAATCTACTGTCAAGTCTAGCTCTCAGAAAGCCAATGAGAGGAGGGTGAGCCAGTGGGAGGAAAAGAGGACTCACAGGCAATAGAGGGATCAGAGCAGATTTCTAAACAAAATAAAATTGGGAAAAGAATGTTTTATTATTATTCCCACTGGTCCTAAGCTGCTTTGTACGCAATGCATTTTAAAACTGGAGTTTTTTGTGCCTTTGTCACCCTCTCATGGCAGCTATTCTGACTACATCATTTACATCCGTGCATGCGTAATTGTCATTGTCCCCTGTCAGAAGTGTCCACTGAGACACTCAGCCTCTGTTTCAAATCAAGGGATCTACATGGTGCATGTGCATATAAACGTCTGGTGAGCAAAACTACTGGAAGTGATACTAGTGCAGTGCTTCTTAATTATTTTCTCCCCCCCAGGAAGAGGAAAACATTTCGCCCCCCCCCCATATAAATAGTGTTATTTGTCTAAAAATTGTTAGAAGTAATCCTCTGCATAACACTGTATCCTTATTATCATTATGGAATACAAAAAAGGAAGAAATATAGATCAACTTCCAACAAAGAATAACTTTATTAACAATTTTTTTTAGTCTTTAAACAAAAAAAATTAAAGTGCATCAATTTGCTGGAAATAAAAAAGTATCCTTATTTAAACTGTCAACATTTTTTGACCAACAATTTGAACCACTGAAAAATAAAATTAAATAAAATCAATAAATAATAATAAATTCAAATTGATTAGCAATATTAGCACAATATATAAAACACTTCAACCTACAAAAATGAATAAAACAATGTATTGTTTTTATTATTAATTAATTAATTATTATTATTAAAGTCCAGATTAATGGCTATAATGAGCATGTTTCGCAGTGCACACTTTTTCGAAGCCGGGTTTAAATCACGATACTGAACTCTCAGCTCCTGCTCAATGCTGAACTAGGACCTGGACTTATTTTCACAGCAGTGATGTCATCCAGCATGACGGAGACCATGTGTGCTGCATGTAGAATCAGTTCCTCTGCTGTGCTGTGGGGTTTTCTGCACTGAGCAGTTTGGACCTCCACCTTATCTGATGCTAACACAGCTCGCTGGTTTGCTGGAGTAACATTCCCAAAGCGGGATGCTTGTTGGCAATTCAGTACTTGGCACATTTTCGCTGAAAAAACTCAGGCGGCTCTTCACGTGATCGAGGTATGATGTCTTTAAGTGAATTTATTTGGGTTCATGCTCTCCGCTGCCTGTGTTTTCAGACACAGTAAACACAGCGGTCTTTCCTCGTTTCTCACCGCAGCACAGTGAAGCCGAGTTCATCCGCGTCATCATACCTCCTCAACTTAAGTTTTGGGAGACTTTCGTTTATCTCACTGTCTACGTCTCTCTACGCCTCTCTTCCGTTCCTGTTAAAAATTTTCAAGGTGAGTTTATTAACTTCACTTTTTATTTTACCCCTGGGCACACTCTGACAGTGAGGAAGCCACTGCCACCTGCTGTAGTGGATGTCTCTCTCTCTCTCTCTCTCTCTCTCTCTCAGAATTACACTTTATAATACAGCAAAAAAAAAAAAAAAAAAGTATGTTCCCTGGGGTCACACGTGCCCCCCCCTGGCATCGCACCGCACCCCCACTATTTGAGAACCACTGTACTGGTGACATGTGTAACAGAACTGGTCAATACAGGTTTTTGTAATATATCAAATATTTGGGCAGTGGTGGCCTGGTGGTAAAGGTGCTGGATCACTGATCCTAAGGTTGGGGGATTCAAGCCCCACTCTCCACGAGGTTGTCACCCCCCCCCAAACACAGTCTCTCTCTCCCCCACCCCCACCCCACACAGTGCAGCTTACTGGGTTATCAAAGACTGGCCATGTCGCTCACTGTCTATGGTGTGAGCTTCATGTAAAAGAACCATTGCTGACTTTCATCAAGAGTAGCTGCATAGCCGTCAGAGTGTTTCTGCCCTGCGATGGCCTGGCAAGATGTCCAGGGTGTACACTGCCCTCACCCAAAGTCGCAGAGATGGGCACCAGCCTCCCTATGAACCGACTGAGAAGTGGTTTGGAAAATTAAAGAATGGATGAATTCCAACTGCAACTCATTACAGTCATGATCAAGGTGATTTTTAGGAGTTTTTAGGAGTTAGAGGACTTTGCCCTAACCTGCAAGTACAGCAAGAAAAAGTGCCGGGGAAGAGACAGGGGGATTTTGTCATGTTGCAGGTCATGAAGGAAGCACTGCTTCACCTAGTAATCCCTTGATTTATCTTTTCAAAAGGAACTGTGTTAAACCAGGAATCTTTCCAGATCAAGTCACATATTTCATATACAGTGGTACCTTGACTTACGAGTGTCTTTTATAACAAATTTTCCATGATACGAGCTTCGAATCCATTAAAATTCTGCCCCATCCAACCAGCAAGATTTTGATTTATGAACCGTGCAGGGGAAATGGCTTTTCCAGGCCAATTACCCTCGTATTCTTCCGCGTGTATTCCTCTGCGCTCCGAGAACACCTGGTGCAATGCTTCTCAATTATTTTCTGTGATACCCCCTATAGGAAGAAAAAAAAAAAATACACACACCCCCTCACCAGCACCCGTCGAACAACTCTAGTGTTTACTGCACTTCATGTTTGCTCAGTGCTTTTTCCCTACACCATATGGAACACAGCGAGAGCGCCACTGACAGCTACTGAAGATGATGCGCAATTACACTAAATTCTAGTACAGTGTGGGAAAAAAGCATGTTCCCCAGGGTCATACGTTATTATTATTATGAAATATTTATTATTTTTAAATGTTTATCTACAATATATTATGTCAAATATGTGTTTGTGTCAGGTTATATGAGTTTGGGAGGGGGTTGGAACAGATTAATTGGTTTTCCATTATTTCCGATGGGAATTATTTGTTTTATCTAACAAACATCTTGACGTACGAGCTTGCCCTCGGAACAGACTCATTTTGTAAGTCAAGGTACCACTGTACGTATATATGTATATGTATATATATATATATATATATATATATATATATATATATATATATGTGTGTGTGTGTGTGTGTTTGTGTAACATTATTTTGAATAGTACAGGGAAATACAACATATCAAAATGTATCATTATCTTCTGCTTATTCCAGGGGTGGGGTCACAGGGGCAGCAGCCTAAGCGGTGAGGTATGGACATCATACTCCCCTGGCACTGGCCACACACCGAGGCATTCCTAGATGAGCCGAGAGCCAAAGTCCCTCTAGCATGTTCTAGGTCGACACCGTGGTCTCTTTCTGGTTGGACATGCCTGAACCCACACACCAGGGAGTTGGTCGGGAGGTATTCTAACCACATGCCTGAGCCACCTCAACTGCCTCCTCTCAACACAGAGCAGCAGCAGTTTTACGCTATCTGCTACTTTGGGTAGGACCTCATTTCAGGCCCAGAGGACCTCATTTTCAGACCCATTTCAACCTTTTCTGACTGAAACCATGGCCTCTGACTTCAAGGCGCTGGTTCTTATCCCAGCCACTTTCAAAGACAACATGTGAGAGAGCGCGAGAGAGGCTGTGTAACTGTAAAACTATTAAACAATGAATTCACTTTTAATGCAATATACTTGCAGAGATATAGAAGGAAGTAAGAGACTCCATTTCTATTATTGCAGCGAAACATACTTGCATGTCTAACAAAGTAGATTTTATCTAAAGAATCTAGTGCACTACTCTATTACAGAGGGAGGAATTCATAATTTAACCACATTAATGTGAGTGAGGTTAATGCATAGCAAGGTTAAATGGAAACTGCATGTACAAAAATAACCCAATCTGAGGACTGATTGACAATCATGAGTCAGTTTTGGCTTTTAAACATTGAGGTTTATTATATTATATTATATTATATATATATATATATATATATATATATATATATATATATATATATATATATATAAATGCAGCCATGAGGTGGGGGCACTAACCAGTGTCTCTCCCCCTCATGCCGGTCCCAAGCCCGGAGAAATGCAGAGGGTTGTGTCAGGAAGGGCATCCGACGTAAAACCAATGCCAATTATTTATGATGCAAATCAAAAGTATTACCTCCAAACCGGATCGGTCGAGGCCCGGGTTAACAACGACCGCCATCAGTGCTGTCAATCAACAGGGTGCTGATGGAAATTGGACTACTGTTGGTCGAAGACGTCGAAGAAGGAGAGGTGGGAGGCGTGTCCGTAGGCAGAGAGAGAAGAGGAAAGGCATGAGTCTAGGACTGAGAGTGGGGACTTTGAATGTTGGAACTATGCAAAGAAAAGGTAGAGAGCTGGTTGACATGATGCAGAGGAGGAAGGTGGACATACTGTGTGTTCAGGAGACCAGGTGGAAAGGTAGCAAAGCTAAAAGCTTAGGAGCAGGGTTTAAGCTATTTTATCACGGTGTGGATGGGAAGAGAAATGGAGTCGGAGTCATCTTGAAGGAGGAGTTTGTCAGGAATGTTCTAAAAGTGAAAAGAGTGTCAGACAGAGTGATGAATCTCAAGTTAGAAATTGAAGGTGGAATGCTCAATGTTGTTAGTGCTTATGCCCCACAGGCAGGATGTGAGCTAGAAGAGAAGGAGAGATTCTGGAGTGACTTAGATGAAGTGATGCAGAGTACCCCCAGAGGTGAAAGAGTGGTCATAGGTGCAGACTTCAATGGACATGTTGGGGCAGGCAACAGAGGGGACGAGGAAGTGATGGGCAGATTTGGTATCCAGGACAGGAACGCAGAAGGACAGATGTTGATAGATTTTGCAAAAAGGATGGAAATGGCTGTGGTGAATACTTTCTTTGAGAAGAAACAGGAGCATAGGGTGACTTATGAAAGCGGAGGTAGGCGCACACAGGTAGACTACATCTTGTGTAGGCGATGTAATTTGAAGGAAGTCAGTGACTGCAAAGTCATCGTGGGTGAGAGCGTTGCCAAACAGCATAGGATGGTGGTGTGCAGGATGACTCTGATGGTGAGAAAGGTGAAAAGGCAAAGGCAGAGCAGAAGACAAAGTGGTGGAAGCTGAAAAAGGAAGAGTGTCGTGTTGTCTTCAAGGAGGAGTTGAAACAGGCTTTGGGTGGCCAGGAAGTGCTTCCAAATGACTGGACAACCACAGCAAATGTGATCAGGGACACAGGTAGGAGAGTACTTGGTGTGTCCTCTGGAAGGAAAGTAGATAAGGAGACTTGGTGGTGGAATGAGGAAGTGCAGGAGTGTGTACAAAGGAAAAGGTTAGCTAAGAAGAAGTGGGACATTGAGAGGACCGAAGAGAGTAAACAGGAGTACAGGGAGACACAGCGTAAGGCGAAAGTAGCAGTGGCTAAGGCCAAACAGAGGGCGTATGATGACTTGCATGATAGGTTGGATAGTAAAGAGGGAGAAAATGATCTATACAGGTTGGCACAGCAGAGAAATAGAGATGGGAAGGACGTGCAGCAAGTTAGATTGATAAAGGACAGAGAGGGAACTCTATTGACTAATGACAGAAGTGTGCTGGGAAGATGGAAAGAGTATTTTGAAGAGCTGATGAATGAGGAAAATGAGAGAGAAAAAAGAGTAGAAGAGGTAACCATTGAGGAGCAGGATGTAGCAAAGATCAGTAAGGGTGAAGTGAGAAGGGCATTGAAGAGGATGAAGAATGGAAAGGCAGTTGGTCCCGATGATATACCTGTGGAGGTATGGAAGTGTCTAGGAGAGGTAGCAGTAGATTTTCTGACAAGAACATTCAACAAGGTACTAGAGAGTGAGCAGATGCCGGAGGAGTGGAGGAGAAGTGTGCTGGTGCCCATTTTTAAGAACAAGGGAGACGTGCAGAGTTGCAGCAACTACAGAGGGATAAAGTTGATGAGCCATACGATGAAGTTATGGGAAAGAATAGTGGAAGCTAGACTAAGGGCAGAGGTCAGCATTTGTGAACAACAGTTTGGATTCATGCCAAGAAAGAGCACCACAGATGCAATGTTTGCCTTGAGGATGTTAATAGAGAAGTACAGAGAAGGTCAGAGGGAGCTACATTGTGCCTTTGTGGATCTGGAAAAGCATATGACAGGGTGCCAAGAGAAGAACTGTGGTATTGCATGAGGAAGTCTGGAGTGGCAGAGAAGTATGTTAGAGTGGTGCAGGACATGTATGAGAGATGTAAGACAGTGGTGAGGTGTGCTGTCGGTGTGACCGACGAATTCAAGGTGGAGGTGGGACTGCATCAAGGGTCAGCTCTGAGCCCCTTCTTGTTTGCTATGGTGATGGACAGGCTGACAGACGAGGTGAGACAAGAATCTCCATGGACTATGATGTTTGCAGATGACATCGTGATCTGTAGTGAGAGCAGAGAACAAGTGCAGGAAAATCTAGAGAGGTGGAGGTATGCCCTGGAAAGGAGAGGAATGAAGGTTAGCCTCAGAAAATCAGAATACATGTGTGTGAATGAGAAGGACCCAGGAGGAACGGTGATGTTACAGGGAGCAGAGATAACGAAGGTGGAGGATTTTAAGTACTTAGGCTCAACAATCCAGAGCAATGGAGAGTGTGGAAAAGAGGTGAAGAAGCGTGTGCAGGCAGGCTGGAATGGTTGGAGAAAAGTATCCGGTGTGATGTGCGATAGGAGAGTGTCAGCAAGAATGAAGGGAAAAGTGTACAAGATGGTGGTGAGGCCAGCGATGTTGTATGGCTTAGAAACAGTGGCGCTGAGGAAAAGGCAGGAGGCAGAGCTGGAGGTAGCGGAGATGAAAATATTGAGGTTCTCCCTGGGAGTAACGAGGATGGATAGGATCAGAAATGAGTATATCAGAGGGACAGCCCACGTAAGATGTTTTGGAGACAAAGTCAGAGAGGCTAGATTGAGATGGTTTGGACATGTACAGAGGAGGGATAGTGAGTATATTGGCAGTAGGATGCTGAGGTTGGAACTACCAGGCAGAAGGCCTCGAGGAAGACCGAAGAAGAGATTTATGGATGTGGTGAAGGAAGACATGAAGGCCGTTGGAGTCAGAAAAGAAGATGCGGAGGACAGGGTGAGGTGGAGGCGGATGATTTGCTGTGGCGACCCCTGAAGGGAGCAGCCGAAAGTAAAAGAAGATATATATATATATATATATATATATATATATATATATATATATATATAAAAATATAAACCTCAATCTGTGTGAATCTGTGTGAAAAAGTGAATATTGGTTGTCTCAGAAACGTGTGTATTTCGAACACAACGTCTATCTACCTGTGTATCTGGCTTTTCATATCATCATAGATATGGTTTCCATGTATACATTGGAGATAAACGAGCTCATTCAGATGCTAAATGTCAACCCAAGTGCAGTCCTTGTTCTATATGGTAAACTGAAGATGATTTTAGTCTGTTTAAAATATAGTTGCGCCAATACTGAGCTTGAAAATGCTGCCCATATTAGCAAAAAATGGCAAATTAGTATTAGCAAGTACCCGGTCAATGCGCCTATCCAACACCATATGATAAAATAGAATTTTGACACAAATTAAAACACAGTTTTCAGTCAAAGAAATCAGTTCTTCGCCTGCCCTGGTCTTGCCAGCTTCCAAACATCTTGCCATGCTGCTGAAGCATACAACAATTAGTTTCATCTTCATCCATTTAATCCGGGATCGGGTCATGAGGCCAGGAGCCTAAGCAATGAGTTCCAGATGTCTCTCTCCTCATCCACTTCCTCCAGCTCTTCCAGGGGACACCGAAGCATTCCCAGACTGGCTGAGAGACAAAGTCCCTCCCGTGTATTCTAGGTCGACCCCGGGGTCTCTTCCCGGTTGGACATGCCCGAAATACCACACCAGGGAGGCGTTCTGGAGGCATTCTAATCAGATGCCCGAGCCACCTCAAGTGGCTCCTCTCGATGCGGAGGAGCAGCGGTTCTAACACAAGCAAGAATAATAAACATAAATACACTCACTATCCGAGTTACGACCTACGCGAGTTATGACCGTACTTATGATCACATCTAGCAGATATCTATTATGACTTTACTGTATACGTCTGGCAGTGCAGTGCATAAGATAGTTGTGGCAGCACAGTATCCCAGCATCTCACACTCACAGCATTGTACCACTACACTCAGTGAGTAGATACCGTCGCCGTAACATCTCTTTTACAGTACAATTTTACCTTCATTTACTGTACACCGTTACCATGCCCCCCAAGAGGAAGTCCAATTTATCAGATGGTAATTCTACCAAGAAAGCAAGGAAGGCACCATCGTTGGAGACGAAGATGAAAGAGAAAGTGAGATTTCGTGTCTACTATTTTGAAGGACAAGGACCGCATTAAGGAAGCAGTGAAAGCGGCAGCCCCAATTACGTCAACTATCATCACAAAACTGTGTGAAGGACCGAATGCAGAGATGGAAAAGTGGCTACACACGTGGTTGGAGGGCAAAGAAATGTGAAAGTGATGTTCCGAGCAGTGCAGAGTAAGGCTACACGTTTATTTCGCATGCTGAAAGAACGTGCAGGTGAAGAATACGCGTCACATGAATTCATAGTGAGTGCTGAGTGGTTTCGGTGCTAAATATCTGACTTACAAACAATCCGAATTATGACTGGTTGGTCAGAATAACCACAAAGATGTTGAAAGCAGTACACAGATGTATAAACAAACAAAATAAATATCACTTAGACCAGGGGCTGGCAACCGAAAATATTCAAAGAGCCACATTGGACCAATAAAACCAAAAACAAATCTGTCTGGAGCCGCAAAAAAAATAAAACCCTCATATAAGCTTTATATGAAGGCAACACAGGCTGTAAGTGTATATTAGCCTACTATCAAAATCACCAAGTACGCTACAAATACATAATGAGAATTCATGATTGTTTACTTTCCCTGCAGCGTCTCCTGGAGAGAATGACACCATGTGACTACTCTGTTGTACAATATTCGGTGCTTTTAATTTAACTTCCATTACTATACAGTCGGCCCTCGATTTACGAAATTAATCCGTTCCAGAGCATTTTTCGTAACCTGGAGTTTTCGTAAGTAGAGGCACATTTTACATGTAAAACGCGTGATTCGTTCCGAGGCGCCCAAGAATTCCTCATAAACCCTTTAAAAATTATGAAAGTACACCAATTTTGTATGAAATATGTGTTAAAAGTACAAGAAAATTATTTATTAAACCATTTTATTAACATATTTATTAATTAAACCATTATTAAACATTTTTATTAATGCACATACACACACACACACACACAAAACACTGTCTCTCTCTATCTCTCTCTGTCTCACACACACACACACTCACACACACACACACACTCACACACTCTCTCGCTCCCCCTCTCTCTCTCTCTCTCTCTCTCTGTCTCTCTCACACACACACACACACACACACACACACACAATACACATGGCGCGTGCAGCTGAATGTGGGCTCCGCCCACACGCAGAACGCCGGAGCATTTTAATATGGGGAATTCAAAGCGCATTCCCTGCTTGACAGATTGTAGGTCCAAACTCAGCTTTAACTTGATTCCATGAGGGAGCAGCGGTCCAGATGAGCCGCGTTTTGCTCACATTCGGCGGATGTGTGTCGCAGGCTATGACGCAGAAATATTGGACTAATTTTTTATACAAATTTTTAAAACCTTTTCCTACAGAAACCATATTTAACCTCCCCCCCTGCTTTTTCCATTTTCATACATTTTAGAAAAAGCTCCAGACAGCCACAAGGGTGGCACTAAAGAGCCGCGGGTTGCCGACCCCTGACTTAGACTATCAGCGAGACTTGAATGTAACCGTTCATCAAGCCAAAATTAGAAGCTTGAACTTAAGGAGTTCGGCCGTGCAGCCTATGTTGTGGGTGGAGTAAAATATTGGAACACAGAATAACTGAAAATGGGGAAGATACAACAAGAAAGTGACACTATTCTATCTGTCTCTTCATTAACGATCCCTGACATTGTATGTTTAAAAAACAAATAAAGCAGAATACAGTACTAATATTTTGTTTACCCATATGTGCTCCCAACTATTTCCAGGTATGCTTTAAATGTCACCATATGGATTTGATTACAAAACAGGTATGACTTTCAACTACCCAACTTCAAACTTGAATAACTATTTCCAAGTCCAAGTTTATTTGTGAATCAACACATCAAAATCTTTAGTTCATGCCTGGGAGATAATATCATATCAAATTATGTAGGTATGGTGAAAACAGTTTTTGAAATAATTCAAATATTTCCAAGTTCATACCGTCTTCATGCTCAATTTTGTGACAAGAAAAAGACCTCATTATTTTCATGTCCCACTGAGTCTCTGCTAAAGTCTCCACATGTCCAATAACCACGTGAATCGGCGCATAAGTGCCACACAGTGAACCACAGAATTTACACGTGTGGCAAAATTGGTATATAAGCACCAGATTTAAAACAGGATCGATGATATACATAACTTTTCCTGTCCATGTTAGATGGTGTATCTTGTGCTCCCACCAGTCACTGATGGATTCCCATTTATCAACTTTAAATAATAAAAAAAAAGTTGAACACGTGAATCTCCATCAATCATCTCAGTGTCACTAATTACACAATTGTTATCTAAAGCTATTACTGGTGAATAGAAGCTGTTTATTCTGTCCATGTTCCTGACTTTGAGTCGTCCTACTGATAATTAGATGATATAGTCTCAGATTTCTTTGCAAAAACACTCCAAATCCGTCAGATTGCAAGGTGTGCGCCGCCCTCTTCGGATCACCCCGCAGATGTTCAATCCAATTCAGGTCCCTTCACCTTGACTATGGCTCCAGTTCCAATGGAGAAAAATAGCCCCAAAGCACGATGTCACCACCACCACCACCATGCTTCACTGTCGGTACGGTGTTCTTTTGGTGATGTGCAGTGTGTACCATTTAAAATTATGGCTAAAAAGTTTGACCTTGGTTTCATCATACCATGATACGTTTTCCCCGGGTGTGTTTGGGCGATTTCAAATGTGCTGTAAGATGTGACCACAAAAAATGTCAGGAAAAGCCCACGAGAACAGCTGAACTTTATCTGCCGTTAATCAGAGACACTTTATTTTGGCAGGCATGTGATGCCTCTCATTGAACATGAGATTGAATATGATTGGTTAATTCTGAGCACAGCCACATCCCCATGAATAAGAGAGTGTGCACACCACAGTATCTCAGTTATTTATTTCTATTTCCTCTCCATAAAAGATTCCAGTTTGTTTTTCAGTTGAGTTGTACACATTACAGTACAGTACTGTTAAACGGGACAATGTGTAATTTCTATATGGTTGATGCAATATGTTTGTTATACACCCGGAATAACAACAGCCAAAAGGTTTCCACTTCCATCACACATTAACTCTTTGATTAAATTAACTTTTTATTTTATTAAAACATCAAATACTTCAGGTTTAAAGTAAATCCTCAATAAGGACCCATATAGCCATCGATTAGTCTCTTAATACTGACTGAATCATGATCTTTAAAATGTGCAGCTCACAGAATGATGGATCTCTGATATTAAAGGGCAATCATTTATTGTAACAGATTTTTCAATAAGGTGTAACAGTGAATATGTGAAATAAAAAAGACTTCTAAACTTTTAAAAAGTACCGATTCTGTTCTAATAAAACTGAGAAGCCCAGCTGATCTTGCAAAGTTTATCATGACCCTGCAGTCCCCCTCAGAATAAACTGCCTCGGCTACTCACCGCTCATTGTGCTCAGAGAATTAACAGCCAATAATAATCCGAGGCAGGGGCTCAGCGGGACCGCTGTCGAGCTCGGGATACAGCACCGAATCCAGGTTAATCCCGACTAGGAGTTCAAGAGAAACACATCCATCAGCACTGTCGCGGACATCAGATCCTTGAGACACGGAGCGACCGGGCTGTCCCCCGCGCGGGCTGCAGCGATTCGGGACGCGGCTTCTCCCCGTCACAGCGTTCAGTTTGGACCTCACACAACACAAGGGCGACGATTACGGGAACAATGTCGCCCAGGTACATTCCGCACGAGGGCTGCAGGTATCCGCGAGGGCGCCGCGCTCTACTCGAGTCCTCGCGCTGGGCGCATTAGGAGACGCTGCTGGGAGTGATCGCCCTAGTCTCGGGCGCACTGACGTCACACCGTACATTGGCGCTGTAGAGGGAGCGCGTGCAGCGTCTTTCTTCAACAGCGCGTGCAGAATGTACAGATCGTCCGTGGTGCAGAAAGAGCGCATCAGACCCACGGAAAAAAAGAGGGCTGGGTTTTGCTTCACCACTTCCAAGCGTCTTTTGAATATTCAGCGCCCCCTACTGCGCTACCTGGATTAAAAAAAAAAAAAAAAAAAAAAAAATATATATATATATATATATATATATATATATATATATATATATATATATATATATATATATATATATCATTCGTTCATTCATTAATTTATTCATTCTCTAAACTGCTTAATCCTAATTAGGGTCGCGGGGCGGTTTGCACTCCATCTTGGCCGACTCAGCAGTATACCCTGGACAGGTCGCCAGGTCATCGCAGGGCCAACACAGCCTTTCACACTCACTCTAACACCTCAGGGTGATTTGGAAAAGCAAATTAGCCTACTGTGCATGCGTTTGGACTGTGGGAGAAAACCGGAGTATCCAGATGAAACCCACACAAGCTCAGGAAGAGCTTCAACGCCCAAGCTGGGAAAGGAACCAAGGAATTCTTGCTATGAGGCGCACACGTGTTAACCACTACACCACCATGAGGCCAATACACACACACACACACACACACACACACACACACACACACACACACACACACACACACACACACACACACACACACACACACACACACACACACACACACACACACAGACTCTAGTCACTACTGCCCCCACCACCACCAGTCCAGCAGGCCATGTCTATCCCTGTCTGCCTGTCTGTGATGAGAGGATCATGTAAAAGAACCATTGCTGTCTTTTGTCAAGAGCTGCATAACTTTCAGAATGTTTCTGCCCTGCGATTGCCAGCAGAGCTGTCCAGGGTGTATACTGTCCTCGCCCAGACTCAGCTGAGCTGTGCATCAGCCTCCACACAACCGTAATTAGTATTAAGTGGTTCAAAAAAGTGAATGAATAAATGAACACAGAGAGAGAGAGAGAGAGAGAGAGAGAGAGAGAGAGAGAGAGAGAGAAAGTGAGACCCAGGTATACAGAAAAAAATATTCTGGGCTCTGGGGGATACAAGCAATTTTGTATTAATCATTAATTGTGATATTATGCACAATATTGGTCCCCACTGTAAGAAGTACACTGTAGAGGTACACTGTAGAAGTACACTGTAGAAGTACACTGTGGAAGTACACTGTAAAGGTACACTGTAGAAGTACACCATAGAAGTACACCATAGAAGTACACTATCGAGGTACACTGTAGAGGTACACCATAGAAGTACACCGTAGAGATACAACACAGAGGTACACTGTAGAAGTACACTGTAAAGGTACACTGTAGAAGTACAGTGTAGGAGTACCTTGTAGAAGTACACTGTAGAGGTACACTGTAGATGTACACTTTAGAGGTACACTGTAGCGGTCCACCATAGATGTACACTGAAGAACTACACTGTGGAAGTACACTATAGAACTACACTATTGAATTACACCATAGAGGCACACTGTAGACGTACACCATAGAGGTACACTTTAGAAGTACACTGTAGAAGTACACCATAGAGGTACAATGTAGAAGTACATCGTAGAGGTACACTGTTGAAGTACACTATAGAAGTACACCATAGAGGTACACCGTAGAAGTACACTGGAGAAGTACAGCGTAGAGGTACGCTGTAAAAGTACACCATAGAGGTACACTGTAGAAGTACATTGTAGAAATACACTGTAGAAGTACACCGAATAAGTACACTGTAGAATTACACCATAGAAGTACACCGTAGAGATACAACATAGAGGTACACTGTAGAAGTACACTGTAAAGGTTCACTGTAGAAGTACACTGCAGAAGTACCTTGTAGAAGTACACTGTAGAGGTACACTGTAAAAGTACATTGTAAAAGTACACTTTAGAGGTCCACCAGAGATGTACACTGAAGAACGACACTGTAGAAGTACACCATAGAAGTACACTATCGAATTACACCATAGAGGCAAACTGTAGAAGTACACTGTAGAAGTACACCATAGAGGTACACTGTAAAAGTACACTGTAGAGGTTCACTTTAGAAGTACACTGTAGAAGTACACCGTAGATGTACAATGTAGAAGTACACTGTAGAGGTACACTGTAAAAGTACACCGTAGAAGTACATTGTAGAAGTACATTGTAGAAGTTCACTGGAGAAGTACACCGTAGAGGTACACTGTAAAAGTACATCGTAGAGGTACACTTTAGAAGTACACTGGAGAAGTACACCATAGAGGTACACTTTAGAAGTACACTGGAGAAGTACACCGTAGAGGTACACTTTAGAAGTACACTGGAGAAGTACACCGTAGAGGTACAGTGTAGAAGTAGCTCTGACTTTCCTGCTGGGAGTTTACATGCACTCTTGGTGTTCATGTAGATTTCCTCTGGGTATTCCGACTTTCTCTCCTCATCCAAAGATGAGCACATTAAGTTAGCTGGCTGTACCAAATTTCCTCTAGGTGTAAATGTAAGTATAAATGGTTATGTGTGTGTTGTGCCTGTGATGGTTTGGTGAGCTGTTTAGGGTGTACATTGCTTTCGCCCAGTATTCACTGAGATAGACTCCAGCCTCCCTGCAACCCTAATTGGATTAAGTTTAGCAAATGAGTGAGTGAAAAAGTACACTGTAAACCATAACTTTTTAAAGCATTGATTGGACGAAATTAAAAATAAAATTGTGAAGATAGTGTTTTTTGTTTATTAATAAAAAGAAAAGAGGAAACAGACCAAAATTTCAAATGTCAAAGTTTCTTCAAAGCTCAAGTTCATCAGTCAAGCATGGTGTTGGTCGTGTCAGGTGTTGCACTTGCATGACTGTTTACTCCATTCCATTCATTTTTGTACTTTTATTTTTGTAATTTTTGCTTAATCCTGATTCGGATTATGAGGAGGTTGATGCCCATCTCAGGTACATCTACGGTGTACTTCTACAGTGTACTTCTAAACTGTAATTAACAGATGCTTCCAATTTTAAAGAAACTTCATCATACAACAAAACAATAAAACAGAACACAATGCCAACCCAATGACTCCATCTGTGGGTGCAAGGTAAGACTGGCTTAATCACTCAACAGACCTGAAACCAACTGATACTTGACATTGAGCCTAAAAAGAATTAACAGCTGAAACGAGCTGTAGTACAAGCCTGGAAGAGCCCAGAAAAGAAAATGCAACTGTTTGGTGTTGTCAATTGTCGCCATCTTGTCCAATAATTGCAAGCAAAAACAAAAACAAGGCGAACCATCAAAATGAAACAAAGTAGGCTTTCAAAAGCTCTGCATGGCTCAGTTTAGTTTAATTTCACTAGTAATCACCACACATCTACAACATTTCTCCGCCATGACAGAGTTTGCACAGTAGGGACTTTCTGTTGCTATCATGAAGTCTATGAAGTGTAAGCGAGAATGAAAGTCTGCAGTGGAAGCTGCTCTAAGACTGCAAGGAAAACCTGCCTTCTCTATAATGTCACCGAAGATTACGTCAAATATATGCGTTTGTATCTGCATCAGTATTACAGTTAGAGTGTTACTACATGATTTGATGGATTTTTTTTTTCAGTATACATTTCTGAGTCAGTGTGATCCATCAAAACCCACAGGTGAGCAACATCACTGGAGTTTGAAGGCAATCAGAATACACTTTGCTTCTAGAGCAGAATTTCCAGTGAAGCTGAGCATCTGTTAAGGTCCATTAAAGTCTGTTAAGCTTTACTGCGCCCTACTACATTTCCCACTTTATATCATGATTGGCATCAAATCATAATACAGTATATCATAAAATAAGCAGCGTCATCATTGCAAATCTACCAAATTCCCTCAAGATCGAGATTCTTTCAACTAGTGGAACTCACGGACATTGTGCCCCCGTGTGCACCAGGGGTAACTGACAGCACATTAGAATTATGATATAAATAACGTGATGCCATGTTGTACTAATTTAAAGATTTAGGCATAAAATGTGTTCCCCTGTTTGACAGACCACCAGTCGCTTCCAACAGCCAAGTACACTTACTAATTTTTAGGCCAATCCCCTTCTCCCAATACTAAGGTCCAGCATACTGCAGAATGAATATTAAAATTTTTAAATCTAACAGTTAATTAGAAAAAAAAAAAAAGGACGGCATGGTAGTGCAACGCTAAGAACTATCACCTTCCAGTAAAAGTGTTCTGGTTTGCGCGTATGTATCTGATTTTACGGAAAAAGGATCCCGCAGCCAGAAGCAGAAAGAGAAGCTGTATGTTTACGTAAAAGACATAGCTAATGGCATTTGCTCGCGGAAATTACATCCTTAAAAAATAAAAAATAAATAAAATTGAGAAATGATTGTATTAATCCGTGAGATTTTAGACACCTTGCGTGAGCGATTGAGGAGGAGATGAATTGCGTGAGTCTTACACTTGATGCATGAGAGTTAATTATGGTCCCAAGGCAATCAGCTGGTTTGCAGGTTGCAGTATTTTCATTCTGTCCATTTGTGTTTTGCTTCCCAGCTCTGCTTGGCTTCTTGCACATGAGCTGATCAAAACGAGGGAAATTTACCTCTTTACCCAAAAACAACTTGCGCAGGCTGTTGCATATAATCCAATAAAATTAGAGTTTCAAGGTATCAGCCCCGCCCACACACAGGAGTACAGAAAGGATTGGCTCTCCGCTGCGCGCCACAGTGACAAGTGGCATTGAAAATGGATGTATAGATTTAAATGAGTGAGATTGATTTATGTTTTTGTTTTATTTGATGGCTTTTTTCTGTATTTTTATTTAAAGGACAGCAAAATTATGAATTAGTTATTTTGTTAAGAAAGGCCATCTGAGAGCCAGATGCAGTCATCAAAAGAGCCACATCTGGCTCGCGAGCCATAGGTTCCCGAACCCTGAACAGGCTCACGGGTGACTCATGTTGTCCTTGTAGGCGACCTGGTGCCCGCGGGCACCATGTTGGTGACCCCTAATCTAGAGGATGTCTGAAGCAGCTCTTATATTCAGTTAACTGTTTCACCTGATTTGAACTCAGTGTGCTTTTTCATGACATACCACCAATATCGTCACATAAAAAACTGAACAATGCATCACTTCTAAAGTTTTTATAAAAAGTAAAAAATGGCTACAAAATCATTTTAAATGTTAACTGACGTTTGTGGCTGCAAGAATGCATGTCATGCACATGTGTTTTCAAGTAGTATAAAATATTTTGTGTATGCCGAGAGAATGTCAAAGATAATTAACGTTGTGGACACCCATGCACAAGATCAAGAACTGACCAAGGTGTGGCCAGTTGCCTGATGTCACCCTGTGCCCTCATGTCTGCCTTCTGCTTCTCTCTTTTAGTCAGTCATGCCAGACTCCCTGCTTATAGTCAGCAATAATAAATTCTTCTTTTGCCATTTACTCTATTATGAGCATAATTAACAGTCTCGCTCTCTTACCTTTTTTCTCTTTCTCTCTCTTTGTGTTTTTGCTCAGGTACACATGTTACTTCTGGGATGCCGGTTTCTTTCCTGGTGTTCTGATGCTGGCTGGAATTCTAACCTTGGAAGCCTCACACTCCTGCTCATGAGGATCCACATGGACCTAAATGTGCACTTAAAGCCGTGAAGATGACTTTCATTGGTGGTAGTATAAATTATTTTACTAAAATGAGTTTGTGCTTACCCCAGTGCAGCTAACTGGGTTATCAAAGGCTGGCCATGTCCCTCACTGTCTTTGGTGAGAGGTTCATGTAAAAGAACCATTGCTGACTTTCGTAAAGAGTAGCTACAAAGTCTTCAGCATGTTTCTGCCCTGCGATGGCCTGGCGAGCTGTACAGGGTGTACTCCGCCCTCGCCCAGAGCCAGCTGGGATAGGCGCCAGCCTCCCCACAATCCTAATTAGGATTAAATGGTTACAGAAAATGAATGAATGAGTTAGTACTTACAGTTGTGGTGTACCATCCGGACATGACTGTCTATGGCAGCATAACGAAAAGACAGAGAACCAGAATGAAGGCAGACACGAGGGCGCCCAGTGACATTGGGTAATCTGCCACTCCACTGTCAATGGACCTGGGTGAGCATGTAGAGTAGGGGAGTGACAGCATCCCAACATCACAGTTTACCAGAACTTTCCATGCCTGAGACCGCCAGATCTGCTCCTTTACATAATAAAAGCCTTTAAACTAAATTCTCAAATAAACATGTAATTTTACAGCCTCATCTTAGAAACAGAGATGTTCACTTCCAATTTATATCATTTTGGATCACTGGGTGTGAAACCCTGGAGCAGGCAAAGCTCTTCCAATGTGGGAGAAGATTTGAATGTCACTACTGAAGTGGATTTCATTGCAGTGATAGAAGCTTTAATGGTGCGGCAAAGAGTTTCCCATCCATAGTGTACGGGGCACTGTTTGGGGTAGTGATGATCTCATGGATAGGGCACAGGATCGCTGATCCTAAGGTTGGGGGTTCGAGTCTCCACAGTGCAGCTAACTGGGTTATCAAAGGCTGGCCATGTCTCTCACTGTCTATGGTGAGAAGCATGTAAAAGAACCATTGCTGACTTTCGTAAAGAGTAGGTTGCAAAGCCGTCAGCGTGTTTCTGTCCATTGCTAAAGGGTTGTGACAGGAAGGGCATCCGACGTAAAAAAAACCATGCCAAATCAAATGTGCGAATCAGATGATTCGCTGAGGCGATTCTCAAGAACGGGAAAAGCCGAAAGAAAAAAAGAAAAAAAAAAGTGTCGGGGGCACTGTTTGGTAAAAAAAAGTTTTAACAAACCACCTTACTTTTCACACCACCGTTAAAGCTTCATAATTATCTTAAAGACACGAAGTCTGGTAATGTGCGCTGTTTGTGTGTTTTGTGTAATAGCTCAGAGTTGAGAGAAAGGCTTGTATTTTTCATTCACCTTAATTTTTTAATTGGAACAAGCCAACATCTGTGATTTGGTGGACATCCATAGCCATGGCATGGATGAGACGTATGTGTGTGAAAGAAGCATTGACATTGAGGTATATATTGGAATTTTAGAGAAACATTCTATATGTTGCCACCAAGCCAAATTTGCTCCCCTTGAAGTTCATGCATATTTTAACAGGAAAATGCCAGGCCTTATTCTGTATGATTTTCACCGCTGTGGCCTTGTGGTGTGATTGACAGGCCTACCACCAGTTCAGGTATCTTTTTTATTGGATATCGATTTTAACCAATCATGGTGCATACTCATAGAAAGCTGTTCACTGCTACTGCTATTATGGTTTTTAGATGCATTCAGGGAATGATATCTCAGAAACGATATCGTAAAAGGCTACAGGGAGTTTGTGTAATGATTCTTCCAAAGCTAAAAACTTAATTGGAAATATATGCAATAAATTAAATCATGCGGCATACACCCCTCCCCCTACACTTCTTCTTCTGGCTTTTTCCTTTTTTCAGGGTTTGCCACAGCGAATCATCTGATTCATGTGTTTGATTTTGGCATAGGTTTTTACGTCGGATGCCCTTCCTGACACAACGATTCAGCAAGGGACAGAAACACGCTGACGGCTTTGCAGCCTACTCTTTACGAAAGTCAACAATGGTTCTTTTACATGAACCTCTCACCATAGACAGTGAGAGACATGGCCAGCCTTTGATAACCCAGTTAGCTGCACTGGGGGGACAGTGACAACCTTGAGGAGAGTGAGAATCGAACCCCCAACCTTAGGATCAGCAATCCAACACCCTACACCACCAGGCCACCACTGCCCTTATAAATAACTGAATAAACATTGAAAAATACGCACACACACTATATAATGTATATAATTGTTCTTCCAACTAAATTTATAAAGAAGGTCAAACAGTTTATTGTGCATCATTAAATATTTTGGCAAAATATAAATTTGATTGGTTTATTAGTTCTCCTGTTTCTGTATTACTGAAAGCACAGCAACCTCCAGCTCTGGTACAGTAGACTCCAGAGGGCAGTGTTTTATCATCTGATCAAACTTACCTTCGCATAAGAAAAGATACGAACCTGGAACAGAGATTTGTGTCTTCAAATCTGTTATTTAAAAATGACACAGACTCAATGGCTTCTTTATTGAACAATATTATTGAGCATCTGAGTCACCATTTGAGATATTCTACACCACGTTTTCTGTTGGAACAATCAGACTACTACAACAATTTTAAATAGGAAGCAGCCATTCTGCTATCCCTATATATTGCATTAAGCCTCTCTGTTCCGCAGTGTGTGTAGTCTCAAAAAAACAAAGGATGTCGGGAATAGAGGAAATAGGACAATGGAGGGATATGAGAGCCACTGTTTCCCTCTCACACTGCCTCATTTACAGCCTGACTACGCATATTCCATCTACATGCTCAAATTTTGACAAGGTCAAAAGGCAAGATTAAGAAGAGGTCATGCTTAACATCCAGGTATACAGCTTATTTATTTGTGTGTGTGTGTGTGTGTGTGTGTGTGTGTGTGTGTGTGTGTGTGTGTGTGTGTGTGTGTGTGTGTATTTATACTTAATTTTCGGAAAACCCCATTTCCAGATACGTTGGAATATTTTCCAAAATGCAACGAAAACAAAGATCTTCGAGTTGTTAATTTACTAGGAAATTTATATAACTGACAAAGGCACAAACAAAAGATTTCTGACACAATATATTTACTGGTAGTCTAAATAGCACTCATCGATTATACGTCACCACTCTGTGTTGCATGCTACATAGTACACACATCGGGCCAAGTAGACAAGCGTTTGTCACAGTGTGCGGGTCATGGCGAATTCTGGAGAATTTTAAAACCTGATATCAGCAAACATTCTTTCTGTCAGCTGAAGAGATGGATGCAATGCAGGGGCTACGGGTCACGGGGTGGAAGCCGACGATTACAAGTGAATTTCAGTTCACTGTTTTATAACCGGTTGGTGTACAAACCGGATTTGAAAAAAGTTGGGACACTACACAAATTGTAAATAAAAACTGAATGCAATGATGTGGAAGTGCCATTTCAGTATTTTATTTTCAATAGAAGATAGATGACATGGTCAAAAGTTTAAACTGAGAAAATTATGTTGATTTTAAATTTCATGGTGTCAACAAATCTCAAAAAAGTTGGGACAAGGCCATTTTCACCACTGTGAGGCATCCTCTGTTCTTTTTACAACAGTCTGCAAATGTCTCAGGACCGAGGAGACAAGTTTCTCAAGTTTAGAAATAGGATTGCTGTCCCATTCTTCTCTAATACAGGCCTCAAACTGTTCAACTGTCTTGGACCTTCTTTTTTGCACCTTCCTCTTTCATCATAATCGTCATCATCATCATCATCATCATCATCATCATCATCATCATCATCCTCATCATCATCATCATCATCATCATCATCATCATTATCATCTTCTTCTGCTTAATCCGGTGTCGGGTTACAAGGGCAGAAACCTAAGCAAAAAGGTCCAGACGTCCCTATCCCCAGCTACTTCCTCCAGCTTTTCAGGGGGACACCGAGGTGTTCCCAGACAAGCCGAGAGACATAGTCCCTCTAGAGTGTTTTAGGTTGACCCCGGGGTCTCTTCCTGGTTGGACATGCCTGAAACATCCCACCCAGGAAGGTGTTCGGGAGCATTCTGACCAGATGCTCGAGCTACCTTAACTGGCCCCTCTCAATGCGGAGGAGCGGCAGTTCAAGTCCGAGCTCTCCCCGGACAGTAGAGCTTCTCACCTTATCTCTAAGGGAAACCCACCCGGCGAAGGAATCTCATTTCAGCTGCTTGTATCTGCGATCTTGTTCTTTTGGTCACGACCCAAAGCTCATGACCATAGGTGAGGGTTGGAAGGAAGAACGACTGTTAAAAGCCAGAAGGACATGGTCGAAAGCCTTCTCCCAATCCACAAAACACATGTGAACAGATTGGGCAAACTCCCATCACCCCCTCCAAGACCCTGTGGAGTATATAGTGCTATGAGTAGTGCAAGAGTGCTATGGCCAGGACGAAAACCACATTGTTCCTCCTGAATTCGAGGTTCGACTATTGGTCGGATCGTCCTCTCTAGTGCCCCCCGCATAGACTTTCTTGGGTAGGCCGAGGAGTTTGATTCTCCAATAATTTGGAACACACCCTCCGGTCCCCCTTTTTAAAAAGGGGGGACTACCACCCCAGTTTGCCAATCCAGAGGTATAGCCCCCGATGACCACGCGATGTTTGCAGAGACGTGTCAACCAAGACAGTCCTACAGCATCCAGAGCCCTGAGATATTCAGGGCGGATCTCATCCAACCCTGGAGCCCGACCAACGAAAAGCTTTTTGACTACCTTAGTGTCGTCGACTCCAGTGCAGACACCCTCCTAAAATCCCCAGAGTCTTCTTCCTCCACGGAAGAGGTGTTGGTGGGATTGAGGAGGTCCTCAAAGTATTCCTTCCACCTCCCAATGACATCCCTAGTTGGGGTGAGCAGCTGCCCACCTCCACTGTAAACAGTGTTTGTGGAGAACTGCTTCCTCCTCCTGAGTCCAGAACCTTTTTGAGGCCAACCAATAATCACTCTCCAGGCCCTCACCGAACTCCTCCCACACCCGAGATTTTGCAGCAGAGGCAACAGTTTGGACTGCCAGTACCTGTATAGGCCTGATAGGCCTCCTTTTTCAGCCAGACAGACCCCATCACCACAGGTGTTCACCACTGCATTCGGGGGGGGGTTACCACCACGACTAGCACTGATGACCTTCCGGCCACAGTTATAGGCTGCCGTCTCAGCAAATGGAGGCACGAAACATGGCCCTTTCAGATTCCATGTCACCCGCCTCCTCCAGGACGTGGCTGTAGATCAGCCAGAGGTGGGCGTTAAAGGCCCCTTGAATAGGAGACTCTGCGAAATGTTCCAAGCAGACCCTATATTACATGCTTGGGCCTGCCAGGTCTGGAAGGCAGCCTCCCCCACCATCGAAGCCAATTCACCACCAGGTGCTGATTGGTTGACAGCTCAGCTCTCTTCTTTATCCGAGTGTCCAGAACATGTAGCCGCAAGTCCGGTGACAGAACTACAAAGTCGATCATCAAACTCTTACTTAGGGTGTCCTGGTGCCAAGTGCACTTATGGACACCCATATGTTCAAACATGGTGTCCGCGATAGACGAACTGTGATGAGCACAGAAGTCCAATAATGAAACACCACTCGGCTTCAGACTGGAGAGGCTGTACCTACCGATCACACTGTTCCAGGTCACACTATCATTGCCCACATGGGAGTTGAAGTCTCCCAAGGGAGCATTCGCCAACACACCCCCTAAAGACTCCAAGAAGGGTCGGCACTCTGAACTGTCATTTGGTGCATAAACACAAATAACAGTCAGGACCCGTTTCCCCACAGAAGGCAGAGGGAAGCTACTTTTTCATCAACCAGGGAGAACCCCAATGTTTGGGCACCGAGACAGGGGGCAACGAGGATGCCCACATCGGTTCACCACCTCTCCCCATGAGCAACTCCAGAATGGAATAAGGTCCAGTCTCTCTCGAAATGGGTGGTTCCAGAGCCCAAGCTATGCATTGAGGTGATCCGAATATATCTAGCCAGTATCTCTCCACCTCACGCACCACCTCAGGCTCCTTCCTTGCAAGAGAGGTGACATTCCATGTCCCAAGAGTCAGAAACAGTAATCGAGGATTGGTCCAACAGAACCCATGCCTTTGGCTGCCACCCAACTCACATTGCACCCGACTCCTACAGCTCCTCCCACAGGTGGTAGGTGCATGGGGTAGGTGGACCCATGTGTCCTTTTTGGGCTGGGCCCGGCCGGGCTCCATGGGCATAAGCCTGACCACCAGGCGCTCACCTTCGAGCCCCTCCCCAGCCCTGGCTTTAGGGGGGACCCTGGTGACCCGCATCTGGTCAAGGGAAACTGTGTCCTTTTTGTATTTAGCATAGAGGTCTTCTGAACCTCACTTCGTCTGAACCTTTACCAGGACCTGTTTGCCTTGGGTGACTCTACCAGGGGCATTATGCCCCCTACAACATAGCTTCTAGGATCCTTATGTCACGGAAACCCCTCCACCACAATAAAGTGGTGATTCAAGGATTCACCTTCCTCTTTATGATGTGCCAACTGTTCTCTATAGGTGAAAGATTGGACTGCAGGCTGGCCATTTCAATACCCAGATCCTTTTCCTATGCAGCCATGATGTTTTAATTAATGCTGCATGTAGTCTGGCATTAACATGTTGATAAATGCAAGGACTTCTCTGAAAGAGACAATGTCTGGATGGGAGCGTATGTTGTTCTAGAGCCTGAATATACCCTTCTGCATTGATGGTGCCTTTCCAGATGTGCAAGCTGCCCATGCCACATACACTCATGCAACCCCATACCATCACAGATGCAGGCTTCTGAACTGAGCGTTGATAACAACTTGGGTTGTCCTTGTCCTCTTTAGTCTGGATGACACGGCGTCCCAGTTTTCCATAAATTACTTTGAATCATGATTCTTCTGACCACAGAACAGTTTTGCACTTTGCCACACTCCATTTCAAATGACCCCTGGCCCAGAAAAAACTCCTGCGCTTCTGGGTCTGATTTAGAAATGGCTTCTTCTTTGTACTGTAGAGTTTCAGCTGGCAACGGCAGATGGCACGGTGGATTGTGTTCATCGACAATGGTTTCTGGAAGTATTGCTGAGCCTATTCTGTGATTTCCCTTACAGTAGCATTCCTGTTTGTGGTGCAGTGCTGTTTAAGGGCTCAAAGATCACAGTATGGTTTTTTGGCCTTGACCCTTATGCACAGAGATTGTTCCAGATTCTCTGAATCATTGATGTTATGCACTGTAGCTGATTATAACTTCAAACTCTTTACAATTTTTCACTGGGAAGCACTTTCTGACATTGCTCCAGTATCTTTCTGTGCAACATTGGGGGAATTGGTGATCCTCTTCCCATCTTCGCTTCTGAGAGACACTGCCACTCTGAGAAGCTGTTTTTATACTGCCAATGGACCTCATTAGTGGTAATTGGTCGTCCAGCTGTTTGTTATAAGTGCAATTGACTTTTCCAGCCTCTTATTGCGACCTGTGCCAACTTTTTTGAGATTTATTGACACCATGAAATTTAAGATCAACATATTTTTACCTTCAGATGATACATTTTCTTAGTTTAAACTTTTGACCGTGTCATCTATGTTCTATTTGGAATAAAATATTGAAATTTGGCGCTTCCACATCATTGCATTCAGTTTATATTCACAATTTGCATGGTGTGCCAACTTTTTTGGAATCTGGTTTGTACATGGTTTGCTTGTATGCATAAGAAAGACACTCACAAATAATTATATCATAAGCAAAGCACAGACTGAGGGAAAGTATGTGCACTGAGATTTTTCTGCTGGTTTTGCTCCAAAGAGTTTAAGTCAGGGGTCGGCAACCCGTGGCTCCGGAGCCGCATGCGGCTCTTTCACCTCTCTGATGCGGCTCCATGGCTTTTAAAAATAATGAATGTGTACTTTTCAGTGGCTGACAGGTTCAAACGTGCTTCATCTACAAAAACCACTGCATCACCAAAAACAACTACAAAAAGAAAATGCTGCTTATTTACTCACATCGAAGCACTCCGGGCTCTCAGGGGTTAGAGAGTTAAACCAGCTTTCACCTGAATGACGGGAGAATCTGCCTAAGGCAGAGTCCTGCAACGGTTGGGTACCCACAGGTACCCAATGGGTAACCTTGCAAAAAATGCTCTTTTAGGGTTGAAAATGTTATAGATGAAAATTAACAGTCAAGGGTGTGGGCGGATATTTATTTCATGTGGGCAGGGTGATTTTGTGTGTGTGCTCTTGTGGACATTACTATCGTTATATTAATCAGCTACAATGAGAATCTCAGTGTTTTTGATCTGCTGTGTTGGTGGAGGGAACATGCTACCAAACCCTTGTGCTCATGGCAAGGAGTGTTCTTGCCATCCGAGCAAGAGAGATTTTTCTGCCGCCAAGGTTTGTAATCCAGGAATGGAAATCACAACTGAAGTAAGAGACGGTGAATGAGATCTGGTTTATGCACAGCAATCTCTGAATGAAATAACTCTCCTCCCAGTGACAAAATAAAAGACTGGGCGTGGTTCAGTCTCCACTCTGAGAATGGGTCGTTAGTACAATATTAAGCATTAATATTATTTTAAAGAATGTTGAGCAGGCTCCTTCTTAAAATAAGTCTTCATATACTTTTCTGTGTTGCTGTCATTTTTGTAAATGAAAACTATGACAAAACAATATTAATATAACGAATAAAGAAAAAGAAGATCCCACAAAGGGAGTGATGGTAAGGTAGACTACCAAACCCATGAACACATCTGGCTGCATCCCATCCCTCGCTTCGTGGGATAGATATTCTTTTTCTTTATAAAAATACAAGGACTCGAACGTCATTCATTCATTTTCTGAACTGTTTAATTCTAATTAGGGTTGCAGGGAGGTTGGCGCCCATCCCAGCCGACTCTGGGCGAGGGCAGAGTACAGCCCGGACAACTCGCTAGGCCTTTGCAGGGCAGGAACACGCTGATGGCTATGCAGCTCCTCTTATTGAAAGTCAGCAATGGTTCTTTTCTAGCCTCACACCATAGACAGTGAGAGACATGGCCAGCCTTTGATAACCTAGTTAGCTGCACTGGGGGAACAGTGACAACCCGTGGAGAGTAGGGCTTGAACCCACAACCTTAGGATCAGTGATCCAGCACCTTTTACCACCAGGTCACCACTGCCTCAGGACTCAAATAGACATTGGGAATTTTCATTGAAAGTAACTTTTTATTCAAGGTCTTTTTTTTTTTTTTATCTAAATGTTTTTGTTGCAAGCAGAATTGTAATTTCATTGTCTCTGCAGTCGTTTAAATCAATGCAAAACATTGTTTTTTTATATTCACATAAAGGGAAAAGGGGGAAAAAACATTATGTGCAGTGTTACTTTATTTTAAATGTCAAAAAAGGATTTGTGGCTCCCAGTGTTTTCTGTGGAAAACGGGTCCAAATGGCTCTTTGAATGGCAACGGTTGCCGACCCATGGTTTAGGTTATGCTGAGGTCGCAGCTGTCAGTATGCTTATTTGTGCCAGTAATTAACAGGTAACTGCTTTATTTACCAATAAATACTGTACGCTGTTTATTTATAAATAAGACACTCTTTATAGATAATTATATCGTGAGTAAACCATGTGCGCTGTTAGCTTGTTTAGCATTTCATTTATCTGCAATTAAAGAATACCACAGTTCAGAACTAATGTACTTATATACAATTTCACTGTTATTTCTACTGATTTACACTGATCTACACTGATTGAATAATTATAGGACTCCAGACACCGGTGGACTTTTTTATACTTTCTTCTGTTGTCGTGAAACAACATCCACAGTCCACAATATCTGCAAACTGTACACACAGCCATAGATAGAATTTTGTCTGCTAACTCAGTCTTGTAAAGGCTGTAAAGTAAACTATATCATGACATTTTACCCATTGTGTTCCATCACCTTTCCTTTTAATTGCACGTTTCTTAATCATTCGGAAATGACGATACTAACTGTTGCAGTTCTGCAATTGAACTTTTTGTCCATATTTGCTTGATACAAGACTTATTTAACTGCTGCGGACCTTGTTGTCTGACTATTTTCTCCATAATGGCCCATGCAACAGGAGACAGACTGACAGCAAGTCAGTCGAGGCCACCAAGCACACACACACACTTGGTATCTACAGAGCCACATTATTGTAACTTGTGCATCATGAGGCCTGGCATTGTCCTGCTAAAATAAACATGGACTTCCAGGAAGAGATGCATTGATAGCAATGAACATACACCTAACAATACCCTGCAATGCTGGCCAGGGTGTACCTCGCCCTCGCCCAGAGTCGGCTGAGATGGGGGCTGGCCTCCTCACGACCCTAATTAGAATTAACTGGTTCAGAAAATGAAGGAATGAATGAACTTAAACGCCTGTACCACTGATATACTGACACATATAAAACGGCCTTTAATCATTGCAGACCAACGATGTCCTCATCCTAATCCTGAGATGATTAAAAAAAGTATTGTTTATTTTTACACAGCCTATTTTTAGCATTTCGTATGGAAGGTAAGCTGCACACACAGAGCATAACCACATTTGTTAAAAACATCTCTGAAACTGTTTTAACGTTTTTGAAAATATGGCACTGGAACAAACAAGAGCATTTAATGACATCATGGCAGCACATTGATGTAGATTTTAGAAAGTCCACCTCACAGCAAGAAGGCTGTGGGTTTCCAAAGCCGGCGAGCGTGGTCCAAATTGCCCCCAGGTGTGAGTGTGAGTGTGAGTATGATAGGGTGTGTATGTGTGTGTGTGTGTGTGTGTGTGTGTGTGTGTGTGTGTGTGTGTGTGTGTGTGTGTGTGCGCGTGTGTGTGTGTGCGCGTGTGTGTGCGTGTGTGTGTGTGTGTGTGTGTGTGTGTGTGTGTGTGTGTGTGTGTTGGCTCTGCGATGGACTGTCTCTTGTTGTTCAGGGTGTTCTCCACCTTTACCCAAAGTCAGCTGAGATATGCGTCAGCCTCCCTGTAACACTTTTAATCAGGCGGTTCAGCAGATTAATGAATGAGTGAATGATATGGAGAATTATTGAGCTCAAGGGATTTTTATTGACTGTCTCAGTGGAAAACTCCCTCTGAAATCTGAAACGTTTTCCATATCACACAAAAATCAAATGCTATAATTGTGTCATTATTTGTTTAAAATATTTTGACTTATTCAACTTAGCTGATGTCAATGAAGGATTGTCTGCCTCAAAGAAGACTACCACGAATTATTTTGGTGTTCTAAATTATAAAATATTTTGAATGAGTTATAAGAATAAAGAGTCTGTTCACCCAGAATAGTATTTACAGGGATCCCTCACATCCGCGGTTAATGGGTACCGAGACCGTGCACACACTCAGATGCACACCTCACATAAAAATGTAAGTAGTTTTGTTGGAGGGGGGGGTGGATTTTTTTTTTTTTTTTTTTTTTTGCATAATTGGCCTTGTTTTGTGGCATATTTTTGAAAAACCCACAATACACTGGAGCCACAGGAACTGAAGCATGAAGTAGCGATGGATCACTGTATCCCAATCAGATATATAATCTGATATACAGGACGTATAAATATGTACATACTGGAATATACTGAACATTAGAGCTCTTCACATTTGACTTTTTCATCGAACATATGCAAACTAATATTTTTCCCATTCTCCAACATCTAAATTAACTAAATATAGCAGTTACTTTGATCTTGGACCTTGGCTGTGCCTTCCCCAAGAGCCATTTAGTTTTATTGTTGACGTTTTTCAAAAACCCCCCAGTGCAGCTAACTGGGTTATCAAAGGCCGGCCATGTCTCTCACTGTCTATGGTGTGAGGCATGTAAAAGAACCATTGCTGACTTTCCACAAGAGTAGGCTGCAAAGCCGTCAGCGTGTTTCCGCCCTGCGGTGGCCTGGCGAGCTGTCCAGGGTGTACTCTGCCCTCGCCCTGAGTTGGCTGGGATGGGCACCAGCCTCCCCGCGACCCTAATTAGGATGAAGCGGTTACAGAAAATGAACTGAACTGAAGTTTTTCAAAAATGCTGAAAAATTGGGGATATTATGTGTTTGTTTTCATTGTAGCATCCCAGAGGTTGATGCTATAGCATTAAAAGTGGTACCAAATGCAAGCCAACAAAATTTTCTTGACCAGTTTACCACTACATAGTTATCTTCTAGATGCCATGATGTCAGCAGTTCACAAATCTTAACAAATCAATCTTACCTGACAATCTAAAATGAAGATAAAAAACAGAATTAGTGATATGTGATTGTGATATACCTGCATTAAGACTAACATTTTTGAGACAAAGTTATGTACTGTATGTTATCCTTTTGAAGCACAAAAAAAATCGGTATTTCTTCGTTAAAATTTACACAGATGTTCCTGTGTTTACTACCATATGCAAGAAAATGTTATTGGCTTGCATTTGGTAGCACTTTTAATGCTATAGCATCAGCCTCTGGGAAGCTACAATGAAAACAAAGACATAATATCCCCAATTTTTCAGCGTTTTTGAAAAACGTCAACAATAAAACTACATGGCTCTTGGGGCAGGCATAGCCAAGGTCCAAGATCAAAGTAACCGGTATATTTAGTTAATTTAGACCTTGGAGAATGGGGAAAATATCAGTTTGCATATGTTTGATGAAAAAAGTCAAATTTGAAGAGGTCTAACCGAACATACTACGCTGGTAATTATAAGTGGAAGATTTTTTAAACTTCCCCAGCTATAGCTGCGTAATGTAGCCAGCATGTCTCACTACGGGTTGAGTATTGTTACAGAGCACATGATTTATCATTCTGCTGAAATATGACAGAATCCTAAACAACAGGAAACTAGACTTCCGGGACTTGAACACAGAAGCAATGGATGCTTCCCCTTCACCAAACCACCTTCTCATCTGCAGTTCAAAGCCAAACTTGTCAGCTGGTGTTTTATTGGTGTTTTATTGAACTTTCATAGTGACATCCTTTTCCATCTTTGCAACTTGCTATGCTCACATGTGATTTTTAAGCGAGACAGTAAAGATCACCTGCTTTATAGTCAGTGGCTGCGGTTTCTGTTTTTCTAAGACAATTCCAGTTACGTTCGAAATAACTATGCCAACGACTCTTGAAAAGTGTTGTATTTGTACAGAGTCCCTTGCATTGCAATGTCAGTTCTTTTCTTTTTCTATATACACTGAAGGCATTTGGCAGAGGCAGGGCGGTGGTGTACTGGTTAGCATGTCTGCCTCACAGCAAGAAGGTTGTGAGATGGCGTCCTTTGCTTCGTGAGGGACGTTCTCCCCATGCCCGTGTGGGTTTCTTCCACAGGCTAAAACATGCACAGCAGGCTAATTGGCGGCTCTAAATTGGCCACAGGTATAATAAGTGTAAGTGGGAATGGCTGTGTGTGGATGTGTGTGTGTGTGTGTGTGTGTGTGTGTTTGACCTTCACTTGAAAAATGATTGAGTTAAAAACGAGCCATGTTGCAAGTTTTTAAAACATGTTCCAATGAATATTTGACTGTTTATTGCACTAAATGTCTTCAGTGTATAGCCAAATGGGGGAATGCCCAAGTGCTGGATCACTGATCCCAAGGTC